>VZRZ01001071.1:1158178-1334089 GCA_013398175.1 Climacteris rufus
TGCCCCTACCCCGAGCTCAGCCGCTGTCGACCCTCGGCCCGACTCCGGAGCCTGTCCTGCCCCGGGGACATGCGGCTGTGAGGACGACAGCCTCACGCCAGCCTCAGCGTCATCTCTGGAGCGGGGACATGGGGGCTGCTCCTCTCGCCTCCCCGCCCGGGCCCCCCGAGGTCGGCGCCCGGGATGCAGCGGGGTCGGACCCGTCTAGGTTAGGGAGGCAGGTGATGGTCCTTCCCTTGCTGAGGTGCCGGCTTCGCCTCTTGCAGCTGCCTGGAGATTCTTCCCGTTGAGACGAGTTCTGACTGGGAGAGCAGGGGCGGAACAGACGGCTCCGAGCCGCTGGAGTGGGACGGAGGGGACTGCTAGGAAGATCTTCGTCCCTGCAGCGCTGCTGCCAGAGTTAAGAGAAACCTGCCGCCTCTCCTCTCCCTTGTGATCTCCTGGAGAGGAGAGGTGAGTTGTCTTCCCTCTTGTCGCGCTGTAGCAGTCGAGAAGTAGGCTAGGTTGCAAGGTGCAGAACTTGTTCAGGATGGCCTCAAGCCCCAGGCGGCTGCTTGGTTTATTTTACTTGAGACTCAGCCCTGTGAAAAGGCCCACTGATGGAGAAAGAGATTAGCACCGTGTTAACCGCGCGGTTCTCTCTCCTTTGCTGCAGTGCCCACTTTTCACCGCTGCCTCCTGCTCTGCCTGCTCCTGCTTTCAGCATGGTAAAGAAGAATACTATCCCTGATGGGTAAGTATCCCTGACACTAAGCGAGAGGCAGGAGCGGGCACCCCACAGAGAAGGGGCACTGACTGCCCCAGGCGCTTTCTTGCCTCAAGCATCTTCACAACCTACAGACAGGTAAGGTAGGTATCTACTCCAAGACAGGAACAGCCCAGCCATTCATCCCCCAGGTGAGTATAATGCTCCAGGCTGTCTGTGAGCGCTTCTCCCTCATCGGCCACACACAGTCCCTTCTTCTTAATCTTCTTATCCCCAAGTGTATGTTTACTGAGGAAAGGGGGCAGCAGTCCATACTTCCAACTACTCATGTTTGCTACTAGGAGAGGAGGAAGAGCTGATGAGATGGAAGCAGGTGTTTGCATGCATAAGATTAAGGAATATTTTCATGAATACAGATCCAGAAACATCCCGTGGTTTTGTTTCTGACAAGAGGTCAACAGAATTGTTGTATCAGCAAAAATAATCATTAATCCAAATGCACTGTGCAGACTTTGTGACAACTTGATTGGGAGTGCATATGTGGACCACAGAATAGACAACATCATAGAAAACAGATACAGTTCTATTCTTCTGTTCCAATAAAACAAAAAAAAAAAAAAAAAGACATCCAAGTTTAGAATTTTAACCCATGACATATAACTGCTGACATCAGTACAAACTTTTTGGATAGGAGGGTATGGTGAGATATAAAGGCACACTATAGTAGGACAATAACTTGCAGTTTATACATTATTTGAGGGAAGAATTACATTATCTTGTTGTCAGGGGAAGTGTTAAATAGGTTCATTAAAAACAGGAGGAGCAATAAGATACAAAAACCTTGAGTTCCTGTGATATGTGTTGGCCTAAAAGAATAAATGGAAACAAAAGATGAACAGAACTTCAAGAAGCTGAAATTTTTTTTCATAGCCGACTAACTCAGGGATTAAAATTAGAATAAAATTGAAGAAAAGCTATTTAAGCATGTCTCTCTGAAAATTTCTATGAAATTACAGTTAAATATTGGGTAAGTGATCTAAAATGGGTTAGTTTTCTAAGCAGTGATGCAGAAATCCAAAAAGAATTAACTGTCCTTGTTTTTTCATACTTGGAAGTTATCACTAAAACTTTGAGAATCAGTGCTCATTTCTCCATTGTTATCCCTTCCTTTGCATTGGAACTGGAGCAGCTTTCAGGCTACATGGATTTCTTGTCTTAAGTATGCAAACATCAGTGGACTGCACTTTCAACTTCTATGTTTGGAAACGAAAACCTTTCAAAGAGAGAAGCAGCTACTGTCAAGTATTTGGTTATAAAGTTTAGTATTACCTTCTGACAAAGTGCCTGGTAGAAGGGCTTTCAGCTTCTTCAGATACTTTTTATACTGCTAAGAAATCAGGCTAGACATGCACAGGAGTGGGGGCTTGGCAGTAAAGAAGTTTAAGGAACTGTCAGCCCCCAATCCCATGCAATGGAATACTGATGTCACCCTTGTGCTAGCACAGCATGTTGTTGTCTCTGAATTTAGGAAGCCAGGAAGACAGAAGTGAACCTTGGAAGGGACTTAGGGAAAACTCATATTAATCTGGATGATCCTGCACATGCAATTTACTGACCTCAGAAATAGGTGTTGGCAGGAGTGAGGTTGTGGTAAACTGGAGCATAAGGACAAGTCCAGACGGTGCGGACTGTGCAAGTGCAACCTCAATCACGTCACCATGTTGTAAAGTAGCAGTACACCAAACAGGAACTGTTTTGGTTTAATGGTACTGTGAGAGAAACACTGCACTAGATAAAGTGACACTACATATAGTCATCTTTTAATCTTGTCTTTCTGTTACTGACTCAATTCTTAACACTTTAAATCCAATTTTCATTGTGCTAATTAAAGCAATACAATAAATTTGAGGTTGCAGTTAAGTTAGTAGATAGGTAGGAATAAAGAAACTAAACAAGAAGTAGTGAAATTTATTTTTTTTTTTTAGGACAAGGGCTAGTGACTTTAAACTGTAAAAGATTTACATTAGATATAAAGAAGAAATGTTTCACTATGAGAATGGTGATGCACAGGAATGAGTTGCCCAGAGAAGTTGAGTGCCCATCCCTGGGAGTGTTTTTCAGGCCAGTTGGATGGGTCTTTGAGCAACCTGGTCTAGTGGAAGGTGGAGGGTTGGAACTAGATGGTGTTTAAGGCCCAGTCCAAGCCAAACCATTCTATAATTCAGTGATAAAAGCATTACACTCTTTGTAATGTCTTGGAGCAGAGCTATGATGTACAGTGTCCATTGCGGTCTCAAACCTAGAATGTAGTGCTCGTAACATAATTTTGTAGTGAAGTAGGACATAAGTGTAAAAGAGGGATTGAAGTGACCTCTTGCACTGCAGTTTCCACCTGGAGTCAAGTTCTGGTTTTTCACAGTGTCTGAAATTGTTTTATCCTTCAGTAGTTGTATGCTATGATGTTTTAGTGGAGAACCAGACAGTCCAAGTTGCTTAACAAATAGCCATAAAATACTATGATGTCTTTACAGATTTATACACATTTGTGCTTCAGCATCCAAGATCCTGCTGTGTTTATAATTGCATAAACTTCAGTTCTGAAAAGCATCTGCAGAAATGTCACCTTCTGGCATGTTTCCTTTGAATGGTATAAAAACATCCTGAGCGAGATCTTTTTGTTTTAAGGACAAAGCTGAATTATTTTGCCTATGCACCATAAACATACTTCTTCAACCAGATTTTTCCTGTGCAGACTTAAAGCATCAGTATTTCATTTAGACAGGAATGTTAAAGGATGTGGCACAACGGATTGTGCATGTTCAACAGTAGGTGGGAGAGAAGGGTTGTCATAATGTGTTGGTTTATTTGTAAAAGTGTTTCGTATCATCAGCATTGAATCTGGTATCTATAGAGGTATGGAAGCCACTTGGAAAATAAGGCTGCATATATATAATGTCGTATTGGTAGCCAAAAAAAAGGAGAAGAGGTTCCAAGTAGTATTTTCTAAATGATCTTACTACAGGTGACAATATTTCAGTAGTTAATCTTACTGTGAATCAGTTCTAAACCATAAAATTTTACTGGAAATTAAAGCTTCCATATTACCTGAACAGTAACGTTAAACTAAATAACTAAAAAACTGTGTGTTTCATATCTGGCTCTACTAAAAGTTTTAACAAAAGCAGATAAAATAGGCAGCTGTATTAATCAATAATCAGCTACTTCATGTCCAGCTTGTTTTTCATTCAAGCCTCTGTTAGCTCTTGGTCACTGGTACAGGGATGATGACGGTGCCAAGTCTTGGGATAACACTTCTGACTTCTGTCTTTCTTCCACTTCTGTTGAAGCAGGATACAAATCATGTGTCACTAGTCTCATTCATACTTGTTAAAATCCTCAGTTATGTCTTTGCTCCTGTAATTCCTGTTTATGTGACCACCTGCAGTTCATCTTTGACCATTTCTGCCTTTATCTATACTTATTCTGTACGAGTTTTATTTCCTTTAGTCCAGGCCACCTTTAATTCCTGACCATGTTCCTTTGTTTACAACAGAACAAATCTGAATTATTTCCTTAGCTAATGTTTCCTTAATTTCAGTCTGCTGGCTTTATTTTTAATTCTGCAGCAGTATGCTGAAAATTCCTTTTTAAATACCATTTTAAAGATAACATGGAACACATACTCTATATTTTTGATGAAGAGTGCCTTCTGCTCATTTTCTACCATAGAGCTGTCAGCAGCTTTTGAGTTTCTTGCTGATCTTGCAGATTTTTTTTTTTCTGGGAGGATTTAAATGGCTTTAAATACAAGAGAATAAAACCCCAGGTTTATTAAGGTCTGACAACAAACTGTGTAATCCTAGGGCATTGTTCTGTCAATCCCCTAATATGAAAAAGGTTCAGAATTTTTACAAAGCCTTTTTTAAATTGCTAATTAAAGAAAGTAAGATTTTAAAGCCCTTTTTTACCATGTCTCTTTCACTTCTAAATGCTCCTATGGGTGATTTATTTCCACTCATGGTTTTCCAGGAGAAAGCAGGTTAAAGCAGTGCTGAATTTCTGATCTTGGTTCATATACAATTTACATCTCTTAAATAGGAATAAATGGAACATAGTCTCAGATTTTTTTTTTCATATTTTACAGCAAGCATGAAGCTACCAGACTCCAAAGCTTACTACCTTGAAAATTGACTTAGGAAGACTTGTCAAGTTATAACACTTAGATAATACATATTATTTACTTGTAGAGGACTGTGTCTATTCTCTCGTTGCAATTAGAAGATACAAACTTCCTGCAAAAATTTAGAATTTAGTGAAAGGTTTTACTGCAAACACCTCTCAGTGATTTCATCTGTAGCTTGCCCTTACACCTTCTCACCTTGTATCTATTGTCTACAGAACAGGTGTTTGCAGCACCGTTCTTAATGCTGAGCTGTTATTGCTCCTTTGTTACTTCTTTTGTTACCCATTAAACTCAGCACCTTTATGTCTACGCTGTGAGCCTCCAATTGTTCTTTACCTCATGATGAAGATTAAAAAGATACATTAGTGCTAAAGACATGGATGTAGTAGATTGTTACATGATTTGTTAATACCAAATACACTTTGGTCACCGTGCTGTGTGTTTCCTGTGTTAGTTCCAAGCATCTGTGAATGGTGATGTTATTATTTATACACTAGGACAAGTATAATTATGGATATTTCATTGAGAATTTTTCCAGCCAACTTCTAGTTTTTGTTATAGTCTGATATGGCAATTGTGAACAAAGCAAAGTACTCAGTGGTTATAATATTTTAAAATTAAGTATTCAGTTTATTTCATACATGGTGTGGTTTTATGAACATCAGAAAGGAATCTAGAAGTTGTTGGATGCTCCCTTCAAAGGGAGAGTTTAATTTAAACAATTCAGAAGATTGTAAGTGAATGGACACCAGTGTTAAACAACATAGTGGAAATGTTTTGTATTTTAATAGTTGTATTAGCTGAAAATGCAAAAAGGCTGTGTAGATTTTAAGTCATCCAGCTACAGCTTGTTATGTCATAGAGATAATTTGCACGTGTATGAGAAGAAGAAATAAAAGCTCTAAATGTAGTAAGTTACCTCTTTGAAGGTAAAACTGATCTGCTGATTAACTTGTTTTCCTCTTCAGATAATGTTTTCCATACTTTTGAAAAACTGAGATCTCTGCAATACCAAGAGCGTTTTCAGTACAATGTAGAACTTGTGCATACCAGTTCTTTGTGGTTTTGGAATTACTGGTATTTTGAGTGCTGTAACAAATCTCCATATTGGTGATTTGTGCTAGGTTTTGGTGGGATGGAATATTCCCTGTATTTTAAAAAGTGCTGAGAGAAAGTACACTGAAGAATGTTTCTTTGAAAAAGAAGCATATTACAAAGGAAACATTTTTGGAAAATACAGACAATTTGTATTGTTAATGAAAGTAAACTTTGCATTCCATTGTCAATTAAATGAAGCGTGCATATGCTCACTTTTTTAAGCTGTTTGATTCAGTCAAGTTGAAAAATGTCCACCAACTACAACAATACACTTTTGCCTGCTGAACCTTACACATCTGCTTTGCTTTATACTGGTGCTACTTGTTTGTAAATGTTATCCTGCCATTTTGAGGAGAGGAATTTCTTGGAAGTTGAAGAAGAAGGAGAGAAAAAGACTGCTTTCAAATGTCCTGGTGATACCTTGAAACCACTTCATGGAATAATTGCACGTTTAGGGAACTAGTTATGCTGTGTGATAACAGCAATTTTAATGTGCTCTGTGCTATGGGTGTCTTCTGTTGAATCCTATAACTTGAATATATTAAAAAATAAATATTTCATTACAGATGGCGGAGTTTGACACCAGTTGGACAACCTATACCAGGAACAAGATTTATTGCATTTAAAGTACCTTTAAAAGGGGTATGTATAAAAGTAACTGGAGATTGGCTGTAGTAGATAAACTGCAAAAGTAATGAAGAATAGCATGAATATAAATGCAAATTTCGAGAAAGTTTTAAAAACATAATTTATTCAGATTTAGCCCTTTCAGCCATCTGGCTTTTAAAAATAATGTTTTGGGTTTTTTCCTTGTTTTTCTTTATATTTCGTGTAACTCTTTTTATTTATCTTTTTCAAATAATCAAGTTTCTAAATCAATCAGCACAATTTATTTGATCACTATTAAGTGGCCTAAGTTCATAATCTTATTTAATGTCTTTTCATGACTGTTGTAAGAAAATCATGTGGAAGGGGTTATGATATGAATAGCAATCTAGGCAATGTAAGCCAAAGTCTAATTTTATGGAAATCAAGCACTCATTAAAGGATACCAGCCACTGCAGAACTTTTAAAATTATAGATCCAGATTGCCAATTTCATAAGCAAAAAGCTTCAGAGATCTGGTGGAATATAGTATTTTTTTTTAAGTCCTCATAAATGTCTTTTATTAATGTGTTAGTACTTCCTTTAGAGTCTTATTAACATAAAGTGCCATCTTAAGCTATTAAATACACTGAGTGAAATCTTTAAATTCTTTGATTCTAAAATACATGGACGTTGAGACTGCTCAGTGCTTTGGTGCCTATGCCTCTTTGGAGGCAGAGGACAAATCAGTGTTAATTTATACAGAAGGGCAAATAGGACAAGTGCTGTATAAATTAACTTTTACAAGTCCTTGCTTTAAATACAGAGGAAATAAAAGTTTCTAAATGCTTTTAAAGTACAGTGGTTTGATGTAATGCTAGGTGGGTTAAGAGGAAATACTCTGGCTAAGCTGTTGTCTACAGATTGCTTTCTAGTATTCATATGTAAAAATTTGGTTCTTTGGGTATATTAGTACCCATGGTGTTTTCAGTCACCACTCAGTTCACTTTTATCAGCAATGACTGAAGTGAAATGCTGCTTTTACAGCTTTAGGATGATGGTTTGGTTCCTTGGGCACCAAGGATCTCATACCCAACATTGGTCACGTTCTCCAAGATCCAGATGGATTGTACAGCAGTACAAGATTGCCAGTCAACAGATGCATAGATCTCTCTTCTGTGAAGCTGTCTTTGAACTTGGCCAGATAGAAAGTCTGGTACCCAAGAAGGCAAAATCTGCATTTCTGTCCCTTTGTTCAGTCTCAGCTATGCAAGACAGAGAAATGACAAGCCTGCCAGAGACCATGTGCTGGAAGGTCATGGAGTTTGTGGCAGAATACACATAAAACGTGTAACTGGCTAGACTGTGATGTCCTTGCAGAGGTGGTGGTCAGTAAATCTGTCTGCAAATGCCAAAGACCTGATTGGTCATAGTCTGTCAGAAGTCCTATTATTTATTAAATTAGTGGAAGAGACCTCTTAAATATGCAGCAGTTTGCTTCTTTGCTACCAATTAGGAAATTGATGATTGGTGATTTCACCCAAAGGGAGAAGACATATTTTTGGTACCTGAAGATTCAGGGGTTATTGTCTTAGAAGATGTGCTGTTAGTAAAGACTTTTAAGATCATGTGTTTACTTGGAAGGATTTTCTGTTCTTCCTTTCAGATCACCATTATAATGCTAACAGTAACATGGTAGTGTAAGAACTGGGCAAGTTCTTTCCCAGGCATTAGAAGGATTTTTAGAATTGGTTCAGACTTCTTAAATTATAAAAGCCCAATTATAACACCCAAAATACTGAATACTCAGCAGGAATTTTTCCGAAAATTCCAAAGACTCTTTCAAAACATAGTCTTTCATAATACATTTAACTGTCTACTCAATCAAACAATATGTTTAGAGATACCTTTTTTTGTGAATTACATTGCTCCTTAGTTTGTGTCATTTCACAGAGTAAAATTTTAATGTTCTATGGTAGACCTTTTGCAGATCCACCTTTGTCACCTCAAAGTTGTTCAGTTTCAGATTCTACTAAGAGTCACTGCTGAGTAGCAGTGAGATAACTGACTCGTTCATTTTGTTTAAACTTCTATGACCTCCACTGTTTCTTAAGCAGTGCACTGGTGTCTGAAATACACAGGACTGAACACTTCTATTATATGCTTTCTATCCTACTTCTTTCAGTTCAGGCTTCCTAATCCCATACCAGCCTTGATATGACTGCCCTGCTGTTTATTCTTTGCTTCAGTTTCCTGTCTCTGTTTCCAGACTGGAGACAAGTGCTTGCTAGCATTTGACATTATAATCTGTACAGTCAAAACAAGGATGGTTAGTTACCCTATAGCATCTGTGGTTCTAAGAAGTATGTGGTCTGTGGCTGCCTTCCTTTCCAAGAGTTCTGAGTCCAGTCTGCTTGAATTTCTTGTTGACAAAGGAACTGACAGGTGGTTGAGGCTGCTGCATCTTTTGCCACTGTCTTTATTGGTTCTGGCTGAGCCTGTGTCAAAAGGCTCTCACAATGGACAAGTGTACTATTCAGAGAAAATCCAGTCTTGAGTATATGAGGCATTTTCATACCTAAAGTGAAGAACACATTTCAAAAAACACAGCTACAATAGGGTGAGTAAACATTTTTCTCACTGTTTGTCAAATGAAATGAATTATTCATTATCCACCAACACACAGCTTTCTTAGTCACGATATTTAGTCTTATTTAATATTTCCCAGTGCTAAATGACATGCAAGTACACTCTGCCAAGAGATGAGCAGGGATAAAAATGTCTACACAACATTTGTGGGCAGAAAGCTAAAATCTTCAGGAATGAACTCTTGTATCCCAACTTCTAATGTTTTATATGAAATACACTTCTGGTTTTGTGTTACTGTGCAGGACAATATTTGTTTGGGGGAAGTGGATTGTAGTATTTTGCTTTTTACTGTGTTTAGTTACATAAAAATCAGTATATACATGCTACATTTTGTAGAATTTTTGTCTTATTTTAATGATGTCTCCTAACATGGTACAAGCTCACATTTTCTTGCATTTTCGTCTGAATAGGAAGACATACATTTTTGCTTTCTTTTTATTTGGTTCATTCTACCTGTATAATATGTGGACATGGTTCTGATAATTTGAATATTGATATTTCCTAGTACTAATTAAAACAGCTGAATATTACAAATGTTATTAGAACATAAAAAGAAAATATTTATTTTCCATTTTCTTTGTAGGCAATTAACCAGAGACTTACCCCAACACAGAAATTTACACCAAAAGACTTAATTGCTGCAATGAAAGCCCTAAATGTGGAGCTTGGATTAATTATTGATTTAACATACACCACGCGATACTATGAAGTTAAGGTAATAAAAGCCTCATAAAAATGTAAAATAGTTACTGCAGCTTTTGTTTTAAAGTGTTTACACATTTGCTTACCTTGAATTGGAATAGACAAGTGAGCCACCTAGACTTAATTTTGTGTCTCCAATAGAAAATAAATGTTTTATCACAGAGGAAATAACTCCTCCTCCCAGCTAGTTGCATTTGTGGCTTATTAGTATTGTGGTGACTCAGTAATGGATAAAGACTTCAGTGCCAGGCACTGCACCAAAGGTCTCCTGAAGATACTCTTACTTATTCCTAGGGTTTTTTTTTTTTTTACTGATTCTCAATGGAATCCATTAAGAGGGTGTACATTTTTTAACTACTTTATCAATTTAAAAATTTTTGCAAGTATGGTCCAAACAATTGTGATTAGTCAGCCTCCTGTTGAGAAGGAGAACAAATGGCAGTGTTATAACTGAATGCAAATCTTTGAATGTACATGGGCTCTAAGCATTAAGGGAGTGAATATGATTGTGGGTGGGAGGGACAAATACTGCTAATAATTGTAAAATGGGTTAGAATGGAATTACGGGAATCTGCTCTCTTTAGTTAATGTGCAGCCTTATCGTCAGGGATAAATAAATTTTCTGTTGGAACTGTTCTTAGTTTGAGATCATCTTTAGTATAGAAATGTTACTGGTAGTTTCTGAGAGCATATTTCTATACAGTTGTGTCCAGATTGTTTTCAGTTTCTATTCAGGATTTGAACTACTGGTTTGCATTGTCATGATGTTAGATAACACTTAAGGTTTTTCATTGTACAAGACTTCATTAATTTTTAGTATTGTTTTCTTTCTTTTTTTAGGATTTACCTAAAAGTGTGCAGTATAAGAAACTTTATACTGTTGGACTTGAAGTCCCTGATAATGCTACTATCCTACAGTTCAAAAAATGGGTCAGAAAATTCCTATGGGAAAATGCAGGAAATGGTAAATATCAGCATCGAGTGCTGTAAAAAAAATTATTTGAGTACTAACTGTGTCATTTAGTAACTTCAATATTCAATAACATTTAAGACACCAGCGGTCTTAGACTTTCTACAGGACTTTCCACTTTATAATCTTTATAATAAGATCCATTACGTGAACCACTACAGATGGTTTTTTTCAATCAAAACATGTCTTTTTCAAAAATGACTAGTCACTTAGATGCCTTAGCTAATACTGTTACACTTGTACTGTGTGTCAAAGTAACTGCAAGAAGGCCTTTTTTCTGGCTGACCCAAATTGTTTACCACCAGCTGAGTGTTGTAGCTGCCAGCCCTCGATGGATGTTTTAATTAGCACCAGGTCTCTGATGGCACTGGGCACTGATACGTGTCAGCAACTTATGTCCTTTTAGTCTGATGTACTAAAAGGTTTTTTGACTTAGGAGTCCATTATTGCCCTCATATCTGAACAATTCTTGAAAATCTATTACAGACCCAGTGTCAGTGTTTCCACAGTGTGGCTGTGCTGCTGTTTCAGTGTCTGTGCAACAGAACAGTTCTTGCAGAGATTGGATAAGGTGCTTTTTGTGAAAATAAATTTGTGTGTGTTTTGCCACAGCGTGTTTGTAGCTTTTAGTTTCTCACTGCTTTTGGTAGTGATTCTTTGTAGGCAGATTTTACCTGTTTGTTTATCCAATAACAATGGACCATTCTTCCAGGCTTTTTCATGCTATTTGCCATAGGTCCTTTGGCATTCTCTTTGAGAAAGTAGAGCTATTAACTGCCCCAAATGCATGCAGATTTTACTGCAAAGCATAACCAGGGTCGTGCCGTGGATGGTCAACTCTGTTTTGTGAAAGAGCTCTGAGCTAAATTTCAGGTATGAGAGGCTGAATTAGAACTACTGGGAAAACTAAAAGGTATAAGAAAAAGCCGTTGTCCTTGCTCAGGAAGTTAGTTTGTAAATTCTTCTTTGGCTCTTTTGGCTTAAGGAAGTTAGCTGGTAGTTACTATGTTTTGGTTTTGATCTAGTGCTTTTTTGTGTGACAAAGAATAGTCTGTATCTGAATCTAATGTTGAAAAGATCGATTCTTAGTTTATTACTGGATGTTGACTTGCAGTTACAGCTTGTAAGGGCATTTTGGCAAAGTTTATGTAACTTCTGAGTTGGGAGAACTTTCATTTTTGTGGTAATTTACTCCTCATAATTTGGCTTCTGTTTTAGATTGCCCCTAAAATATCTTGGGATTCTTTTTACAAATACTTTTGAAGAAGGTGGGGTTTTTTTAGTGTTTGAATTGCTAGGACATCAACTTGTAATGAATTTATATGGCAGTTTGATAGCCCTGATCTGTGGCAAACAGTTATATTTTGTCTCAGTTATATTTTATCTCATTCAAAAATTTATCAATGTCCTGTCTCAAAGACCATCTGTCAGTACTGTCTCTGCCAAAACTTTGTTCTTCTCATGATGAGAATTTTTCTTCTAAAATCTAGCCTGAAACTCTCAGTCAGTTAGTACATATTTATTCTCATGCCAACTTTGCCCTTTAAGTATCATTGTTCCCAATCCCCATTATTATATTCAGTATCTCAGATTTGGTTTTACAGACTAAATAAGAAAAAGCTTCCTTCTTTTACGACCATCATAGTAGCCCTTTCTATACATATTTAATTGATTTTTTTTCATTACATTTGAATGTGAATATAAATAGTCTGAATGGGGTTTTACCAGTGCCTTGCATGATCATATTAGTTTTTCCCTATTTCTGTTGGAAATCTCTTCTTTGAAACACCCTAATAATAGTAAGTTATTCTGCTTTTTAGCCTTTATCTGATTAGTATAGTCTTTTTAAAAATACACGGTTTCTTTAGAGATTACTGGTCCTTTTTTCTCCATGTGTTTTATACTCCTAGGCATTTCATACTTCTGAGTGCATTATGTGTAAGTTAAGCTCCTCAGTTCTACATTTGCTTGTTTAGATTTGCTTTCAAAGCCTTATTTTATTCTTCTTCCCCTGTTGTTGCAGTTCTGGCTGAGGCCAGCTGCTTTTCCTGCCATCACTCCTTGCATTTCTCCTACATTCTGTCTCGGCCTTCACAGGTTTGGAAGTAGTGAGTTAACTGCTGCTACAGATTCAGCATGAAGAGGACAAAGTCTGGACGTGCCTGTTGTACAGGCATGACAGTGTAATTTGTAAATAGCAAGCATTATTTATCATTACTTTGCTAGAGAAGTTGAGGGTTTTTTTTATATTGTGCTAACTTTTTATTAATTTCACTTTCTGAACTACTAAAGACTCTTTCCTTTTTTGATAGAGAAACTCATTGGCGTTCACTGTACCAATGGAATTAATAGAACTGGCTACCTTATATGTAGGTAAGGTTGTATGAAAACAGAAATCATTGTTCACAAAAAACAGCATTCTTATATTACTCTGTAATCCCTTTGGAACAATAACATAGTCGTGTTTTTCTTCAGGTACCTTATAGATGTTGAAGGCTGGGATCCAGAGGCAGCAATCCAAGGTATTTATATAGTTTGAACTAAGGTATACGTCAGGTTGCACTTCACAATTACTACAAATTCACAAATACTGCAATTCTATTTTAGTATCTTTTCAGTAATTTCACATGCTGGCTTACACAGAAGATTTTATCTGACTGTCGATTCTGTTCCAGACAGGAGTTGAGCAATAGCAAATTGACAGCATAGGAGGAGTATGTTTTAGCTGCTTAATTTTTTTTTTACTTGAAAGAGTTTTCAGTTATAATTTGCTACCACTACTAGTTTCGGGTTTTTTTGAAAAAATGCTACAATGATGCCAGCTTGCTGAAATATTTAATATCAAGTTAGAATTGTTTCAAATGCAGCATCTCATGGTGAACAGAAACTTGCCTTTGACATTTTCCTGGCTCAGTTTGAGCACATTTCCTTACACTGTTTCCTTTTTTTTGTTTAGCTTTTGGTGATGCCAGAGGTCATCGCATGGATGGCCTTGTGTATCTCACGGATCTCAGGACACAACCAATGCGAAGGTAAACAGAAGCTCTTACTTTATGCTTTACATTGTCCAGTATGTCTCCTGGCATTTTTAAAAGTTCACTTCCAGTCCTAAGCCAAAATTAATTCCCTCTTAAACCTTTAATATGAAACTGCATATAGATTGTAAAATATATGTGTAGTTGTCTGTGTATTCCTGGATGAATTACATACAGTGCCGTGTACTTTGTTCATCTTTTGAATTTATATGGCTCAAAAGATTGTGTTCAATCTGACAGCTACTACTGAACATTTTTGTGCTTTAGCATAATGTAACAAGTGTATTGAGCCTGTATTCTCTCTTTATAAGCTGAAAAGAGCCACTGCAAAGGTGTCTCTATAAGCTCTATGGTCTGCTGCTGTTGACATTGTAGAACCAGATACTAAAAAACAAAGTAGAACAGTTTTAAGTATAAAAAACTATGGGTAAGTGGAAGACTGTTTTCATCTCCTCTGTTCATAGTAGTTGTATTTCTGATGTTTAAGACTGTTAGGCTTACCACATTCTCCTAAGAACAGCCAACCTTTACATCTTCCTAAGGTATTTGTGCCAACGATGCCTTGTAGCAGTAAATTGATTTAAAAATTAATATCTGCCTGACTTGTGTCTTTTTAGATTAATTGAATGCCCTTTGTTTTACTCCTGTCATTGTTTCATAGAGTGTAGGATTAAGCTGGTTTCATGTCAGATTTCTAAAATAAATGTACAAGATTAGTATATTCTAAGTTGTCTGTAAGTTTTACTTAAGATAAAATTTCTGTCATTCTGAACTGAAGAATTTTACAGGGGTGGGTTTTTTCTCTGTCAGTAGTATGTTTTTAAAAAGGAAGCTTATGTGAGATGTTTTTTTTCCTTCTCAGTAACCTTGGAATGGATGTGTGGGATGCAGATGAAGATATTATCCCCCCACCACATGCAATGGAAGGATCTGTAGAGCGGTTCCCACATGAAGATTTTCAGGGGTAATAGGCTGAAACATTGAATTAAAAACAAAACCAAACAAAACCATGAGGGGAAAGATAATTGTCTCTTATTGAAAATACTGTAGAAATACTATACTATATGCTCAAAAGGCATTTTATTAATACAGCCACTCATGTAAAATGTATTTACAGAATTTGACAAAACAGTGACAAGGGAGAGAAAGGGAATATGTGCTCTTAGAAGTCTGTAAGTAATTAGTTCACTTAGGAAAATTTAGTTTTACTTCGCCTGTCCTTCTTTATTATTCTGCAATAATCTGCAGTTATTTTTAGTTAATTTTGAATCACTGTTTTTGCCTGTTTCACAAGCACTATAGAATTACAACTGAATGTTTGTCACAGCTTCTGCTATAACACTGAAGGTTTTATAATCTTACAGTTTGGATTATTAGCGGTTTGGATACTTCCATATTTGCAATGGCTTTCATATAATTTCTTGGTTACAAAGGAATTGGTTTCATTAATGACTTGTAGCACTTTTAAGTATGATATTCTATACTTCTTTACAGGTCTGGGAAAAGAATAAGAATTTATGATGACCACTCTCACAATGATTTGCAAGGACAGATACAGTTGAGAGATTTTGACTTCATTAATAAGGGGCCTGGACAAAGACGAAGACCATTTCATGACCATGAACCTCAGGATGAACTAAGAGCATCAATGCAGATGAGAAATTGGGACTATAATAGGGGACCAGAACAAAGACAAAGAGCCATTACTGATCCCCAGTTCTATGATGATTATCAAGAGGACACACAGCTGAAGGACCTAGAATTCAGTAACAAGGGACATGGACAAAGTCTGAGACCTTTTCATGGCCGCCAGTTTCATGATGATTTACAGGCAGAGAGACAGTCGAGGGATGTTGACTTGAACAGAGGCCGTGAGCAAAGGCAGAGATCTTTCCCTGACCATCCTTCTCCTAATGATTTGCAGGAAGACAGGCAGCCAAAGGATTTTGATTTCAGTAGCAGGGGCCGTGGCCAGAGACGAAAACTGTTCCATGACCACCAATCTCGTGATGAATTTCAGACTCAAACGCAGTTAAAAGAATTAGATTCTGTCAGCAGAGGTCCTGGCCAAAGACTAAGATCTTTCCATGACTATGAGTCACATGGTGACTTACAGACACAGATGCAATTGGAAGATTTTGAATTTGTTAAGAGGGGTCGTGGGCAGAGGTTGAGACCCTTCAACGATCACCAGCCTCGCAATGACTTAAAAACAGAGATGCAGCTGAAAGATTATGATAATAAAGGTCCTGGACAAAGGCGCAGACCTTTTCAGGACCCTCAGCCTTTTGAGGGCTTACAAGAGCAGACTCAATTAAAAGATTTTGATTATGCTAATAAAGGGCATGGACAAAGGCCAAGACCTTTTCATGATCATCCAGGTCACAATGACTTGCCACATGAATGGTGTTCAGACAGGTAAAGCATCCTTGAGCTGTAAAACCAGAATTAGAAAATAAAAGTGTAAACATCAGCAGTTCTAACTTGAATTTCAAATTAAGTATTTTAAATACGAAATTTTTGTTAAATCAATTAATCATTCTTTTAAAATAATATTTAAATGATCAGTTCATTAACTTTTTGTGTTGACTTACGGAAGGGTTTCATGTAAGCTGGAGTGTTGCAGCTTTGAAAGCCGGTGTTTCCTAAATTAGAAGGTTGTCCTTCTTTAATGTTTATGTGTTTCTTTTACCTTTTAGTCATCTTGAAACAAAATTCTTTGTCCCGCTTTGTTTTGTATAGAAACTTATATTTAAAAAGAAATTCTCAAGACAAAAGAGGATGTGAAATTTTATTTATGCCCTCGGCCAAACACAGATAAACAGGAATGCTACAAGGAAGTTTGATTTGCCCTGGTTTATTCCATGAGTTAATAATTTATTAGAAATCCATTTGCTTCAGAACTTGCTTTATAGTTTCAAAAATACATATTTTACTTACTAGTAAACCTATTGGATTCTGACATATTTCAAAGTATGTTTAGTATTTCAGAATGCATTTCAGATATTTGTTGGACTAGTAAAGTTTGGTTTAATTTTTTCCATTGTACAGCTAAAATAGAGGATGTTATTACAATGAAGCATATAATTTTGAGGTGTTAAATTAATACAGTTATTATAGTTTTTATGAAAGTTTTAAGTAATTTTTTAAAGTAAAAATATTTATATTTCATTTGATGTGTATTTTTTTCCAAATCTTAAAACCATTGGCAGTCTTCTTAACATGCAATTCTTTTGGTTATTTTCAGAAGTCAGTCCTTTTCTTCCCATGAAAGTGTACCGGAACCTCATTTCTCCTCATCTCCTTCACTTCACAGAGATTACGGGTCTGATAATGATGATTTTACCAGAAATTACAGGTAAATATCAGATATCATACATTGTTTTCTGACTTACCTTTGTACTGTTACTCCCCCAGTTTCCCACCTAAAAAATACAAATTAACTGCACAGTGTAAAAATCTATGTTAATATTTTTGTTTAAATGCAATTTTACCCATTGAATCTGAGCACTGAGCAAATAATGTGACTCATTTGTGCTCCATAATACTGAGTTTTGAGTGTGATTATTGTGCAAATCCCTGACATAACTGTGGACGTGGCAAGCACAGTTCACTTAATGAACTACAAAATATGAAAAGATGGTATCAGTAAGCAAAAAGCAAAATACAGATACTGTATTTAAATCTCAAGTGCTGTGTAGAACAAGCTAATGAGTTCTGCTGTGAAGGATGGTCAGACACTGAAATGGGTTGGATTGCCCAGAGCTGCTGTGACAACCACATCGTTTAAGATACACAGAATGGACATAGCCCCTGTACAAACTCATTTAATGAGACTTACTTTGAAGTGGCCCTAGGTACTTCTAGAGATCCTTTCCAGTCTAAGTAAATCTATGGTTCAGTAAGGGAGAAGATTTCAAAATTTTACAGAATGTAAAATAAATGGTGTATAAAGCCAATTCAAAACAAAGTAAGAAAGGTACTAGAGAGTAAAGAGAATTGAAACCAAAATATAAATTGTATATACATTTTTAGATCCTTCCATGTGTATTTTGTAGGAGAGCAAGTCTTCTGTTGCTGAAGAATTAATAATTTAAATATTTTTCTAAGTATATTATTGCCTGTTGTGACGTGCTAGAAAGCTATTATTACATATTATTCACAAAAATGAAAACACAGACTTAAGAATAAAAATGGCCCCTAGGTAAAGATACCCTCAGTAAACAGGTAATTTTAATTGTAAATAGCACTTGAAACAAAACATCTTCTAGTAGAATTACTTACTATAAAGAGCTGTAATTTTAATCATTAGAATTGAAAAAATATAAACAAGTTTGTAACATCCATAAAGAGGATTTTAATTTTAGGGGTAAAAACAAGAATGAGGGTTTGAATTGTTCTTTGAATGTAAGACATGGTTAATTTCTAGTGGTGGCTAATAAAATCAATAAATAAAATCAACTGTTTCATTTCTAAGAATATTTGTTCTTCTTACAGTAATCGACCAAATTGTCCTGAAGACAGTAGGAGAATGCATCCCTCAGAGGAATTTCATAGAGGAAAAAACAGATTTGCACCATACTCTGCACGAACGATGCACCCATCTTCATCCATACACCAAGATGATAGTTCAATAGACTATGAAAGAAAACCTTTTCAAGGTGAAACTACCAGAAACATGGAACAGAGTAAGAGATTACCAGTTGTAACAGTTGATTACAATTATGGTCTGCCACTGGACTGTGGACCGGAGGAGGAGAGATCACATTATGATTTACCACCAAGAGACCGCTACAACTGGAACTGAATAAAAAGGACAATGTTTGCTCAGATTAGACTTACTGTTACCCATTTTACTTTGTATGTGGACCAATTTTTTTTCTCTTTAACGAATCAGTTAAATGCAAATTTCAGTAGTAGAGAACTGGTCTCTGTTGTAAGATTAGCTTCTACTGATGTTTGGGTCTTTCAATTTATTAGGCTGTATTTGCTACGTGTTGTTGGAGACAATGTCTCTGTACACATGGAATTAAAGTAGTCCTTCCTTTTAGTGAAATTGGAACCCTGAACCTTAAAACAACCAACTTTGAGTGATTGTGGTTGTCTTTTGTTTCACTTCTTTAAAATGTATGTGATTTCCAGACACATAATGAAACACTGCACTATCAGGTAGACTAGCATTGAAATTATAGGAAAAATACTTAGAAATGAATGAAGCAAAGTTATGTCCAGTTCATCCTTTAAGGTGAAAACAGAAGTCTGAATTACTGCTAACAATCACAAGCATTGCACTTTACTTCCATATTATCTGTACCATCAACTGATCTGACCTAGTTGCATTCTTTTTCGTAGGAGAATTTTTCCCAGATTGCTAAGAACATGGAAGCAAATAGAGTTTGAATACTCCAAATGTCAAACTTGCTTTTCAGTAATCTGAATAACCCATCCTGATTGTATATTTTTTTCCTGATTCCATAGGTTATCTATGTTTCAGAGTAGCCCACTGCAGATAAATATCACCAGTTTCTCAGTAACAAATCCCAAGGAGGTAGGTCATGTATCATCAGCTTACCTGTCTCAACTGGCCAAGGTCACTGGTGCCTATGTACTTTCCTTGTTTGTCAGTCATATATGTCTTACTCCCCAGTTCTGTTTTGTACTGGTTTCTTTTGTACAGCAGAGCAGTGTAATCAGAATAGAAGAATAACTTCTTCAGGTGAGCTCCTTTTAGGAGTCATGTTTTGTAGAGTCTCCTTTGAACTGCCCCTTCAGTGGCTCTCATGAAGGTAGTGCAACAGCCAGCAACTAAATCTATGCCAGCAGCTGCACAGCAGCACCAACAGCTCCTCCTGTGGGTAAAGAAATCACTTCATGGGATGGAAAACAGTATTATTAGAATACTTAGGTAAATTAAAATACCTATGTTTTTCATGATTACATTTTTAATAAAGTAATACTCAAAAGCCATCACAACAAATAAGGATAAAGGTAGACCATTATATGAAACAATTGAATGCAAACTACTTAAGTCATACAGTTAAGACACTGTCTCAAAAGCAAAGCTGTAAAGCACTGAGCAAGAGGGTGTAAGTATACACTAGAAAACTGGGGGGGGGGGAAAGTGTTCCCAGCCAAAACCCACAGAGCTTTTTTGCCTTTTAGTGGCAGCATAAACCCCAGATTTCTGAATTCATATTTCTGTACTAAATAAGAACTAGATTTGAAAAGTTTGGAGTATTTTGTAACTCATGTTATTTTTTAACACATGCAGAAAGTTCCCCTAGTCAAAGGACTCTCTGGATATAAATTCATACTGCAAAAGCTTCATTGCCTGTGCAACTGGTAGAACAACTTTGGCTTTGTTCATTGTGCAAAGTAAATAGTTTTCTCATTTTCACAGCAGTTTTGTATTTCCCATTAGATTGTATTTGCCATTAAATCTGATGGTGAGTTTCATTCATGTGGTCTCAGGAATGAAGTTCTGTCTATATAAACTGGTTGGGGAACTGAGCACTAAATGTTAAGAAAAGGCATTTGCTCCTTCACTTGATTTTGGGTTTGTTGGTTTGGTTTTTTGATGAGCTGTAAGATGAGAATCTTTATCTAGACTTCTTTATTTGGAGGCAAGAAAGATCTGCAACGTGGGTTACTATAGTGCTAGATCCTTTGAGAAATCAACAGAAAAACCACCCTTCCTGGTATTCTTCAGCAGGAACCTAAGAATTACAGACTGATATAACAAGCATTTGTTTTGGGGTTTTTTATACTATGTACGCAGTATTCATGAAGTGAATAAAGAGTAGCAAACATCTGCCCTTCATATTTTTGTTTTGGGGTTTGTTATTTAGGGTTGCAATGACCCTACTGTCAATTCTCTGTTACTTCAGGCTGGAGAGCTGAAAAGCTGATGCAGTGGAAAGCTCAGAAGTAGAAATGTGGCATAAGGAGTTAGGATCAGCAGTAGCTCTTACTGGCCCTTGTCAGTTCCTGCAGGATCCTTTGAGGATTCAGATGCAAATGGTCAGATGGTGCAATTCCTGTTATCTGACAAAATAATTGTCACTTTCCAACGTGTGTTGGATTTCTCCTTTCGAGGAATGTTGTTAAGACATGGTGTTTCCACAAACGGTTGTGAGAGGACTATATAGAAGTAGACATTGTTTTGTTTGTATATTTATTTATTTATTTAGAATTTAGGATAAAGCTTTCCACCCTATTGTTCTAATGGAATTAGGCAGAGCTAAGCCCACATAATACTTTACAAACTCCAACTGACATTTATCTCAAATTCCATAGTTGAGCCATCACTGTATATTCACATCTGTACTATTTAATTGCTAATTGAATCCACATGGTGGAGAATGAAATGAAATTAAATAAAATGTTTCTTGTTTTTTAAACAAATATTGTATTACAGTGGCACTCATAAATAAAACACAATACTTTTATTTATTTCACAGTTCTACAAAAAGGTCATAAAATCTTGCTGGTCTCTTTTATGTATGTTCTCAGCAAACCTACAAATAGCTGTTGTTGTATCACAGAGCATAAAAAGCCAGACAGTGTTGGTTTCCACTGCCCTGAGTGAAATTTTGAAGAAAAACACAAGAATACATAAAATCCGGACTTAGCATAAAATTATTTAAGGAAGTTGTAACGGTTCTAATGTATATAACTGTTGAACTCTGAACTCTCAGAGAACTTATTTTTCTGTTGCTGTCCTGAAGTCATGTTTTCACTGGATTTTTATCAGATGAAGTCTTGGGGCCAGCTCACCCTGAGGTGTTTCCTGACCCCGAAATGTTCAGGTGGTTCCTGGAAAACACTTGAGAGAAAGTTCAGATGAGCTCTGTGCAGAAGGCTGACTCCCAAGAATGGCTTGGGAAAAGGAGAGGTCAGCTTCAACAGAAAACCAGATCACAAGGATACAACTAAATTTATATGCAGAAATCTGCACTGTATGTACAGCTAATTTAGTTTTCTGTGTGAAGAACAAACAGTTCTCTAAAAAAGGGCTAGAAAGGTTTGCATGTGACTATTTTTTCTCTCAGGTGCAGCAAAATGTAAATGATCTACAAGGAGCCACAAGTGTAATTTGGATCCTTCCCTGTTTATTTGCCTATAAAGTAACTGCTAACAAGGTGCAGGCTTTCTTTTTTCATGTGCAAAAATGATCAGTGATGTGTTACACTTCAAAGTTGGAGTGCACTACTACAACCAGTGTGCCAGAATCAGCAGTTCAATAACCTGAGCAGTAGCTCCTGAAGATCAATTCTTTCTTAAAATGTCTCAGGAAGCATGCAGAAATGCAGACACCTGAAGGTAATTTGTGGCTTAGAACTTGCTCAGTGCTGGGGAAAGAAGGAATGTATCCCCCATCTGGGATTTAGCAAGGGGATATGAATCCTTGGCCACTGTGAAGAGCAGTTTATTTAAAATGCGTGTGCAGAACAAAGCAATAGCTTCCATTCTGTCACCAACCACTGGAGCTTGTTTCCTCTCCAGGCTGACTCTTACTGGCTCCTGTTGTCAGCAGCCTGTGCTTTACTGGTTCCAGTGGACAGCAATTACCAAACCTGCAGCTCCCTTTCTTCTTGGGGGGAACCAGAAAAACAGATGACGAAAAGAAACCAGGTGAGGAAGCAACTTTATTTTTTGTGCTCCTGAGATGAGAAGACAATGCAGGAATTGCAGGGAAAGGACAGGAAAAAAATGTTTTAAAAAAGAAAACTGAAGGAGGAGGGTAAATGAATATTGAGGTGTTGAGGAGGGAGAGTTACCAGTATGAGGGAAGAAATGTGCTAAAGATGCATGGTGAAAGATTATTTAGTATAAAAAGAGGGCACATGCTTGAGGAGGAGTTCCTGGCAACTTCTTATCTGGGTCTTCTAAGCTGTGCCTGTGGCTCTGTGTGAGCACTATGTTGATGTAAATAACAGTTATCAAAAAAATACAGGTGCACTCAGAGCTCTAATCCAACAATAAAGTCGTGTACGATCCTAAAAGTAATTAAGACTTCTCTGTAAGCTTTAAATCTAGTCTATGTGTAGTATAATATCCTCAAGATATTCCCTGTAGAATCCAATGAGAATTTCAGACTATCAAGTAAGAAACTACTCCACAAACCTGTTCCACGTTGAAAAGAGGCTCAGTTTTTACTGGGTATAAGGAATGCCATTGTTTGAGGAATCCAAGAATAAAATTCAATTTGTCTGTTAAAACTACATACCTGTCTTACCTCACATTTTCAGAACGGCATCAAAACATGCTATAATGTAGCTATTACTGTACCCACCACACAAAACTTACAGTTATAAATTAGTTAAAGTGTAACAAACAAATCTGCAGTAACTGCCTCTCAAAGAAGTACAACAGTCAATATAGTCACATTGAAAGCAGGAGACATTTATTCCTTTATGAGGAACACTCAGGACTGAATGTTCCACAAAGGAAGATGAAAGAATGCCAAACATAGATAAACCTGATAAAGTTGACACAGATGAGGATGTTCCCCCTTGTAGTTCTTCAAAGGACCTCTTCTAACATAAACAGAAGTTTTTACTTTCAGTTATACTACTAAACAAAATTCCATACAGCAAAATTAACGCTTTAAGGAGAAGAAAAGAGATTACAAACTATTGTTGATATCTGTTAATCACATCTCAGTCCATCTTTGAGACACACAAGGTAAATGAAAGAAAGTATAAACTGTTATATCCAAATTCTAGAGCTGATTCATCCTTGTCTGCACACTCCAGATTAAAAATGGGACCACCAAATCCTGGTATCTACATCATGTTGTAGATATTTAGTAGCAATTCTGGTATACAGTGAATGGTAAATTTTGATATCCACATTATATGCTGGAAATCTTTCATAGGCCCAAAATATATTCTGAGAAACAGTATTTGCAAATTAAAATAAAAGAAAAACATTAGTTGCTTTCTATTATTTAAATATAGGAATTATAATAAAATATAGAGGGAGCAAAGGCTACATCCATGAGACTTGTTTTTAAATCAAATTTAAACTCATTAACTGCTGCAGAACTTGTGATGATGGCCACAGATTAGCTTTCTTTTTTATCTTTGAAAAGCAACAGCTTTTGGAAAGAGCTGGACTAGATGTGAAACCTCTGGCCTTGTTTATTCAGCATTATAGTGTGTTTCTGAATCCTTATGTCCCTGATGACAGAGGTGCTTTTCTATTTATGCTCTTTGTATTCAGTTTGTGCACACTGGAATTATATGCGCTTTTTTTTTTTTAACTGCACAGACTAATGTCCCTCTTGCATTAGCTCATGAAAAAATAAAGAACAATCAAACTACTGAAATTAAATAAAGAAAAAAAAACCCTTAAAGCCACACAAGTTTAGATAATAGAAAAACTTAATTTAAAGTCTCTAGTTGCTTCTCTCATGTTATTTTCATGTTGCATTTTTCTACAGGTCTTTGTAGAAAGACCTTCAAATGTATAAGAAGAGTTTGACCTCATTATTTCCATTTCTCTTTGTCTCTAACAGGCTCCTTTGTGCCTGTTACCTTGATCCAAACAAGCCCAATTAGACACTTGACATGAGCTTTTCTCCCCTTCAGTTTTCTTTCTGGATATGAAATACTAAATTCATTTTTATATGTATGTATATCTATGTATAAATGTATGTATATTTGCGTTATAAACACACACACACATATATATATTTGTATACAAATGGAGATCTCTGCTCTCCTAAATGTCACTGAGAGAGCAGGTATAAAGATGGAATTGTCAATGTGAGTTACTACTGTTTATCTCTTAATACAGAGTTTCTAAGCTGGATTTAGTGAATGTAAATGTTCTTTAATTACTTTCTTGACATAGAAAGCAGTGTAGTACCTAAAAACACCATGCGCATAGAAGTCAAAAGAGGGTGGATTTAAATGTAAACATAAAAAGAAAAAAGAACAACTGTGTGAAATGGATAGATGATACCATTTCCTAAAAAACAAGCCACAGGAACAATAAACTACCCAAACTGTAAAATATTTATTTAACTTAGGGGCATGGATAATAGCTAGACAAAACTAAGAAAATCAGAGTTTTTATACATAAAGAGTTTCCAACTAATATCCATAAGTTAAGTCTTCATCTTTTATAAGATAGGGTGGAAAGTAGAGCTGAGTAAAAAAATGGGAAGTTCAGGATCATAGAACTAAAAGCTAAAGCAATTACAGACCATGGCTAACAAAAACAAGGTGGTTGTACAGCCTTATGCAACAAAGTTGATCAGTTGTACAGAATATCTGTTTAAAATGGAGATGGGCAAGAAGCAACCCTTCTGAACATCCATGCCATCTCATGAGATAAAATCCCTGGGAGCAGAAAATATCTCTATTTGTCACATCGAGAGTCTCTCATTCAGGAAAATTATCCCAAACTGACTACGTTAAATGTGTTCAGAGGTAATGACATCTAATGAGATAATTACACAGCTCTGGTGACATTTGGAATCTTTTAGATGTTGGTGATTTTCACTAACAGATGGTTATTGCAATCCTGTTTGATACTGAGAATTGGAGCCCATCAAATTTTTTTCAGAAACATTGCTGCTCTGTTGTGGGTGGCAGTGCCTTTGCCCTGATTTGTCTCTCAGAATACAGCATTTCATTGTTATCTCTGAGGTGTTTTTGAGCTATGAGAGCTATCAGTCAGCATCCAGCCTCCCACCACCACCACCACCACCACCACCACCACCACCACCACCACCACCACCACCACCACCACCACCACCACTTACTGTGAAGTACTTAAAAGGAAGGCCGTGTACAAGTTGCCATTTTTTAAAGAGGCTTTCAAGAAGATTGTGCAACTACTAAAAAACTCCTTGGAGTAAAAATAAGACAATTAAAAGCATGAGAGTTGGCATGGAAACTAGTGAAGCTTAGATGATAAAAAAGAAATACACCTTTAAATAAAAATTAAGCAGAATAGCAATAGAAAGTATTTGTTATCAAGAAAGGAGATTATTCAAGAAAAAAATCCTTCAGCAATCAGAACCCTGATTTTAATGACGTTAGTGAAGAGGGGCCTAACCTACAGAGATAAGATGTCAAATAAAAACAAGGAAGATAAAGTAATACTTGAAGAAGAAACAGTTAAATATATAAAAATAAGTAAGACTTTTAAAGTATGTTAGAAATAGTCTGTAAGAAAACTAGTTAGTTTGCTACCTCAGAACAGAAAGCATCATTAAGAAATACATGTAGCAAAGAACCTGCACAGGTTACCTGAATAAGTTCATAATACATAAATGCATCTCAGTTAAATTTTTCCCCAAATTATCAAAATAATGATAGTGATTAAAACACCAGCAGAGAAGCTGTCTGAACAAACTGCTAAGCAGGGACAAGCTTCTAAGACTAACTTGTCTTCAGACAAGATTTCCAAGGGAATTTAGAAATCAAATAACATAGACACTACAATACATGCAAATTATTATGAAAATAATATTATTTTACCAGACTAGAAGGCATCAAATGTTATACCTACCACTACAGAGAGGCTGGTGTCATCCCAAACAATACAAATCTACAAATCTTCAGGACACAAAGAACTAGCTGCAATTTAGTCTTCTAAAAGACTAGAACATGTAGAAGAACACGTAATTATGTTATGTCAGGTCTAATCAGGAGGGATTCCACCTGAAAAACTGTGCCTCTGTCATCTGCTATTTGCACAGCTGTAGCACTTGGAGGCTGCACCATTTTTTCCCTGGGCTCTGGCCGCGGACAGAGCGCGTAGCCGAGCTGCCGGCGCTGTGAATCTGCAGACCAAGCAATAAGAGTTCACAGGTGAACACTGTTGGCAGCAGGAAGAAAACAAAATAAAAGCAGTTGAGATGAATGCAGGAAATACTGATTATAACATACCAACTGAGGGAAATTACTGAGTTTTATCTAATTTAGGAGAGGTTGGAGAGAGTATACTGGCACACAACAGATTTGCAGAGGGAAATCTTTTAACAGAAGAAGAAAAAGGAAGAAAATGTATAGCTACTCCTTGAAAAATGAGTCAGAAGAAAACATATGCAAAAAAAAAAAATGGTGTGACTTACAGAGCAGGTGAACAGATGCATAGACAAAGAATTGTTTTTCACAGGGTGTAGGAAAAGAATTGAGCAGAAGATCCAGGTCGATAGTACAGTAACGATGTGCTTACATAAATGTCACATCAAAATACAAAAATATATGGTGTGAAACTTGAATGAATGGTGTTTTGGTCCAGAATCTCTACTATAACAGATCATTTTTTCTGTCTTTTGCAGATTGCTTTGCTGGAAGTACAGTTCATCATAATTTCAGCAAGTACTCAGGGCATACAAGCCACCACCAATATTTTCCCTGCACTTATTTTTATCAGGTAGGAGCTGTTTGAAACAAATTTTACTGTATGTTTGATGTGCCCTCTGCCTTGACTGCTATTAAAACAATGCACAAATTGTTTTAAAGGAACCTAAGAGGAAATAGGATGTTAGAATTGGAATTATCACCTGAGGATCATTTCAATAATGCCCACAGCAGGACAGGATGGCTGCTAATTCCTGGCTAAACAAACATGGAAATACTATCAGGGATGTTTGCTATACATCCATGTCAACAGTATCGAACATACAAGAAAAAGATCTCCACCCTCAGACTGTTCCCTGCTGCTGCTGACCCCAATTCCCTGCCATTCCTCCCCATCACATGCCTGAATAGCAGGCACCCCATCACGTGAAGACACGTACACACGTGGGACAGGAGCAGGGACGTGCCTGGGATCATGGTCAGGGACCCAGGGAGGTGCACCTGCAACACGAGGGCATGGGGTGGCAGAAAGGAAGCTGGGTGTAGTTTTTGGAGTAGTTTGATAAGAGGCTCTTGGCCTCCAACTAAACCCCCTGTACTTTTTGTGAGTATTCTGCTACAGAACGTATGTTGAGCTACTTAAAGGTAGTTACTGCATCAGAGCCACAACAGGCAAAAGGCATTACCTGAGTGGTTGAGTGTAGCACTGTGACAAAAATCATTGAAAAACAAGTCTGTGGTGTGCTCTGGCCACACTCTGTGCTCAGAGGCCTCAGGCTGACTCACATTGCTGGTATTTGGAACCACCTTAACACCAGTTCCCAGTTGCCACAGAGCTCCCACCAAAGGACATGAGAGGACAAAGCAGCACCCAAGGCAAATTTTATGGAGAACTGAAGTATAGGCTGGACACACCTGGATAAGGATAGACTGAAGCATTATATCCCAATGTTTTGTTTATAGAACTGTAAGAACACAGTGAGGATGCATTAGTGTGCCTGTGTGGAGTATGTGCTAGGGGGAAAACAAGAAGTGAGCCCATACATGAAGAGTTAACCTGGGGAAAGAGAGACCATCCAGAAAGGCTGGGGCATGCAGAAATCCCTCTAGAAGGGTTGGGTATGAAACACACATCACAACAAGCTTTAGAAGAAAACTTTAACATACGGCGTTGTGCAAACTCATGTGTTCATCCAAGTTTATGCCACCACTTACAGAAAAAAAACTTATTGTTTCCAACTTATCACATGAAAGGTTACGTACGTCAGCTAACTGTATGTACCAGTCTGGAAACATTAATTTAAATGATTAGTCGAAGGCTAATTTCTTAATCTGGATCTGATGGAAGCTGATAGCACGCACTTGGGAGCCCGATGTGCTTGTCCGGAACATGGAGCACTGCCGGGCTGGATCCCACGGATCTTTCAGCACCGCTCGGGGCCCGCCGGGCTGGGAGGACGGGCCGCTGTCCCGGCAGAAAGCGGAAGGAACGCGGCCCCTCACAGAGGCGCCGTGACCGTGCCGGGCAAGTGCCCCCTCGCTGCCCGGAGCGGCTGGTGCAGGGTAATAAAGCCTTGTGCGCTCTATCGCTTGTGTGTTATAACCCCTGTGCGGTACCACCCCTGCGCGTTCCAGCCAGCCCTCGCTGCGGCGACTCCGTCCGCCCGCAAGGACGGCGGGGCCACCCGACCCGGCCCGGCAGCGGCGCGGGGCACGCCGGGAGTTGTAGTCCCGCGGGCCGAGGCTTCGCGCCCCAGCACCGGGCATGGCCGAGGGGCGGCGGACCTCGACAAGAGGGGGTGCAGCGTTGGTTCGGCGAGTACCGACCGCCCTCTCCCTGTGCTGCCACGGCAGAAGGGCCACCGCGCAGTGATCCGGGAAGCAAAGGCATTTACTGCGCATTCTGGTGCTCCTGTTCACTCCTTGGGCGGGGGGACTGGGGCGCTCTCCTTTGAGTCCCCCCCACACCGCCGTGCAGATGGAACGGCCCGGCGAAGGCCGGCGCCCCCCCCGAGCTGGCCCGGCGGGCTCCATGGCCGATCCTGCTTAGTGCGGGCGCTGCGCGCTCCCGCCCTCCTCGCTCTTAGAAGCGCTCCCGCCATTGGCTGCGGCCGGGCGCTCTTGCCAATCAGGAAGCGGCTCTCATGGAGGAAGGGAATAAATACAAGATGGCTGCTCATATAAAACCAGGCATTGGGCTTCGCCTCGGCGATGGGGGAATCGAGGCTTTAACCTGCACTCCGAGGGTCCTTCGTCNCGGCCTCTGCCGCCCTCAGCCGCTGCCCGCGGATCGCCGGCGGGGCCGAGGCCGGGTGCGGCGCCCCAGGCCCGAGCGAGGCCCTGCGCCCTCCGCCCGGGCAGCGCCCCGTCCCGCCGCCCGCCGTCAGCCAGGCCCGGCTCCGGGCGGCCATGGCCGTCTCCAGGTCGGTGGGAGCTGGGAGGAACGGGGGAAGGAGGGCCGGCAGCGGCGGCCCAGAGCTCCCGGCCCTGCGTGTGGCCTGGCGCTGAGGGGTGCAGAGGGAGGAGGACTGCCCGCTTTCCATCTTTTTTTGCCTTGGGAGCATGCGGAGGCCTCGCCGGGGCCGCCCCGCTGGGGTCTGGGGGTCCCTGCATGCTCCAGCGCCGGGGTTTGCTTCCTGGCCTGGGGTGACTCCGGTGCCCACTCCCTTCCTCGGGCCGCAGGGGCTCTGCCTGGGGCGTCTCGGGCTTCCTCCTGAATTCGACACCTTCGTTTTGTTGGCCAGTCCTTCCCAGGGTGGTTAAACTGCTAGGGAGAAGGAAATTATGATATTGAGTCACAAAAACTGGCAAGAAACCATTTTTGCCTTTCAGAGCCCTTAGTTGAAAAGTAAGTAAAATAAAACAGTCTTTCATGGAGAAAAGTGATCAGTGTATTCTGGCTCTGCCTCAAGATGTTGGGTAGTATCTGCTTGCACACATGTGCTCTGGGGTGTGCCAGCGTTTAAAGCATTCACAGATACAGAGGTGTGTCTTAACAGAGCTGTTTTATGAAAAATGCTGAGCATAAATTCCTGCCTTTTTTCTTTCTTTTTTTTTTTTCCTCTGTGTGTGTGTGAAATGGGCGCGTTAAGCTTCCTACCAGGATAGTTGAAAGGAAACCATAAATCCAAATTAAGCTTGTGCTAGATTAGCCCCAAATCACGTGTTGGTAGTATCTCTATGCTATCACAAAAGTAAATTCTGTTTCTGAGACTGTGTGTTAATAAGTTTATAATTCTATGTAGCAAAGTAAAGGTGTGCATATTTATAATGGAAGTCAATTCCTCATCAAAATTTGTGGGAGCAATGCACCTTTTAAGACTTCTAGTAGCAGGTGTTTTCTTTTAAACTTTATAGTTTCTACAAAGTATCCCTGTGTTTTATTCTGCTCTTACTCTTTTATCAACTTATATGTTTGTTGTGGGGTTTTTTCTCCCCCCCCCATATCTGTCCAGAAGAATGTGGAAGTAGTAAGGATTGCTGTAACGAGATTACTGTGTACATTAAAACAAGTCATCATGTAGAATAGAGTAGTATTCTAATTGTTAGATCTGGTCAGCCTGCTTAACTAACTTTGCTAATGTACATGTGATATGGGGCTAACTGGAATATCAAGATAGAGCTTTTCAGCTCTGTGCTGAGGCTATGTCTGCTATAAAGGCTGGCTTCAGTTTCAGTTACCAAGGTTGCTTTACTGGAAAGAAACACTGCAAAGATTTAGTTAACACCTTTTGGCAACTCAAAGGAAAACTAGATATGGGGCATTCTAAGCTTCAGTGTGAAGCACTAAAAAAGCTGGTGTGTTAGTAAGTGTGATACAGTGCTTCAGAGTGCAGTTTTAATATCCAAATGTTACATATTTGATACTGTTGAACACAAGGTATAGAACTTAAATAAAGGTGTTGTAGTACTGGTGAGTTGGTGCAGAATTGTTAGAGTTTCACATGTAACTTAGGTAAAACAATACACATTTTGGAGTGCTGTAATATCTTGACAATTCCTGGTGAACACCAGTGTTTCTATAAATGTAAGAAGTGATAATGTGTAAATTTGGCTTTGTGCATGTTTTTAATAGGGCAAAGCCTGTCTGTGTCTCTTTGAAGTTACACAGCAGCTCCTGATAAATAGACCTTTCTGCAGCTGGACCATAGGAATACTGGTTCAGTGTCAGTGCTGCTTTTGTAAATAAAGATATCTTGTCTACACCTTGTACTTCAGAACATACAACTTCAAAGGTCCTTTCCTTTACTGCGTATCACAAATAATTGTTTGTGAGCTTATGTGCATATAACCACACAACTATCTCTTTGTAGTGGGTTTAGTTGGTCCAGCTTCTGTACCAAGTCCACTTTTCTTCTAAGTAGTTAGCTGCTTTTGAATGACTCAACTATACAAGTTTGGAGAGTGAGGAAGAAGCTGATTCAAATTAATTTTTCTCCAAAGCCCACAGTCGTTGCTGAGTGCATGCCAAGCATTAATATTAACAATAATTTCATTAGGGGTAGTTCTATATTGGAACCATATTTTTAAAATAACTTTTTTGGGGGTGAGGCTTGGGGTAGTTTTACATTTTTAAAATGGTGAACTATCACGTGGTTGTTTTTGCAGTAAGATTTAGTTTCTGTTCTTTGGCCAATTGAAAACATTTCTCAAAACCCTTGTATGTTCAGGGAGATCCAAACAAACATAGGGAATGCTTTGAAATATCTCCAAATTAGACTGAGAATTTGCAGCTTTGCTATTAATAAGGTCATTTTAAAAATAGTGTAACTAGTTGTAACCTGTTGACAGAAAAGTCTGATTCTTAATTCTGCCTTTTATGTATATGTGCCTGTTTGACCAGCTCCTGCTTCTATATAACACTTTTGTTGATTCTCTAGATAACAGACACGAAGCAGAACAGTAGATACCTCATACCAAAAAATGTTGCAGAATATTTGCATTGTGTCTGTTCATCTCTTTGGTAATTTTGTGCTGAAGAGACTAATGAATGCCATCCTCCAGAAGTGGGGCTAGGTGGGTGGGAAGGTGGTTGTTCTTCCTGTGAATGTGCAAGCTAATTTGGTAGTCCTTAGCTTCTGTCACCAGTCTTTAAAGTGTAGATGAAGTAGTTACAATGTTTGCATAGATAATAAAAAAATCCCAGAGTTCTTGATAGTGAGAAGGAAAAAAAGTGAAAAGTTTTGCTTGGATCATTCCTACAAAGTTTATGATCCAAGTGAACAATTGCAGTGCCTCACTAGTGATCTTTTGAAATACTTCAGGAGGAAAAGTAATACAGCCAAGAAAATGACAGCTCATAGATGACTCAGGATGGTAGAGTTCCAGTAGGTGATAAAATGATGGCAGTTGCTTTCAATATCAAATGAATCTTTTTTCCAGTTTCTTTAATGTAATCAAAGGCACCTCATGTATTATTCCAACACCAAGGCTGTAAATGGCTTTCTCCTGCTTTTGAGTGCCTTTGCAGTATGAAGGAGGACCAACGTACTTTTAAAACGTGACAAAATTAGGAAGCTGGTAAGGTGCATTAAGAGTAAACAATTTGATTTTAATTGGTATATCTTTTAAGTTCACCCTGAAATACCTTAAAGACTACCTCTTCAGGGTAGGTTCAAGACACTTCCTTACAGAAATATGGGAGACCATAACAACTTGCTGCTCTTGCAACCCATTCTTGGTGTAAGATTAATATTGTTTCCCAGATTTTTCACTGGTTTTGTTTACTTGAATTTGTGTATGGCTGGTAATATGTAGATTAGGAACCTAGTTTTTATTTTAAAATAAGTAATAATGTCAAAAGTCTGTGAGACCGAAGCTCCTGTGAACTATGCAGGCCTCATGTATTGCTCTCAGCTTTTGAAGTATGGGGCTGTGGCTTCACAAGAACAAATGGCTGCACTGGCTGGTGTCATTACTTATGTAACATTTCAAATTGAATAGTGCATCAAAAATCTTATGTACACTGTGTACCTTTTAGAAATGCTTTTTTGGGGTTGTCACAAACTTTCTCTAAAGAATTTAGTTTTTAGTTTCTTTGGAAGCTATTTTGGCATGGCTGCTTTTGCATGAAAAGCAGGAGTTAAACTGAGCAAGTACATGCTTACTACTACTTAAAGGCCTGTGCCTAAAGCATCAGGCTTGTTGCTCTATAACCAATGTGGTTATCAGAGTTCATGCTCAAAAGTGAGGAAGAATAGTGTAACTCTTCTCTTGCTGATGGAGATGAACTTGAAGACCAGAACAGTGGACTGCCTTTCGTGCTGCTCTTTGTGGGAGGGAGTGCTGACACAGTCATGGGAAGGGGGAGAGCAGAAGTAGCATGTGCGCTGCTGGCCAAAAGAGATAGACCTCTGAGTTTCTCAGACACACTTTTCTAATGGATTGAAGTGACAGTTGAAAATCAAGATTGTGTGCTGGTAAGAATGCCAGCCTGCTCCAGCAGATGAAATTTGAATTGTCACCAAGGAGCTCACTTTGTGACTTACTAGTAGACATCTTGTATTAGTCTATCTTGACAGCTGTTTCAACTTCCTGTTCTCTCACAGCTTTTGTAATGTAACTGGCTGTGTTTTGGGGTGCACTGTTAGTTGTATATATGTATGTGATAGTTTACAAATTGAACTTGTACAGCCTAATGTAGATCATATATGAAATTTACGATTCATATGGAATTAATTATACTAATTTTAGCATTTGGTTGGCTTCCATGTGTAGTATATAATACTGTGACCTAGTGTAGTCATGGAGCTCTTGTTTCATTCCATCTATTTCTTCAACTGCTGTGTAGGAAACAAGATTTCTTCATTGTCCACAGTCCCACCTTCATACCTATTTACACACCTATGAGAAATAAAATCCCAGTTCATTCTTCGTGTATCATCTCACTTCTGGGTTTTGTTCTAAATTCTGTTGAGTGGGGTTTTTTTCTCTTACTGGCTGATTGTATATTTGAAAGTTGCTTATTTAATTATTTACCCATTCATGTGTGATTGTATAGAGCTGTGACCAAGATGGGATTTGACCAAATGATGAAGTATCAGCAAAGAACTCTGAGGTCAACTAGAAAAGCTCAGGCTGCATTAGAGCATAGGTTGAATTTCACCCTTGTCAAGTCTAAATTTTAAATCGTGAGTATTTTCAAGGTGTCTGGGCTATTTGTGTGCTAAGAAGTAGTGCCTGGGAGGAAGTTTCTGTGTGTTGAAAATATCAACTCCTGGGAGTATTCACTTGCCTTCTGGTGGGTGCTAGCTAGCAGCTTTTCAGAGCTCTAGACAGAACTTGACATTGGTGTTCCGAGGACTGTGTCATTAAGCAGTTTTTGTGCAGTCACACAATTTTAATGGATTGGAGGATACACCAGGGTAGTTATAAGGTGTTTATACCAGATGGCCTTTACTATCAGAGATTGCTGTCTGGACGTTAACAAGCTAGTGCAGAGAGATGTAAAGTCCAAACAGATCATGATCAATTCACTCTCCCTTTGACGTACGTCTCCAGTCATTGAAAGCAACAAATTGGAAGTTTCATTGAAGTCCTGTGGGAACCCAGTCCAGTCAGTATACTTACACTTACACAGTTGGGATCTTTACACAATTCAGGTGCATGTGTTCTTTTGCAAGCATTTTGAAGATACTGTTGATGATATTTTTATCTTGATCTGGTCATTAATTATCTGACTACTAACTTTCTAATGCCTCTGTAGCTGAAGAGCTTTCAAATCCACATCATCCAATTTCCACAGGAGTGCTGCAAATAGTATGGCAACTGTCCCTTCAAATGGAGATCAGCCCTCTGTTTGGGGACAGCAGCAAAGAGCTGTAGATTAGCATGAAGAACAGAACAGGTCATTTGTTGCAGCATTTGCCTCCGGTGCTTGCATGAGGGTCATGTCTAACTTGGTTTAATGCTGAATATGCAAAACTGGTGACCAGGAGATAGAATCACTGTGGTTCCTGGACAGTGCTGCCAGTTAGTTATGGTGGCCCTTCTGTAGATGAATGGTCTGAAGTGCTACTGGATGCCTGTTCGTAAGCATCTGCACTGATGTCTGTGTCAGAAACATTTCTGATGAACTGTCATTGTAAAAGGTGTTTCTTAGAAGAAAAAATACTTAATTTGAGTGGTGTGCTGATCATAAGAACTTTGAGTTGTTGCTCCTGGTTGTGTCTTGGTGATGTGCTTCCACAGGGACAAGAAAAATCTCAAATTTCTGAAGTGAGGAGAAGAAATAATTTTACCTCTTTGAACAAGGTAGTGCTTTGTAATGAGCTCATACACCGTGAGTTCCCATTAAGGTCATGTATGGTTGCTCTCCTACTGATCAGATGTAGTTGACTTGGGATTGGAAGATGACAGCAGGATTATCTAAACAATTGCTTATGAGTTAAGTGTGAAGGACTTTGTATTTCTAAGTTCTGATTGCAGCAAAAAGAAGCAATTTTAGAGATACATTGGTATAGGTGTGCATTGGTATTTAAATTTTTCATAATAATTTATATGTCTTTTTGATTTTAATATTTTTCTTCCCTGAAGTACTCCTTGTGTTTGTTGTTTGCTTGTGTCTTCCATAGGCTTAGAAGAATTTTTCTGACAGAGTTGAAATATTTCATAAAATGATTAAACATTTTATCTGCATTGTAGAGCATCTCACTCTACCATGCTGCTTCACACTTCTGTGAATGACGTGAGGCACGTGGTGCCCTCCTTACAACACTGTCTAGCATGAGAAGCAGAGAACCACATGCCACTAGAAAACTCAGTTCTCTTTGGCATTAAGTTAGTTTGTTCTGAGAGTGAAAACCTTTTCAGCACTTGGGAAACTTCTTTCAAACTGCAGGTTAATTTGCTTAGAATTTTTAGGTTTTTTTTTAATTCTTAATGAAACTCAGACCAAAATTAATTAATTTAACTGAATTAATTTAAAAAAAAAGACAACTACCACTGTTGATCATAGGCAGCTTGCTCGCTGATACTGTTCCAACTCATGCAGAATTTAGGCTCTGCCGTACTCTGCTGCTGCAGCAACACCAACACTTAATTTAAAAATCTTAATAGCTCCAAAATATTAACATATTTGGGAATTTTGCATCCTCCTGTGGGACAAAACAAGAATGATTAATGTGACCAGGATTACTGTTAGTCAGATGTTGTTAGCTGTATTTGCTAATCCTGTTTTTATGTATTTTGCTGCAGTTGAAAGCTTCCTGTAGTGATGTCAGACAACTAAACAATTTTTTTTGTTTAGTTTGCATTTGTGTATAAGTTAAGCATGTTACAATTTAAAATCACACATTACAAACCAAGCATATGGCAGGTTAAAAAAAAAAACCCAAACAATACAAACTTTATTTTGTAGGTTACAGCAGCTTTAAAAAGTTGTGGGTTTTAGGAGTGAAGGTGCAATGTTGTAGCTAAGGCTGGAATTGAAGTTGAGCTTTTGAGAGGAGGCTGACTTAGTGGTTTCCTCCTGTTTTGACACATGAAGAGTTCTAGCTGAGGAAGTGGTCAAAGTGGCACATTTGCTTGACTTTGAGATGAAAAAAGATAATTTGATAGTTAAAGGAGCATGTGGTGCTAGATGGCAAAGGGGTATGGAACACTGAAGCTTCACAGAGAGATGAAGAGTGAAAGGGGTGAGAGCAAGCAAGTTGGAGCACACAGTGGTTCCTCTGAAAGTTACCATGTTTTATATTGGATAATACTGACTGCTGCAAATCAGGTGGAGTTATTACTATCAAAAGTACTGAAACAAAAATACTGGTAAATAATTAGATACCTGGTATGTTTTTCATGACTAGTCCACTATCAGTGATTTGGGAGAGTTGGACCTGTAAAGCTTTTTGCTCTTTGGCTGTCTAATCATGCAAAACTGCTGGATTAGATGCATCTGGGGTTTCATTTTGGTGATTTTAAAACAATTTACTGACTAGTAAATCATAGCAATTAAAACTCTAGTTTTATCTATAGAAATTGAAATGAGCTCACCTATTTTAGTAGTAGGAAGAGAATTATTTCTAAGATAGCAAATATCAAGCTTTTGTCTAAAAAAGTAAAATTATTTAAAATATTTTGAGCTAGCATTTTTAAAATGTAAGGACTACTTAATCTAATACCTCCAGTTATGAGAGTATTTGGGTTTTGGTACTTCCTTGGCCATGCACTGCAGTTTTTAATGTGTTGATGTGTTGTAAGATATACTTAGGATTAAGTGCAGTTTAAGGATGGCAAAGAAAATAAAAAATCCAGTGATGTTGGAAAGAGGTTTTGGTGGGTTTTTTCTTCTCTTTGTAGGTTATTGGAACTAATGTTAAAGGCCGTTTAGGTCAAATGTGATTAGTAGCAACAGACTAACAGGAGCAAGGCATTTGTCCTTTCCTGTATGTGCTCAAACCCAGGGTGTGTGTTTATGAAGAAGGGTTGTTCAGGATACCTATATTTTTATTTTGCTAGGCTGGCCTAGGTGAGCTTGACTGCTGTGTAAGGTCCAGATTCATGTTGTTTCAATATTTGGAGGAATATTTTTATGATAAGGCTGGAAGGGACAATTCTGATTACACTATGCGGACAGGTTGAAGATGCATATTCAGTGATAACTTCACACTGCCTAATAACTAACAGATAAACTTGGCACTTGCTAGAGAGCTCTAATCAATCTATTGATAGCAGAGGGAACAATGAACATTTGTAACTTCAGTCATAGATTTTAATATCTACATAGTTATCATGTAAAAAAATATGTAAAGACAGACTTTATTTCTCCTTCAGTAACTAAACAAGAAATAAATGAACTGTTCTACAAATAGGTTATTGGAGTCTTGCACTAAATATAGAGTTACTGTGAAAATATGAAAACAGATTTCCTGGTTTAGTCTCTGTATTCCTTCTTGGGAAGGGCAGAAGCATCAGATGACTTCAAGGGTGTAAATACAACAAGAGGTTTGGTTTTATATATTCCAGGTAATTAGGGGGCAAAGATGTGAAAAGTAAAAATTTGTTGTCCTGGAGAAGCAGAGTTTGATATTATAGATAACAGGCTATGTTGTCAATAGAAATGGTAATGCACAATAGGAGCAGTTGAGCCCTCTGCTTTTTCTATCAAACAGAATTTGACAATCATAACCTAAGATTTATGTTTCAAGATTGAAAACGTTCTATCACAGAACAAAGACGGGAGCAAGTAATTTTTTTCTTGTAACTGTAGTTTTTTAAAAACTGACATTTCTAACAATTTATCAATTAGTCTATTTGTTGGTTACCGAATTAATGTGCTTTTAAAACAACTATGTTTACTATTAGAAAAATACTACATTATTGACCCTGCCAACTGACAGTTTTTGGGCAAGCATCTTTTCTGCTTGAATTATATAAACTGAAAAATGTGGGGAAATATTAATGGAAATGGGCAACTGAACTATGAATAGCATAACATTTTTGGTTTTTGTCAATCATATTTAGGCTTGATCGTCTCTTTATTTTACTGGACACCGGTACAACACCAGTAACAAGAAAAGCAGCTGCACAGCAACTTGGGGAAGTAGTGAAGCTGCATCCTCATGAACTGAATAATCTCTTGTCTAAAGTAAGCATTTTTTTTCCTAGTACTTTAATGGTGAGAATAAAATTAGTTTAAAGGGGTGTGCTTCTGTGGGAAGAAGAAAAAGCATAGTATTCTTGTTCTCTTCAAAAGGAGGAGACTGAAGAAGTGGCTGTTTTGTCAGCTTCTGAAACAGTTATGTAAGTGAGGTTTCACTTGCATTCAGTATTGATGTTCAGTGTTTGCTGTAAGTTCAGATTTTCTTCTATAAAGAGATCTCTTGCCTTTAAAGATTATTACTTGTTTGATAAAGCATTAAAAATATCAGAGGCTGCATGCCTTTAAAAGGGCTGGAAAGTGCGAAGAGTTTTCCAATAGTTTGAGACTTCAATCTGGCCAAGTCTAGTAAAATCACCAAAAATAGTCTGTATCTGACCAGTGGAGGTGGCTCAGTGACCTCAGTTCTGTTCTTATTGAACAGGTGCTCTTACCACAACTGATGGTAGCAAGAGTGGCCAAGGATTCATGAATATCAGACTGCTTTCAGAGACAGAAATAGTTTTTTCAGATTTGTGACATAGTGATAAATTAGCTTAGAAGAGCATATGTTGCTTCAAGTGACCCATGTTATCTCTCTTCTTGGGTTAAATGACTTCGGAGTTTTAAGGTCTGTTCATCAGTTTTGAACACTTCCTTTTAAAAAAGAAAACCAACAACAAACCAGACAACCCCCAAACAAGGTATCTCAAGCCTTGTTCAGTAGAAGAAATCAAGCTTCAGTTTAACTAATTGGACTAAATATATCTTATTAAGTCTTAATATCTGGCTCTGACAAGTGTTCTGCTCAGCAGTGAGCAATATAGAGAAGACTGCTGGCATTTCTTGGTTTGTTTTCTTGTTCTTTCTTTTTGTTGTTTTGAATGTTGTATTAATCCAAAACATTAAAGTAAGCGTGTTTTAATAGAGCATAACAGCTGATGGATTTTTTGGCATTACATTTTAAGCAAATATTTCCCTATTAATCTCTCCTTAAAGGTGTTGGTGTATTTAAGAAGCACGAATTGGGATACTCGTATAGCAGCTGGCCAGGCTGTCGAAGCAATAGTGAAAAATGTACCTGAGTGGAATCCAACTCCAAGATCAAAACAAGGTGCTTCTTAAATTAATTGTCTAACTCCGGTTATCTTATGCAAACTGTGATATGAGACTTTTCAAGGCAACTGTGTTGTTCTGGTTTTTTGTGAACAAAGATTTTTTTTTTTATATGCATTTAAGTTGGTTAGAGCATGGTGCTAATAACACCAGGGTCATGGGTTCAGTCTGTGTATGCGCTGTTCACTTAAGAGCTGGGCTTGGTGATCCTTCTGGATCCCTTCCAATTCAGACTATTCTGTGAAGTAGGACTGTAAGTAAACCTCTTTGCCTTTAGATGTTCGTACTCAGTTGTAATTGACCTCTGTTTCTTCCAGAATTCCTGTGCTTGTGCTTTGTACCCTAATAAAGCTTTTATAAATTAAAGGAATAACTAGTGAAATGGTGAAATGTTTAACCAACCAACTTTGTCATGACAGTTTGCAGAAACTCTTCTCTTGCTCAGAGCACTTTCTGAGGGAGATGAAAAGGCAGCTTGCTGAAGTCTGTTCTTTTTCTTTGCATCTGAAGTTGTCATGTTAGGGATGTCAGTTTCTTTAATTGTTGAGTTATGGCCTTAATGTCAGTGATTTTGCCTAAACCCATTGGTAGTGTCTGTTCACAGCTGTTCACAGCTTTGTGCCACAGGTTCCAGAAATTCACTGACTTGTTTAAAAACAGGCACACACACTCACTGCCCAAAGCAGCAACAGCGAAACTCACATCTGTTTGAGGTGATCTCATATTTGTTTCACTTAGTGAATCCTGGTTCTGTTGCTTTTGAATTTGACAAGCATTTTTTGTCCTCACTGTCTGTATTTTTGTAAACCATCATATTTGCTCTCCTTCATTAACTTCTCTTCATGTTGAAGAGTTGCAGTCACTTCAGTCTTTCCTCAGAAGACATCTGCTTTCTTTTAAATAACTTTGTCTTTCTCTGTGCTTTCTCTTACTTGTCCTCTTTGTGATGCGCAGAACTGCACACAGTCTACCTACATCTCCAGAGTACTGATATTTACACATAGTGACAAAATGAGGTGCTCTGTCCTGCTGTCAGTGTCTCTCCTGATGATACCCAGTATTTTGTTGACTGCTCTGGCTTGCACTGGTCAATAAACAGATGAATACAGTACACTGTCAGAAGTGCCTCCAAGATTTTTATTGCATGTTAACTGCCAATTTTGAATGCAGTGTTGTGTAGGCATGGTTTAGGTTATTCATTTTACACTTCTTTGCCCACTAGTCTGTAATGAAAGTCCTCCTTGGGTTCCTGAGTGCCATTGTGACTTCAGTCTACCCGAAAGTGCCACCTGCATGTGTGGAGAAGTGTGCGTTAGTGAATGTCTTCCATTGATAAAGATACAGAGAATTGGTTCCAACTGATTCCCCAAAGGACTCCAGAGCTAACTTACATCTTTCAGTTTGTAAAAGGATGTGTTCCCCTAGTCCGTGCTTCTTTGGTTCTTTTATTTTTTGTATGAGTCTTTGCCAAATCTTTTAAATATATTATGTTCACTGGATGCCCTCTCTCTGCTTCTTGGAGCTTTTTAAGGACATTGATAATCAGATTATTGAAAGGTGTTTTTTTCTAGGGCAATTCTAGCTCTTTCCCAGTAAATCGTATTTATTCATATACTTAATAATTTAGTTACAGAATCATAGAATGGTTTGGATTGGAAGAAACCTTAAAAATCATCTAGTTCCAGCCCTCCTACCACAGGCAGGGACTCTACTGTTGTATAGTCTGCTATCTTAGAAAGGATAGGAGTTCATCTCACTTGTCTGGTTCCAAGGATTACTTCTAGCTTGCCTTTTGTACATGGAAATTGGGCAACCTCTTAGTCTTAGAGTCCAGCACCTCTTAAATGTAATGTCCCGTTCTTGTACATCTGCCTGTCAGATGATTAATGAAGTTAAAAAGATAATTCTGTTTGTTTGAGAAAAAGGTACTGTTAGAGAAGGGATCACAGCTAGTCTTCAGCAGCCCTTGGTGGCTGACTTTCTCCCATACCTGTTAGGATTACTCTCCAGCTTCCCTACCCTGGATGCTTGCCTGTTAGGGATATGCTGTAGTGTTGGTGTGATACTTGTTTGAACTATCTGTGGGCCATATGCAGCTCAAACTGCAGGATGGCCATATGTGTACAGAGAAGGCCTAGTGGTAGGCAGTGTCCAAGATTTAAAGAAGTTAAATTTATCAAGGGATAAACATATTTTTCTTCTACTCAGGTGCATTTAGTGACCTATTTCAGTCTGTCTTTGTGAAAATGGAGCCTTTATACTTTGTGAATCAAAATGCTGTACGTCTCATGATTCTTTGGAGCAGATAAATTGTTTCTTGATCTTCCTTAATCCTCTGCCAGAATTAAAAAAAAAAAATCACATTGTCCTTAATATTGTCTTTATTTCCTTCTAGAACCAGGCTCAGAAAGTCCTAATGAAGATTCAGCTTCAACAGATCGGTTGCGTTTTGACAGATTTGATATATGTCGCTTGTTAAAACATGGTGCATCTCTTCTTGGATCTGCTGGTGCAGAATTTGAAGTCCAAGATGATAAATCAGGTATCTTTATATTTTACTTGCAGACAAGAAAACTTACTGATTTGAAAAAGCTTATTGTGGTAGTGTGAGTCTAGCCATCTATGGATTCTCAGAATGCTAGGAAATAATGAAAGAAAATATTCCCCAGCATAGGTGGTTTGTGTTCTCTTTCTTAAGTTACACAATCTTTAGGGGGGGTGTTTTGTTTCTTTGCCTTAAGAGAATTACTGTGTGTACAATGGGGAAGAATGAGTAGAAACCTGAAAAAGCAGTGTCGAAGATTTCTGTGATTTAAGAGGGTCAGGCACTATCACTGCTTGTTCTTCATTTAAACAGTGTTCCCACATACAAAAGTAAGACGTGGCTTATTTAAGAGCTTGAAGGTTTCAAGTATAGAGAGATTGCATGAGAAATACTGTGATAAGACTGTCAAAGATGCAAGGTGAAATACCAGGGCCCGTGTGACGTTTTTTGTTTCAAGTGATTTGTCTAATACATTTTTCTGAAACTTTTTAGCTGAGAGTTGGTTTATTGGTGTAATGGCACTGAATTATTTTAATCTAAGCTATTTTTTTGCTATTACTGTACTTCCCTGCTCTTAATTGCAGTCCATCTATCAGTTTCTGCACCAGACTAAGTGATGCTATAGATAAGAATCTTACCGTGGAGCCCTGATTCCCTCCTTCTTTTTGTGTGATGGGTTCTGTGCAGGGTACACAGATCAGTAGCTCAGCAATGAGCAGAACCTGTGGCTGCTGAAATTTGAGCAGTGTCCAGTCTCTTAAACATGGCTGCTAATTTATTGCTTGCCATCTTTTATGTTAAATTAGTAAGGTGGTGTACAAGTTTCATCTCTCCTAATGGAACCCAGCACTTTAGTTCATTGAAGCCTGATCTTTATTCCAGTGTCAAATGACTGCACATAAAAAAACTTTAAGAATGAAAGTAAATAAGAAATACAATATATCAAAAAATAAGAAAATGAAACAACTTTAATTGCTGCTTTTTTTAACTCATGGGAAAATATAGAGTCTTTCTTTTCTGTTTTATAGCAGCTTCCCTTTTCAAGTAAGTGGACATGAATGGACATGTATGTAACTTAAATAATCTTTAGAGCTAGCAGTCTTTGACAATTTTTCCTAAGATATTGTGAAAGGAAAAATATTTTCTAAAGAATGGAAGTTGTTTGTATTTGTTTGTCAGTTAAATGCAGTTTAAAAGACTTAATATTAACCACTAGTTGCTACTCAGCCTGTTGTATACCCTAAAATTTTGCCTACCTTGGTCATCTCCTTAAAAGTTTTGCTGATAGATTAAAAAAAACCAAAAAACACACTCCTCCTGACTGTTTTCTGTATGGTGCATATAAAGAGTGAAGTCTTATAGCCCTACAACCTGCAAGTTTTGGTTTGCTTTGAGGGTTTGTTCTACTTGGGTACTAAAATCTTATATTTTTTATGTAAATATAGGTGCTCCTGAAGTCTAGATGTTCTGGAGTTAGTGTTGAAGTTTCACACATTCTTGAGGTGGCTTCTATTAATTTCCAAAATGAACTTTGCTTGCTCACAATTTAAGTACTTTTATAGTTACAGTATTAGAAAAGGTTGTCTTGGTATTAGCCAAGAACACCTTAATTCTGTAAATTTTGGCTCTGTTATGTACATTGAGCAATTCTTGAATAATGTATCTGGTTGGAAATCTGACACATTTTCTTCTAAAAACTTTTTTAAGGTGAAATTGATCCTAAAGAGAGGATAGCAAGACAGAGGAAACTGCTACAAAAGAAACTTGGCTTAGATATGGGTGCTGCAATTGGGATGAATACTGAGGATCTGTTCAATGATGAAGATTTGGACTATTCTCCTTCTTCAGTTTTACTAGTAAACAAACAACCTGTAGGTAAAACCTTGGGCTATTTGACTGCAAGGAATAATACAGTGGGTTTGCTTTGTTGAGCTTCTGTGGTTATAGTATTTGTATTTTAAATACTGTGATTGGCATCTAATGTGGTATGCTTTGGCCTCCTGAGTTTTTTACATACTATTGCTGCTTGTTAGTATTATTTGATGTCAAACTGCTGTTTAGAGTTTTAAATGAGGGGTTGGGGAGGTTGAGCACATTGTGGGATTGAGAATTTTTTATGACATTTACCTTCATTGTAAGAAGAATTGACAATGAACGACTTTTCTTTCAGACTCTTCAGGCTGCTGAGTTAATTGACTCAGAATTTCGAGCTGGTATGAGCAGTAGACAAAAGAATAAAGCCAAAAGAATGGCTAAGCTGTTTGCAAAGCAAAGATCCAGAGATGCAGTGGAAGTTAATGAGAAAAGGTATAATAGTGAACTGGTTTGCTTTTACTTCAGTTAAACTGGGATTGTGATTTCATTTCTGTTGAGAAACTTCCTACAGTCTTTGCATCTTCGATCGCTTATGTGCTGATTGTGCTGATGGTGAACAGCTTGTGTACATCGCTGGTTCCTGGCAGAAATTTGTTGAGGTCTGAGTTTCAGAGGCATCTTGAAATAATGGGATGCTACAGCTGAAATTTATCGTTTGTCCCCGTTACTAAATATGGCTTGAGAATAATGCATGAAAATGGGGGATTTGAGAACATGAACAACAACTAAAAATTGAGGATACAGCTTTCTGATGTGTGCTGTGTTCCTCACTGTAGTTTGTAATGGCATATTATTGTAGCTACTGTGTTTATAATAAGTGGTGAACAATCTTCTTGATCTTATTTAGGATTTGCTGGGTTTCTTGAAAACATCTGGGAAGGATTGCAAATTTGGGACAACATTCTGCTGTCTCCTCACTGCATTTTTTTTGACATGTAAACTTAGCTATCTTGTGTATTTCAGCATTCAACCTTCTTGTTTTATATTCTTGTCATACTTTATTGTATCTGAAGACTTTATTTGAAGTAATTACTTCTCCTAAAGTGTTCTTGCAGTTCATAAACATGTACTTGCTCCTTCTCAGCAATGATAGCACCGATGGGGAACCAGAAGAAAAGAGAAGAAAAGTTACAAATGTTGTCATCAACCAGCCTGCCACAGATTCAAAAACATTGGTAGAAAATGCTCAGGAAGAGGTATGTTGTATTGTTCTGCTGTTAGCAGGAATGATCATTCAGTTTTTTAGCCGAGTAATTTGCAACAAAATTTCTTTATGCTCCCAAATTCTTTAGTCATTTTAGCATTCAGGGAAAGGGAGTGAAGAATGTAATTTCCAGCTTACTTTTACATATAATGAAGTAAATGAGCTTTTAACTGTGTTACAGCATTGAGGAAGAACACACACCTAATCCTCTGGTAGGAGTTTGTGACCCAAATGAACATGAGTAGGTGGCTACAGGTGTCAGACTTGGGTATTAAACTGGAAAACTGTGCTAAACACTTACATGGTAGGATTACAGCAAGCCACAAATAATTTGATCTAAATGCTTATTTAAACTTCATTTAATCTTTGCCTTACTTTAACTAGACTTAATTTAGAACAAAGTTCTATCTTTAATAGTTGAAGATTTAAACAATTACTTCAGTCTTGAAAAAAACTTCTTTTCAATATACTGAAAAGCTGAAAATTAAGAGATGCTAAACCAGAATACAAATGGTACCTAGCAGTTTATTTGAGAAGAGCTTATCTAGATAAGTTTGTATTCTGCAGAAACAGTTTTCCAGACATAATTCAGTAATTAAATTTTGATTTGTGTAAAAAATTATTGGAAAAATAATTTGAAAGATTAATGATAACTGCAAGCTGCTTTTCAGTTCCTTTGTGTGTGTGATGATGTGAACTTACTAATGGTAGTAAAATTTCCACAGCCATGCCAGTTTCCTTGTAGGAAACTTTGGGATAGTGAGTATACTTTGGTTTTCAAACATGTGGAATATATTTTGAAAAGAAGGCTGTTTATTACTGGATTAATTGGCCCAATTTCATTATGTAGTGTGTTTTCAAACTGAGGCATGTCTACTATGTTCTTTAAAGGGAAAGTTCATAAATTTAAAGGGTCACTGCAGAGGATGAGAAACTTTGCTTCATTTTCTGCCTTAGCATGATTCCTAAAGGGAGGGTGAATTCCAGAACATCAAAATTAATTACCATAGAGAAGATATTATACTGCTAACAGAAACTTCATGAACTTCTTAAGAGATCCAGTGCCAATCAGCAAAGTTTCGGAGCTGTGGAAGATGATTTATTTTTCAATTCTCTCCAGTAATGAAGAAAATACTTAAACTCTTGGAGGTCTTTGTATGCCATTTAAATATGTGAATATGACAATATAACAATATCACAATTCTTTTCTCTTTTAATCTCATACTTAATACTTTTTTTGTGATTTTAGGCAAATGAGTGGCCTCTGGAAAGCTTTTGTGAAGAGGTGTGCAATGATCTTTTTAACCCTTCTTGGGAGGTAAGATGTGCAGTATTTAAGGGGTAACTATAGATTTTAAAAAAGGGCTTCAGCAGACGTACAAAAATAGCATGCATAGGACTTAAGAGAATTTTGCTAGATATCAAAAATTACATCAGTCATAAATACAGATTACGTAGCCAAGACAAACTGGCTTTTAGCAAACTTAAATGCTTTTTAAGACTCATTTAAAGGGGAATTGAAAACAGATGTGTAATGTATACTTGTGGAGAGTGTGAAAGATGTGGAAAGCTGTCATAAGTGAGAATTACGGGAGTATTGAAATTCAAGCAAAATAAAGGCACATAAGTCTATGGTTAAAAAGATTAAGCAATTAAAACAGACTTGGATTCATCAAGGCTTTGAGGAATATTGTGTGACTCTGTTGCTGACAACAGTGGCATGTTTGTCTAATGCTAAGCTAATAGAAAACAGAGGGGAGTCAATCCTTTGGCAACAGTAAAAACAATGTGTTTGGTTGCTTAGGCCACTTATTTTCAAGATTCAAAACTGTTCTCACCTTTTTATTCAGTCCGTATACAATTTTCCACAAATTTTGATAGAAATTTCAGGTAAAAATATGTAGTAGCTGATAATGATCTTCCTTGAGCAGAAGACAAATAACTATTGTCAACCAACCTCATTTTCTTCAGTTGATCTTTTGAAAGGTTGACTATTAACAGCAGCTCTAACATCCTTATGTGTATCCATAGCACAGTCTCAGTGATGTCAGTATGGGCAGAGCCAGCTTGCTCTCAAACTTGGAAACACAGAGATAGCTCATAAGCAGCCAGCACAATTATTTTGGTCCCAGAAAAAGAGTAATTGTATTTGTGTGGCACATCAGTGCATCTGAGCTAAAAAGCCTCACCTTACTTGAAAGCAGGCTGTTTGCAGTTGAAGGCCAGGTCAGCTTGTGTTCTGGTATGTAGGCATTCTCATAGTTTTCTTAGTACATTTGATATCAGGCACATACATCTTAATAAGGGAAGTAGATCAATACAGAATCATTATTACAGTATATTCTGGGTGAAAAGCAGGTTAACCTGCCTCAAAATGTGTGTTTAAAATGGCTGTCTGGCACCTTCTTGCAATGACAGGAGGCAGTCTGGGTGACTAGTTCAGACTGTTTGCCAAGGTTACAGGCAGCTGAAGTCGGGGAAGATGAATCCTACTCCTGGTATTTCCTTTCTGCAGTTGTATTTTGCTGGCTTGTGTTTGCAGCAGCTGAGACATTAACTAGTAAATTCACATTCTTTTGACTTGTAAAACCTAGCTCTTCAGCAGTATTGGACCAAATAAATTGCTGGTGTATGAACAATTAGGATTTTAAGACTAGACTCTCTGGCCTTTTTTATTGGCTTGCTTATAGCTTTAACCAGCAGCCTCTGAGCTGTACTTGGAGGACATGTACATTTACATTTCATAGATGTTCTGAGGAAGGGAGGACCTACCAAATACTCAGTTCTAGCTGTTACTACAATGTTGCAACAAAATGCAACAATTTTCTGCTAGCAACTGTTGTGTATATGAAGTGCCCTTAAAAGAAAAAGGGTATGTTCTTCTCTAACCTATGTAAAGGCCTTGCAATGAGAATCTGGTTCAAAGCTCTCCTTTTGCAACTTTGCATATCTGTTGAGTGAGCTTTTCTTGAGAAGCCAATTACTGGTCCAGTTAGGTAGCAAAAATACCAGAAACAGGTGTCTGTATTACACCTTTTTACTGGTCTTCTGGTATTTCCAAAACTCTTCCTAGTGTGTTGAACTGTTCATGTTTGGTGAGAACATGCAAGTGCCTATAATTTGCTGTCCCATATCACTCGATCACTGATTTTCTAATCCCCAGTAAAGCAGGGCAGGTTTGTAAGCTGTGCAGAAGAGTAATTCTCAGAAATTTGTTTTGCAGACTCCAGATACTCAGTGAGGATCCAGACTCTGTTTGAGAAATACAAAGATTTGTAGAGAAATATTAAACATTAAGTGTTTAAAAAGATACTAGCATTGATTTGCTTTAGCTTATAAACTTAATAAAAACAGTGATATCTTCAAATCTCTCTTCTCTGACAACTAGTGTTCTATAACATAGTGAGGAAAAAGTAAATGAATGTTGGCCGTGTTACTGCAAATATGAGAACATGTTAGAAAATAGAAGCAGTTTTTAATTGCTTCTGTTCATAAGCTGGAAAATACTTGGGGGAAAAAGAGGTTGATTTTTGGACAGATAAATATTTAAATATATGATTTGATCTAATAATTCCCACAAGTCTAAGTACTACTAATTCTGCAGCACTTGAAACACCTCTGTTAAGAATACACTAGTATTGTCTTGATTATCCCATGTGGGGTTTATCTTCTGTTCCTGAATGTTTTAAAACTGACTTTGTATTTCACATTTGTAGGTTCGACATGGTGCAGGTACTGGACTGAGGGAGATACTGAAAGCTCATGGTAAAAGTGGTGGTAAAATGGGAGATAGCTCTTTAGAGGAGGTAAGTTTCCAGTCATGTAGACTTAATATGTTGTTTAAATGAAGTTTAGAAGACAGATTTCTTAAAATACTTAAACTGTGCAGCAGATGGGTGACCTGGGGGAATGTAAACTGTAAAAGTTGTCTGATCAAAATCATCTGATGGTATCACCATGCTCTGATGAAACATTCCTTTAAAAAGGCCTGTGCAGAAACCCATACTACTGTATAAGTAGCCATTAATATGTTCGTTGTGTATGAAATTATTAAACATTACCATATTAGATTATACTATTTTCAAGTCATGGCAAAGCTGTGCTGAAATAAAATTGACAACTTGAAGATGTAACTCTAGTAGTGTCTCAGACCATCTAATTCTCCATGCTTAAATAGTAAGAGGAGTCTATCAATCTGCCTCTCTTTATGAGAAAAGGAGTTAAAATAGCCTTTTGTAAAGGAAAACAGTTTAAAAAAAATCCTGACAGTAATAGCATGTTTACTAATAGTGAATTTCATCCAGATTCATGCTGACTTCCCTGCTGTAGAAGCAGCTGGGAGAGCTTGTGGCTGAGAGTGGAAGAATGACATGTAAATCAATGTACTTCAGCATACTTTGTATATAGGGATGGCAAAAGCTTCTCTCTCCTTGCTTTCCTGTGGAGTAGTATTTGTTCCATGGAGGTTGCTGGGTAGTAATAACACAGACTGCAGTGATGAGATATTTTAAACCATTTCTTACGTATTTATGGAAAGTGTGTGTACTCCACCTAGCTTCAAAGCCTAGCACAGCCATGCTGTGCATGCTATAGGCTGGATATAATTCTTTGGCATGTATGGGAATATGAAATCCATAATATGCTTAATGTTTTGTACTTCAAAAGGGTAGTTTTCAAGGCAAAGTTTTCAAGTGATCTAGTAGGCAGACAGTGGAGATGAGAAGCATGATGCCTGAGCATGCAGTTGCTTTTATGGGGCTTCTGCTCTGAGATGGAAAAGTAGAGTTATTGGTCTCTAACAGAGTCCAGAGCTTCAAGATGAGCTTGGTGTTAATTGCTTTGTTAAATCTGGTGGAGATGGGGCTGAAAAGGAAGTTCCTTTCACTGGTTTTCCCACAGTGAAGTACTGCTTCATAGTTTGTTTACTTGTAAATGTGCTTCCAACATATTAATTGACTTGCCTAGGATGTGTTGCTGTTGGTCAGTATAAATTAGCTGAGTGACTTTACACTTGTAGGCTTTGTAGGAATAAAATCGTTTGTCCTCCTTACAAGGTGCTCTCCAGCTGCTGTTTTAGCTCCAGCTGGCAACTAAGCACCACACAACCACACAATCTCTTGCTCACTCCCACACAGGCCCCTCTGGTGGGATGGGGGGGACCATCAGGAAAGAAGTAAAACTCCCAGATTGAGAAAAGAACAGCTTAATAATCGAAACAAAGTAAAATACTGTAATAATAGTGCTAATTATAGTAACAGTAATAACAGTAATGAAAAGGAGAGAGAATTAAAACCCAAGAAAAACAAATGCTGCACCATATAATTGCTCACCACCAATTGATTCCCAGCCTGGCCCCAAGCACCAATCAGCCCCTTCTGGGTACCTCCCCCAGTTTATACACTGGGCATGACATTTGGTGATGTGGCCTGTCCCTTTGCCCACTTTTGGTCACCACCTATCCCAGCGATCTTCCCTCCTACTTTTTGTGCACCTCCTCACTGGCAGAGCATGAGGCACTCAGAAGTCCTTGACTTAGGTGTCAGCATGACTTAGCAATGACCAAAACATCAGTGTGTTATCAATGTTATTCTCACACTGAATTCAAAACACAGCACTTTACTGGCTACTGAGAAAACCCTGACTGTCCCAGCTGAAAGCAGGACACTGGCCTTTTGATAAGGGTACTGTGTTTTTAGAGAAGAAAACAACAGGTTATGATGTTTGCAATAACCCACATGAGTTGAGTTAGGGCTGACTATGTGGCTTTGACTGTCTGTGTGAGAGGACTGTATTGAGTCAATGTGAATGTTTGTTGTCATATCTTTTACAAATTTTAGCTAAAACAAGTATATCAGAAGTGATTTATGAATAAATATAGTCAAGGTATTCAATTCTTCTCTTCTTACAGATGATTCAGCAGCATCAGGAATGGCTAGAAGACTTGGTTATTAGACTTCTTTGTGTGTTTGCACTAGACAGATTTGGAGACTTTGTTTCAGATGAAGTAAGTCTAATTTAGCTTTGCATGGACAAGTAGATCAGCAGGCTTCTGCAGGAGATAACACTGCAGCAGGTTGGCTGTGCTTTGTATAGTGCTATAGTGCATGTGCTTGTAACTGTTCACAGATGCTTATTACAAAGGAGCTGATGCATTAACTTCACTGTGTTTGTATAGCAGTTTGGTCATCTGACTCTACTTTCTAAGTCAAATTTCATACAGAAGTATCTGTTTTATCATTTACTTTTTCCTAGGTAGTAGCACCAGTACGTGAGACCTGTGCTCAGACTTTGGGAGTAGTATTGAAACACATGAATGAAACTGGTGTTCATAAAACCGTGGATGTTCTCCTGAAGCTGCTAACACAGGAACAATGGGAAGTGAGACATGGTGGTCTCCTAGGAATAAAGTATGCTTTGGCAGTACGTCAGGTAATAACCCTCATGACAAATGGTAGAGAACTTTGGATCAATCTCTGCTCAAAGCAGAGGATGTGGCTGAGCAGTAGATAGGTGTGATAAAGCATTCTTGCTTGCACTGCAGTCTTGTGCGTTATGAGATGTGTGACTGCACTTTTATATCCATGCTGCAAGTATACAGTGAAGCTGTGCTTTTGTAACTTGATGAGTTACTTGCACAAAACATAGGTAGAGGCTATGCCTGCCTACTTGTGGTGATACTCTCGTATGTGAGGTAACATAATGGAGTGTTACAAGAAGTTTATGCTATTTGTGGTGGTATTCTGCAAACACTGAGCTTTGTTTATACCAAAACTGAGCTGACTTAAAGTTCATTAAATTTATAACCTAGGTTTAACTTCATGAATGGCAACTTAAAATATTTAGCTTACAGCCTTGGGCCTGTACCATCTCTTTAAAACAATCAGGTTTGTTCACACAGAGTACATCTTAGTTGATTGGATCTTTATGTGCTTTTTAGGTTTAAGAATGCTTTTGATCTTTTTGACAGGACATGATCAACACTTTATTGCCTAAAGTGTTGCCTGCAATAATTGAAGGTCTGCAAGATCTGGATGATGATGTCCGAGCAGTTGCTGCAGCATCTTTAGTACCTGTAGTGGAAAGCCTGGTCCAACTTCAGTCTCAGAAGGTGACTCAACTGTTTAAGTTTGCTTTTGGTCTCAGTGAAGAAAATAATGCTTAGAGGCAGCACTGGGATTTTTCTGGTTTGTTGGTTTTTTTAGTGATAATGTCCTCTGCTTATTTGTGTAGGTGCCTTTTATTCTAAACACCTTGTGGGATGCACTTCTGGAGCTGGATGACTTGACAGCTTCCACAAACAGTATCATGATACTTCTTTCATCCCTTCTGACTTATCCTCAGGTCCGCAAATGCAGGTAACTTTTTAATTAGTACTGCTTCAGTATTACAGGCTTGAATTCCACTTGTTAACAAATTGGAAGTATCAGTTTCTTTCAAATTCTGTATCAAGGAGATGATTAGTTTAACTCGGTATTTTGGTTTTACTCTTGTTTTTCCTTAAAGTGAAGTCAAGGACAGTGCTTTTATTTTCATTACATTAGTGAAATGCAACAAAAGAATTAACAGATATACTAGACATGGTTTATATGTGACTTTTTTCCCTTCTCTCTCTCTCCATTCATTTTGGGTGTTTTAGTACAGGATATTTGCTCCACTCACATGGTGGTCCTGCCCACAAACATCTTGTTTGTCAGCAAGGAGCAAACAAATTCCAAATGAGACCAAACCATGTACATGAAACCACGTGCATGAGCCTGTAGAACTGTGCTATTGGAGCAGTTTGGAGGAAAGCTGCAGACACAGTCACATCAGTAGTACAACCAGTAATTCTGTGACTGGTTGAAGACACTGCCTAGTTCCTCTTCGTTTTATGAAAAAATATACATGGTAAACTCACAGCATCTGCGTTTAAGGTGGATGCTTTACACATTTAATTTTTCTCATCCTGTATGATTGGCTCTGCTGAAGCTGGAGTTTGCCCAAATCCAAAATAAAGAATGAAGTTTTGTTACTAATGCAGTCTTTAATTCAACATGTACTTCTTGCATCAGTTGAGGTGCCAGTTCATGCACAAAAGATGCAAGCTTGTTTTTAATTATTTGTAAAGCTATAATTGCCTAATAGCAAATTCAAAACAGAAACAGCCCTTCCTTTTTTCTATACAATTGAACAAAGCCTGAAGTATAATCTGGGGGGAAAAAATGGTGAAAATACATGCTTAAATTGACTACCTCTCTATACCACTAGGAAAACCTCAGACCAGTACTTTTCTGAAAAAAGATACCAACTCAAACTATATTAAATGTGTAAGCTGTAGTAACTTGATCCTTCACTTAATATCACAGACTATATGCAGTAATACTTTCCTTTCTTGAAAAAGCTTTCTTTTGGATAAAACAAGGATAAACCAAATTAACTTAGCTGTGTGTTTGTGGGTTTTTTTTTCCTCTGTCACTGCCTCTACATCTCCTTTTCCTGTAGTATTCAGCAATCCCTGACAGTTTTGGTTCCACGTGTGTGGCCGTTCTTGCATCACACCATCTCTTCTGTGCGAAAAGCAGCACTGGAAACGTTGTTCACACTGTTGTCTACCCAAGACCAGGTAAGAATTAGAGTTACTAGTGCTCTACTGTGATGCATATTGGAATATGGTTGGTCATATGATATTCTTGTTTTCAGAGTTCTTCAACATGGCTGACTCCAATTCTGCAAGACATGTTGAGGCACATATTTCAATTTTGTATCTTAGAAAGCAACCAAGAAATTCTGGATCTTATTCACAAGGTATTTACATGACTTACCACTTAGCTGCATAGTGTTTGTGTATCCTGCTCTTTCAAATCCTCTACTTTTGTGCAGATGAAGAGTAGTGTGCTCATGTTAAATATTTTGTGATTGGCCTATGTGATGCTGTACTAAAGAGTGAATGAGAGATGGTTCTGACAGTTTCTCATCATGTGTATGGTCTTATGTAGACCATGTACAAATTGTCATGGTTTCTGCTGTGTCTTTTTCCCAAGGTATGGCTGGAACTGTTAAACAAGGCATCTGTACAGTATGTTGTTGCAGCTGCTTGTCCATGGATGGGAGCCTGGCTCTGCTTAATGATGCAGCCATCTCATTTGCCCATTGACTTAAACATGTTGCTAGAAGTAAAAACCAGGTCAAAAGTAAGTGAAATGTGACCTCACTAATTGTTCTGAGCAAAGTAGGAAATTGCTTAGCTGTATATAAAACACATTCTAAAGGTATTAGAGTGGAGTGGTGGTGCCTTTTTCCAACTCTAAATGTAAACTATCTTAATTCTCATGGGTAACCTGACAAGAACTCTTTTGCTCTGCAGACTTGAGGCTTTTAAGTTCTGCCACATAGCATGCTCTCTGTGGATACTTTATAAAGTCTTTATTTACATGGTTCCAAAGCTGTCTGTGTGCAGGACTGAGTTAAATCCAAAAACATTGTGTTATTTGTGAAAACAGGCTGAGAGAGGTTTCCTTTTTCCTCTGTTTATCAGATGTATCTTGAGTATTAATATTATAGTGAAGGAATATAACATTTAATTAGACTGCAGAATGCTATTAATGGAGAGATGATTTACAAGTATTAACTACTTTAACAAGTCTTTTATCTATGAAGTATTCTGTCATTGTCCAACTACTGCATGGTGTGGTGGTTATTTAGAATGTTATGAATATGAATTCATCTTTTTATTACAAACACACTTTCAGCCTCTCCTTTATTCCATAGGAAAAGGCAGGTGCTAAACTGCGTCAAGGTCAAACCCAGAATAAGGAGGTGATTCAGGAATATATTGCTGGGGCAGACAGCATTGCAGAAGATCCAGCAACCAGGGATTACGTTGTCATGCGTGCTCGGATGATGGCAGCAAAGTCAGTTTACTGGAAATATGAAAAAAATGCTTAAAAGCAATGTATTTTTTTCATTATGTATAGTGGTTTTGCCAAAATCTAACTTATTTTGACATCTTCATTTTGAATCATTAATTCCAGAGTAATTGTAACACTGAAGTAACTGTTCTTTTTTCTCTTGTCAGGTTGCTGGGAGCACTTTGCTGCTGCATTTGTGACCCGGGTGTAAATACTGCTACTCAAGAAATAAAGCCAGCTGAATCATTAGCTCAGCTACTGCTCTTCCACTTGAATTCTAAATCTGCCTTGCAGAGGATTAGTGTTGCGTTAGTAATCTGTGAGTGGGCAGCCTTGCAAAAGGTAGGATGTTTCTGCAGCAAAAATAAATTTCACTTACTATCTCAATCCACTGTTTGTTGTGTGGTACTTAGCTTGAAATAAGATTTCAGTAGGTAAGCTAAAATGCTGTTGATACAACTAAATACCAAATCTTGATTGTTAGGCAGTGGAGGAATACAGTACTCAGTAGCTAAATGCCAGCTGTCAGAACTATGAATCAGTAAACAGGCTCACATTTTTTCTACAAATAAGTCTATTCTCAAGATGCCTTTTATCTAAGGTCAGTAATTCCTTACAGGGTGACTGTCTTTCCTCTATTCACTATCATTTCTAGTGACACATTTTTTTGTTCCTAATCTTTAATATATTCTGGATTGTGAGTGTTCATGGTCCCTCTGGAAACTGGATTTTTGTAGCTAGATTGAACTGACCAAGACTGAACAAAAGAAATTGTGATTACTCAGAAATGCAAATTGTCTTTTCCTGTTACAGGAGTGTACTACTGTGGCTATTTGTGTTCAGCCTCGTTTACTCGGGGTCCTTTCTGAACATCTCTATTATGATGAAATTGCTGTTCCTTTTACACGAATGCAAAATGAATGTAAACAGTTCATCTCATTGTTAGCTGATGCACACATTGACATTGGAAACAGAGTAAACTGCAGTGTATTTACAATAGATCAAGCTAATGAGCTGGTAAGTATAGGCATGCTTGCCCTTCCTTCAAATCTGTTCTTGTCTTGAAATGCCCCTTCAACATAGTTATTACATAGACAGTAACTTGCAGAAATAATGTGGTGATGTTTGCATATCTCGTGACAAAGGATGTGTGTAGGTGCTTACTGTTTCCCCTGAGGCGTGTTTACAGTCTGACAAAAATTAAGAGCAGTGCAAGCTGCATACTTAATAGGATAATAAAATTGAATGTTCTGATTCCAGGTGTGGATTCACTATTGAAATCGACACAGAAGAAAACAAAACAGGCTACAACTCCTTCAAAACCATTGTCAATAGACTTGTGAATAGACTATGTAAATTCTAGACCTTCTCCCCCCTTGCTCCTGACCTTTTAATCTGCTTGTAATCGGTTTCCAGTGAAAGATTTGAGCAACAGTAGTCAACCAGTTGTGACTGGGGAAGGATATGGAAAGTCCTGCAACTTCTTTGTTGTGCTTTTTTCTTAGGTTTTTGTCCCAGTCTCTTTCCCCAAAAGAAAATCAGGAAACTCATTTGTGCATGGGACTTTGCCCATCCTTTCTGGGTTCTTGTATTCCCATTCTGCTTTGCTAATCTGTCACATGCTTACATATTTCCAGAACTGGCAGATACGGACAATCTAAGTTTGGAGGAGTACATAAACTGCTCTTCTATCTTTGAGAATCTAGACTTTAAATGTTTAAAAATGCCTGATTTTCCCTTTGATCTGCAGTTCAAGACTGCAGAAACTACATTTGGGAGCATTTCTTGTTATTTACTGGGAAAATGGAGATGCTATCTGGGCAAGTGACTCATGTTGTGCCATGAGCATATCCTGTTTTACAATAAATGAAACAGATTTGTTTTTCTTCTCTTCCTTATTCGTAGGTTACTTCTGTTTTCAATGAAGTGACATCATCCTTTACTTTGAACCCTAAAGTTCTGCAGCAGTTGGACAGTAAACGGCAACAAGTCCAAATGACTGTTACAGAAACAAATCAAGAATGGCAAGTGCTGCATCTGCGAGTCCATACATTTGCTGCATGTGCAGTTGTGAACTTGCAGCAACTTCCAGAAAAACTAAATCCTGTTATAAAACCCTTAATGGAAGCTATTAAAAAAGAAGAGAATACACTCGTACAAAACTATGTGGCGTCATGTATAGCAAAATTACTTCAGCAGTGTACGGCAAGGTCTCCTTGTCCCAACTCAAAAATTATAAAAAATCTCTGCAACTCCCTCTGTGTGGATCCACATCTTACCCCACTAGCAGCATGTCCTGCACAGCCTCAGAGTAGCCATGAAAACTCCAAAGGTATGACATGTGAAACTGCCAGGATTCTTAAAATAAGTCTGTGCTTATTTCTGAACTGTTAAAATGAGTATTTGACTGTCTTGTTTTCAGTGATTTTTAAAATGCCAGCAACTATTTACTTACTAATAATGATTTCATGTAGGTGTTTCAGACTATGTGTAACTAATGTATATAGTTTTCAGAAAATACATGCATAAAATACTTTTAAGTCCAGTTGCCAAGTATTGACTTTTGTTCAATTATTACCCAGTTATGATAACACTTCACTTACAGATGGTAAGTGTTTCTTTGAAATTGAGTAATAATGGAAATTAGAGGAGCCTATCAAAAACATGTGGCTTGTATTACATTCCATAGGCTCATCATAAGATAAAAGGATGAGGACAGTGTGTGAAATTAATTAATAATCCTGTGCATGCAATGGGCATGGATTCTTTAAATGGTCTTCCATTATTGGAAATGTATGGATTGAATGAACAACCCAAATTAACCAAATAAAGATCTTAATACTCTCAAAGATTCTTAGCCTGCTTTAAGGTTTGACCATCATTTGTTTTACTCTTTCTTAATGTATATGTCCTCCTTTGTCTGAGTAGAATAATGTTCATATCTGATTGAAAATGAAGCTCTTTAGTATAAACAGAAACATCATCAAGTCCAAAGATACTGATGGCATCTGTTACTGTATAATGATAGAAGTATTGAACTGTTTGTAAAGGACACAGAACATAAGTTGGTTTAAACTTCAGAACATAATGTGCTTTTTATGAAATAAAACTGTGCAAATGTTTTGAATTTGGTTGAAGCACTACCTATGCTTCTTGCTGAGTAAGAGTTTCTTAAATTTTCATTCCAACTCTGTAATATGCTCCCAGCAGAGTTACTCTACTCGGTACTGAAGTGCCATCATCCTCAAGGATGGGAAAAATTGTTTTTTTTAAAGCACAATCAGCACATGATTTGTAGGTAGCTCTCACTGCCCCCTATGTGTTAAACTGTAGTCAACTGTTCTCCCTTTTCTTTTAGGGCCCAACTCTGATAAAGATGGGATGCAGCACACAGTTACTAAGCACAGAGGAATAATTACACTGTACAGACATCAGAAAGCTGCTTTTGCCATCACAAGTCGGCGAGGTCCTACTCCTAAGGCTCCAAAAGCCCCTATTGCAGATCTGCCTGCAGGCAGCAGTGGAAGCATTCCTACGGAACTCGATGAGGTACACTTGAAAAGCTTGAATTTGCAACTTCACAGCTACCTCTTCCTTCCTTTACTTTGAATTCACTGGAGTTGATACCATCAGTAGGGATGCCCAGGATTGACATGAAGTTTTGTGATGCAAGCAGCTTACGTTTGATGTTTTAAATGTTTGTCATTAAGAGAATTAATAACTCCTGAAATCTTATATTTACTCTAGAAAATGAATACCAGTACGAATTCATGCAGATGGATTTCCACAAAATGTGGAACAAACACAGGAGGACACAAACTGTCCTGTTATCCCTGTTAGTATTGATTATCTCAATGCATGCTGGATGCCTCTGAAGCATTAAAACCAGTAATAGAAATATGACTGTGTGAAATAGGATGTGTGTGTTGCTTTCATACTTGATGTTCTAAACTCCTCTTTTATTAATGTAAAACTTCAGCGTGTTTTAATAAGATCCTAGGCAGGACTGTGATTCCTAAACAGTGTTGTGGGTTTTGTTCTTAATTGTTGAAGTGTTTTCTATTAATTCTGCTTGCCAGAGAGAGTGGGACAAGAGAAGGGGATAAATAAAAAAATCAAGTACTGTTTTTTGTGTTTCTAGTGTTTTACTGTCCTCTGTGTCACTGTATTGGCAGTATCTGAGGTTCTGGAACTGGAACCACTTGGAAAATGTCTTGTTGAAATAGGGCTTTATCAGCACAAGCCAAATCTCAAATTTACAGACTTTCAATAATCTGCTATAAAAGATTTTTGGTTTTTTAGATAAAGAATAAAGTCATTAACTTGGGGAAATAAACTATCAGTGAAAGTGTTGCGGGTATAAACACAGTCAGAATTGAATACCTATGTAACAGGAGTGACCTTGATAATAACTGTTGTTAAATTTATCTGTCCTCACTGGTTTGTTAAATTGTTTAATTCTAGGCTCAGAAACCTTATGTTGTACAAAGAAGAGGAGCTGAATTTGCCTTATCTACTATAGCTAAACATTTTGGTGCTGAAATGGCAACGGGATTGCCACATCTCTGGGATGCTATGGTTGGTTCGTTAAGGAACAACATTCACATAAATAATTTCGGTAATTAACCTTCTCATGTGAGCTGGCAGGGGTGGTAGGCTGAGGCCAATATGTCAGTCTTAAACTGAACACCTTTTCTGTTTTTACCAGACCGAAAGTCATTACTGGAAAAAGGAGATGCTCCTGCCCAGGAGCTGGTAAATTCCTTGCAGGTTTTCGAAACAACAGCAGCTTCAATGGATACTCAGCTACATCCTCTGGTAATCAGCTTTTGTGTGAAACACTTCAGTCTGTTTATTGCTACTGCTTCGAGTCTTTATTCTTTTTAGATGTTTCTCTGATTTTGCTCAAATGGTGTTTTAGTCACTCACTAGCCTGCCTGTTCTCCAAGTCCTGTGTCCTAGTCTTGATAGACTAAAGACAGCCTTCTGCAGTTAAGCTGTGCAGTTTTAAAGCTGTTTTTTCCCCTGTATTCCATAGGATGTTAAGTTCTGTAGTTGTTTATGCAGATTGTAGAATAAACCACAAAAGCAAAGAGCTACCTACAGTTTAGCCTTGGCCTGCCCTTTTTTGTATGAGATACCAAACAAGATTGTGTCCAAAGTTTGAGTTATGATGATGTTTATGCCGTTGTGTTACACTGGAATCAGCATCTCTGCTCTGTTTTGTTCTAATTGCCTATTTCCTAAACCTGGAGACCAGACTGATATGATGCCTGTACTTTGTTATGAAAGTACAGATGGTGGTTATGTTGCACTGTGTAGCTGACTGAAATGGTGTGACTTACAATAGTCTGGCATGCAGTTTGTGTGGCCAGAGTGGGGGCAAAATAGAAGTAATGAAATCAATTTAGTGCCTGACTACTCTACCAGGCTCAAGGTTGTCAGAAAGGCTGCCTGTGCAGGGAATGCAAAAATTATGGAGAACTCAGATTTCCCCCGGGTAGATTGGATTTGATTATTTAAAAATTAATTTATTTCTCTGAACTGACTATGTGTTTAGGAGAGAGATCCTCAAGTTAGGATAGTTCTGTGAAAGTATCAGCTGAATGTAAAGTGCTGGTGAAGAAAAAAAGGTTTAAGAAAGAAATAGGACAAAGTCATCCTCATGCCTGCATCTAACACAATTTTCAGTACTAGCCTATGTGCAGTACTGTATTTCAGAATAAGTATAGTAGCTCTGGAAGAGACAGAAGGGCAACAGGATGACAAAAATACATGGCAAGGCTCCCCCATGCAAGGAATAAGTAGGCCAGAACTCTGGAAAGGATGGGTGTAATGAATGGCTATAGAATTCTGAGCAGATGGAGAAGAATCATGTGGAATTTTCTCACCTATTTTAATAAAATACTGAAGTGATTTTGCGTGCATTTAGCATATGACATGGAAAGATTTTTTTAATATATGCATTTTATATGTATACACATATGTGGTATGTAGTTACTGTGTAGAGTGATTTTGGTGGTACTTAATGCTGTGTGCTGTTTTAAAAGAAATTCATAGAATTTCATAGAATGATGAAATGGGTTCATCAAAGCTAATATTTAGGGACTTTCGCACTAGGTAAAACATGACCATCTGCTTAAGATACTCAATATAAAAGCATATTTACACTGATTTAAAAGAAGACATTTGCATACACTGAGGACATATATGTATATTCTGCTGGGAAGATGTAGGTTTTCTTCTGGGTGTCTTCCTTGTCACACAGAATTATTGAGATTCCCAACATGAATAATTAATCTGCCTAAACATGAAGGGAATGAGTCTTGGACAAATTTGCTAGCTGGAAGGAGTTCTTAAATCTATGTATCTATATTTAAGCAATAATTATTTTTTTAATGAAAAGTTCTGGGTATTTAGTACTGTATTTTCAGTGTGAAACGCTTCCTTGCTAACTGAGGACTTCATTAGTTTTCCTTTTTGACTGAAATGCTAAATATTTTGTTACTCTGAATTTTATCAGTATCAGGGAGTAACACTTGCTTAATTGCCTGTTTCTTCTGAAATTATTTTTTAGTTTTAAGTGACTTGATCTTGCAAATGAGCCTTTCTAAGCATTCTTTAAAAGACTGTGCAGTTTAAAAAAAATCACTAATATGTTTATAATTCATACTAACCTTCCCCCCACACACTTTTTTCTTTTCTTCAGTTAATACAGCATTTGCCTCATCTTTACATGTGCCTTCAACATCCCAGTACTGCTGTGAGACACATGGCTTCCCGTTGTGTGGGTGTTATGAGCAAAATAGCTACCATGGAAACAATGAATATCTTTCTGGAGAAAGTTCTGCCATGGCTGGGAGCAATAGATGACAACACCAAACAAGAAGGTGCAATTGAAGCACTTGCATGTATCCTTGCTTGAGTATTCAAAAATGCAGAAACATCTTTGGTTAATTTGGGTGAACAAAAACTGTTGCCTGAAAAAAAGGGAGGAGGAATGAAATAAAATATTAAGCTGTTTTTCTTCTCTGGAAAGAAACAGAAGAAACTTTCACTTCCATTGGTCTTATTTTGTCTATCAAATAATGTTTTGGTGGAGGTAATTCAGCTTCTCAAACCATGCAGTTCACTGGCTAAATGTAATTGGGTAGATCAGATTTCCCTGTTCCTGAATTGCTTTCTTAGTAGAAATCTCACTCATCTGAGTCTAACAATTAATGACTTACCTATTGAGTGTGAAATCTCCTGGCAATAGATTTGTCAGACAAACCTGAATGGTAAAAAACATTTCCTTAATAACCACTCCAGGTGTAATGGAGCAGCTGGATGTTGGTATTGTTCCATACATTGTTCTTCTGGTGGTGCCAGTTCTGGGTAGAATGAGTGACCAGACAAACAGTGTCCGTTTTATGGCTACTCAGTGCTTTGCAACACTGATTAGACTGATGCCTCTTGAGGTAAGCTTGAGCTGTAAGTATGTGGAGGATGTGAACTGTCCTGTATCCACTTTTTCACCAGCTGCAAAATCCAGGCTTCTTGCTTATTAAATGCTGGATGAGTAACTGATTTTATAGATGCTGATATGTCAGATAATAGAAGGTGTCCATGTATCCATGTCAGACAATAGAAGGTGTCCTTTATAAGTAAAATGAGTGAAATTGGACCCTGTTTTAGCAGTTGTTTAAATTAATGTTAAAACAAAATTTCTTTTTATAAGAAACTCATTTCAGAAGCTGTTCAGCTGTTCACAAAATTAAAGGGTAGATTTAGTAACTTTGTGTGTAATGCTGCTTTTCTTAGTTTGGGTTTAAATGTTTTAAGAATTATATGTGGGCTCTCCTTAGGTATGTGTGTTGCTGTGTATGTGGTCAAGAGAAATGCATAAAAGCAATACCGATTTAAAAGAAGCATCCAAAATAAGTCATTGAAATAGTGTGGAAATAAGTTATTTATTACTAGTTTTAAAATCAAAAAGCACTATCCTGCATATTTAATGAAAAGATTGTGTCTTATGGTGCGATAGTGTTTAATCAATACAGATTTGCTTCAATGTTTTACTCCTGCTACAGCTTGAATGCCTCAGACACCTTCTAATGTTGCGCATCAAGAACTACAATCTTTTTAAGTAACTTAGTGTGACCACCAGATGGTAATAGAAGGCAATTTAGAGTGCATTACCATGGTAATAATTAAAAAGTTTTCTCCTGAATGGGTTTTTATTATATTAATTTAAAATTTAATTAATAATAGAACCTTAGAATCAGCATTGTGCCGTAACAGGAGCACTTACTTTCTGTGTGCTTAGACTGAGATGTTGAGCAAGTTGAAAGTGAGCAAAGAAGAACTTTAAATTATAGCATGTTCATACCAGTGCCCTTCTTCATATCCATCTTAAGCACAGTCCTGTGGAATACATATAGCTTAGGTTTTAGGGGGTTTAAAGCTGTTTTAATAAAATATAGTGAGCATCTCTTAAAGACATACCATACTTGTTTTATTAATTGCACATATATGCATGATAACTTCTTATTTCTTTTCCATAGGCCAGAAGTGTCATAAAATTTCTCCTTCTGGCTAAGAAATATTCAGATATTGAATTGTATTAAATATACAAGCTTAGAGTGAAGCAGATCAATAATGAGAGAAAATACTAGTCTTGTTGTGGAACAGTATTTTGGGTTTTATTTAACAATAAATAAATAGCATTAAGTGAGTTGGGAGAAATTAACTATGCTCAGTTTCCTGCATCTTTGATCAAATCGATCGTTCCTTCAACCATAAAAATGCAAGTATGACAGAAGGATTGTAAGATAAGTGGTTCAACTTGATCAGTTCTATTTTTATTGATAAGCAATCATGCTGCAAGTTGACAACATACTTGGACCAAATTACCTGGCATAGTATTCATACTGCAGATAAGCCCTTCTAAAAGGGAGTGTAGGAAGAGCATTGAACAAGGGAGGCTGCTCTCTGTGTGTATATATGTACTTCAATACCTTGTTGGAGCACTGCTAACATCCCCCTTCTTTACTAACCACATATGGGGTGGAATTATTTGGTAGAGGAGGTTTTTCTAGCCAGGAGCCCTCTGTGAGTGATTAGTAAGTTGGGTTGTGAAGTAAAGCTGACTAAGGGTGGAGGTGGCCAAGAAAACTGGGATGACAAATATGATGATGGGAAAATAGCAGTGCCTCTGCTGCTGTTGTATATTACTAGCAAGCAAGAATAAGCGTATTTGGCCCCCAAATGGCTTCTTTGGGCTTCTGGCCTGGTATGGGGAGTACCTAGGAAGTAAAGACCTGCTGCTACAAACCTAGAGGGATTCAGGTTTTCCTTTCTCCCTACAGTTTGCTTGAATTCATCCTATGAATTTCAGTATGATTTTAGATCTAATTCTCCTGAGCAGGAGAAAAATCCATCAAACTTTGGAGGTAGCTTGTGGCTCAAGAGACATGAGTGTCACAGGATCCTCTAGCCGGCCAAATAAACTCTCTGATTAGAGGTAGAATAGCTCGATCTTTGTAGAATCTTAGTCCTGTAGCCTTTACATGACTGCTTCAAAAATGTTTTATATAAATGTTTTATATTTAGGCTGGTATACCAGATCCACCAAACATGTCTGAGGAATTAATCAGAATGAAGGCTAAAGAACGTCACTTTCTGGAACAATTACTGGATGGAAAAAAACTGGAAAACTATGAAATTCCAGTACCAATCAAAGCAGAGCTCAGAAAATATCAGCAGGTAACAGCTTATACTTTTATTTTAAAAGTTCCAGTCTGATATGATTTCATGGAATGGTAGCAGTTATTCGGGTATTTTTTTGCATGTGGGGTTATTTGAATTTTTGTTTTCACTTGTGCAGTGTGTATCTTGGACTCTTGGATAAGGAAGAACAATTGAAGTATTGCATGCCCCTTATACTGTTTTAATGGTGCTTTTTCCCCTCTGGATTCTGCCACTTTTCTCAGGGAATGGTCAGTGGGCTGTGCCTTGCTAACACTGACTGTGGCAGCCCACCACTGCAAAGCCAGGCCTCAATGTACTATTGGGATGTTTGTTTTTCCCTTTATTCCTCCCTGCTCTTAGGGAATGGGCTGTAGTGGATGCATTTATGGTGGGGAAACCAACTAGTTTGACAGTGCTGGGTGACAGAACATAGGGATGTTTGAACTGAAGCTTAACTAGCCAGAAGCCAGTTTTTGCTTGAGGCACTGTTTTTCTTTTCTGATTTCAGGATGGAGTGAACTGGCTTGCGTTTCTCAATAAATACAAACTTCATGGAATTCTTTGTGATGACATGGGTTTGGGAAAAACTTTACAATCCATTTGCATTCTTGCAGGTGATCATTGCCTTAGGTAAGCTTAAATAACATTTTGTCTTAGACTTTAATGATGGGTTTTATCTGTGGTAATGACTCTGAACATAGTCCTGGGCAATTGGCTGTAGATGGCTGTGTTTGAACAGGGAGGGCTGGACCAGGTGGCCTCCACAGGTCCCTTTCCAGCTCAACTCTTCTGTGAAAAACAATTTTTTTTAAACTTTATTTTATACTCCTAAAGGGCTCAGGAATATGCAAGAACAAAACTGGTCGACAGTGTTCCTCTTCCCTCCTTGGTGGTGTGCCCTCCTACACTTACAGGACACTGGGTGGATGAAGTGGGCAAATTTTGCTCGAAAGAGTATCTTAATCCATTGCACTATACAGGACCTCCTACTGAGAGAGCAAGGTAACCTGTCTTGCATTTATGACTGGTTTAGACTAAAGTATCACACATGGAATTTTTCAATTCACTTTACTGCTACTACTGAAGCATAGTTTGTGGGCATGGGAAAACTTGTGATGGTACCTTTAAAGGCTGAAATAATAGCATATATAAGGAACACTTCAATTAACTCCTCTTTTTTTTCTTAAGATTGCAACACCAGGTGAAAAGACACAATCTCATAGTGGCTTCATATGATGTTGTCAGAAATGACATTGACTTCTTCAGGTAAGAATTGGCTTGGTTTTTGAGCTTTTTGATAGCTTAGAATTTTAAATGCTACTTAAGTGTGTTCTTCTTTTCTAGAAATATTAAGTTTAATTACTGCATTCTTGATGAAGGCCATGTAATAAAAAATGGAAAAACAAAGCTGTCAAAAGCAGTAAAACAGCTGACTGCTAATTACAGGATAATTCTTTCTGGGACACCAATCCAGGTAACTGATTTTCTATTTTGGATGGATAGTAGGAAACAAGCAAGAGAGGTCTATCTTGCAGTCCATTTTATTGGACCTTTTACTGCTCATCTTGTTCAAAGTATACATTGTAAAACAGCCTTTCACTGCTAACTTGAAACAGTATCTTTTCTCTTTTCTGGTATACTTGTACCTGGGGGAATGGGTGCAGGTTTCATGGTGCTAAGGGGGTTCAAAAGGTGCAGCAAGACTTTATCTACCACTTCTTCTCTCAGTGTCAGGCAGGGAAGAGGGGAGAGCATTTCCTTATGCCTCTAGTGAAATTAGCAGGACACTCAGTTCTGAGTTCTCCAGATTTTGACCTTTGTCCTAGTGACTTGTCTGTGCAGTATCTGTCTTATTCAGGATTAAGACCATTGGTGTGTCCTGGGTTTTGTTGACCAGAAGAACTCAGGGTGTGGCTTAAGGCATCGGACACAGTAGGAAGTTCATTTATATTTTAAAGTGCATGCAGAGGTATTTCTGTAACTCGGATGGATGAAAGAGAGCAAGCTTCATCAGCTTGGGAGTGTCTTGTAGTGTTAGGTTTGTAGGGTTTTAAATGTGTTTGGAATCTTTTTCTGATAACTTGTAACAACTTTGAAAATAATTTATCAAATGATTCTTTTATGTTCAGAACAACGTCTTAGAGTTGTGGTCGTTGTTTGACTTCCTTATGCCGGGGTTTTTGGGTACTGAACGCCAATTTGCAGCTCGTTATGGCAAACCCATACTGGCAAGTAGAGATGCCCGAAGCTCCAGTCGAGAACAAGAGGCTGGTAAGGATCAAATGCTCACTCTTTGTTTTTTTTTTTTTTTGTTTTAGCCTTTTAAATGAGAACTGCTAATGAAAAGAAAAAGTGTGGTCAGTTCTAACGATAGAGAATGAGGGAGATCTGAATGTTTTAAAAAAGTCTTTTTCTTCTAAAACACTGCTTCTGTTGCCCTAACTAGGGGTTCTTGCAATGGAAGCACTGCACCGCCAAGTCCTGCCGTTCCTGCTAAGGAGAATGAAAGAGGATGTGCTGCAAGATCTTCCACCCAAAATCATTCAAGATTATTACTGTATTCTCAGTCCTCTACAGGTATACTTAAAAAGTGGCTGAAAGTTTAATTTTTTAGCACAGTTACAATCACGAAGAAATCCATTCTGTGTTCCTGTGTCAGTCTGATATCAGCTCTGGCATTCTGTGGGACCACAGTACTAAAAGGATTTTGTAGTACTTTTTCAAAAAGCTAATTTCAATCCTGTTGTAGTAGAGTATTACTTCGGCTTAATTTCTGGCATTGTTTTTCAAGAACAACATCTAGGTATCTGCAGGTTGTTTTTAAATAACACTTTCCAAGCTGAAAGAAAATAAACATTAACAACGGATCATCCTGACATTTATCTTGTTGCATATGAAATGGCTTCCTTGATGTATGATAATTCAGAACTTTTGCTTGAAACTAAACCCTGAATAGGACTGTTCATCTTCTGTCAGGGAAAAACATACTCATTCTCTTGTCTGGGACTTGGTCTGCAGGTTCAGCTTTATGAAGATTTTGCCAAGTCTCGTGCCAAATGTGATATTGATGAAACAGTTTCTTCAATTTCACTGAATGAAGAAACTGAAAAACCAAAGCTTAAAGCTACAGGTCATGTATTTCAGGTACAGATTCTTTCAGTAATTTTTATTACCTAGTACATACATTTCTGGTAACTGTATTTATAGAACTAATAAAAAATAAAAATAGTAAACTTAGGCATTTGTGGCCATATATCTAAGTAGAATATTTATGCCTGGAATGTGATGAGTAGTTATTATGTTTAAATTATGGGTTTGTGTCTTAAGAAGCATAACAGTGTCTTGTATTTTTTAATGTGATCTCAGCTGATGTTCACCTGTTTTGTAGATCTTGCAAAAACTGATTTACCAAAAGAGCAAAACCTCAAAACAAGAGGGAAGTAATTTTGATTTCATCAGCTGTTACACTTCAACATTAGGATTCTAAAATACAGACAAAATGTTTCCTTAAGGTTAGATCTGAATTTATGAAGGTTCATGATTTTACAGAATTGCAGATTAAGTCTTGGTTGATTGGAAATACCAATTCTCAAAGGTTCTGTGCTGCTCCCAAACCCATCTCCTGTATCGCACACTCAGGTGAAAGTGTGGGAAATGGTTATCTTTGCACTTGCCCTGAAACAGGACCGAGATCACAATGCATGTAACAGTGTTTTGATTACCATTTGAAATACAGGTTTTAAATGTGCAACTTTAATACACTATCAGATGGTGGTTGAGTGACCCCTATACTTAAAAAGAATTTTGTTAATCCTTTCTCTCTAACTATGTTCTTGCTAATCATTTCTTTGAACTTCATTTTCTAAATAATTAAAGGCATTGCAGTACTTACGGAAGTTGTGCAACCATCCAGCATTAGTGCTAACAACCCAACATCCAGAGTATAAAAGAATTACAGAGCAACTTGCAGCTCAGAATTCATCCCTTCGAGATATCCAACATGCACCTAAGCTGTCTGCTTTAAAACAAGTAAGTAGATGTTTGTTGTGCCTTAAATTTCCTAGATGGGTCTCTACTGATGCTACAGTTTAGAAAGTTTTATTTAAGATTTCATCAATATGAAAACTTTTCTTAGAAATCAAGTGAAGTAGCAAATGGAAAAGGGGTGTTTCAGGGATATGCCCTATTCTCTGTGATAGCTCAAGGGGGAGAGGGAAGCACAGTCTTCAAGGCAATGATGTTTATATAACTTTTACTTTTATATCAAAACCCTTACTGTTTTATTCCTGTCCCTCTTGTTGCAGAAACCTTTTTTCATATTTCTTATACAGGAGACTGTTTCCTTGATAATTTAGCTTGCATTACATAGCTTTACTTACAATAGAATTTAAGTAGGTAAAGAAAATGGCTTTCTGGTGACTCTTAAAATTTTTCATTGTTTGACAGTGAAGCCAAACTTTGCCTTCTTGTTATTTAAGTGACTGTCATGTATATACTTCCTTCTGTAGTTGTTTCTCTCATGTCTACTTTTGGTAGTTTATGAATGTCAATATTTACATGAGATCTGCTGTCATTTTGGTGATACACTGTAATGTTCTTTTGCTTCAAGCTGCTGCTAGACTGTGGTTTGGGGAATGGTGGATCTTCAGAAAGTGGTACAGAAGCTGTTGTGGCCCAGCACAGAGTCCTTATCTTCTGTCAGCTTAAGAGTATGCTGGATATAGTGGAGCATGACCTTCTGAGACCCCAGTTACCTTCAGTTACTTATTTACGGCTGGATGGCAGCATCCCTGCTGGGCAGAGGCATTCCATTGTTTCCCGGTATGCATTATTCCCTCACAAGCAATGAACTATATTATTTTTATGGTGCAGAATTGGGGTTTTGGCTGCCTCAAAGCAGTTGAGGTTCGTGAATTTTTTAAGTGAAACTTACCGTACTTAACTTTTTCTTGTATGCAGGTTTAATAATGACCCATCTATAGATGTTCTCTTGCTCACCACTCATGTTGGTGGATTGGGACTTAACTTGACAGGGGCTGACACAGTGGTGTTTGTGGAACATGACTGGAACCCCATGAGAGACCTGCAGGCCATGGATCGGGCACATCGCATTGGGCAGGTGAAAACCTCTTTGTTTCCCATAAATGTGGCTTTAGTGTATAAAAAAGTGACATCTGTGTGTTTCCAGCAAGCTTCCATTCATACTGATTTCTTGCAAATATGCCAGCTGTTGAAGTGTATACTTTCTTGTTCTGTCCCCAGCTTGGTAAGCTTCCTCCTCTGTGCTTCCTGAGCTGCTGGGGAGAGGCCAGGGAAGACTCACCCTACAGCCCATAGGCTTGTCCTTCTCTGGTGCTTGGACAGGGAAAGAGTGACTGCTGTTAGTCTTCCACTAGAGCTGTAAAAAGCAGTGAGTCTTCCAGAGTACAGATGCAACTGAAGATGCCTTTACTATGTAGTGGCATAGTCTTGTGCTTTTCATCTAACATCTGTCAGACTGAGTACAGGTACTGAAGGGTAACTCCAAGCCAAACCACTTCCACCCTGTCCATGATGAACAGTGAAAGCTTATCCTGAATACCCAAGATGATACTTTTTAGCTAAATGTGCTTTTTTTTCTTTCAGAAACGTGTTGTTAATGTGTATCGCCTGATAACCAGGGGAACTCTGGAGGAGAAGATCATGGGGCTTCAAAAGTTCAAAATGAATATTGCAAATACAGTGATCAGCCAAGAAAATGCAAGCCTACAGAGCATGGGAACAGAGCAGCTTCTTGATCTGTTCACTCTTGACAAGGTAAAGAAACACTTCTACAAATACATACCAAAAATAAAGTCAGCCTAGGGAAAAACTTTGCTTTGAAATGTACGATTTAATCACATGAACGCTTAAGTTGGACTGATGAATAGTAGACAGTTCTCTGAATAACAGGAGGAAGTGATATTTCCCCAAAAGAATTATCAGACTTGAAGAGTTTGTTACATTTCTGAAAGCATTATTCTGTATATTAACTGGACTTTGTTCTTTTGCAAAGGATGGAAAAACTGAAAAAGCAGATACCTCTACCTCTTCTGGGAAAGCGTCAATGAAATCAGTACTCGAAAACCTTGGAGAACTATGGGATCAAGAGCAGTATGACACTGAATACAGTCTTGAAAACTTTATGCATTCATTAAAGTAACCATCACATATTTGTAATACAACTGCTGCTAGTTCACATATTTTTCTGCTGATATTCAGCAAACTTCAAAGCATATAGAGTGAACCTTTAGCTTAATGTGTAAATAGACTTATTGAAAGAATAATCTTCAAAAGACTGGCACAAAATAGTGTCAGCTGTTTCACTGGGAAGTTATTCTGTCTTAAACGTTTGCACTGTATAAAAACCTTGAACGTAAACATTGTGAGGTGGTTTGAATTTTACTTGTTCTGAACAGCTGCAAATTCTTACTTGGTAGAAATATAAAAGCAAAGCAGGTTTTTACATTTGTTAGCAAGTGTTACTTGTGTTTGCAGTTAAGTCCGCCATTATTTCTTTCTGTATCTATAATAGTTTTGTACAGTTGTTTCAGTGAGTACTTCAGGTTGTTCAGTGTACATTTTTGTTTGGAACACAACTTGCTTTTATGGTGTATTAAAAACGCAATTTTCAACTTAAACTTTCATTCAAATCATTTCAGGACTTGTATCACCAGAGGCAAAGCCTAGAAGCCTTGAAAGGATTGAGTAATGGAATGGCACTAGGCTTGTGCACCCACCTTTGTATATTGACTATAAATATATTATGCTCTTCAGTCTTTTGACAACATCTTGTGAGAACAGCTGACTTGAACTTTTTAATGTAATGAGCTCTATTAAATACAGGTAATGGCCTATTTGAGGTCATGTTTGCATCCTGTTAGCAGGGGTGTACTTTTTTTAATTTATCTATAAGGCTAGAATATAGCCACTTTGAGAGATGCATGTATTCAGTATGTTTCAATCCTATATATTTTTTGTAACTAAAAGAAGAAATTAAATATACAGACAGACATTTTCCAGAAGTAGATTTTACACTGTCTAGGATTCTAAAATCCATGATAAAGTGACTGTGTACTAAACTGATGCATGATTTAAAGCTTCTTAAAGGAATAGGGAGGACTTTTTTCTTTAGGAGAAAATATACATAGAAATACCTACATTCAGTTTGAGGTAATTGAATAGTTAAAATTGTGTAACAAAGATAGTAAGACTTTAATAGCAGTGAGTGAGAATAATACAGCTGTTATGTTATGCAGCTTTTTATAAAAGGGAGGCAGTAGTAAAAGTGTGTTTCTAGATGTGCATATGTACCAGTATATGCACTTTTTATAAATATTAAATTATAGATAACTTACAGCAGTTGTCTGAATACATAGAATATATGTATAAATATAAAACCTAAGGTTTGTAGCTTGCTGTGTGCTTAAGCATCAGAGCTTAAAAACCACCAGAGACCTCAACTATTGTAAAATAAGATTGTTTTAAAACTATATAAATCAAGACAGTTCTACAACATTGGAGATGAATTAATGTCACATTTCAGTAGTTATGAACTGCCAGATTGTAACTAAATTAGCATTCCATGAAAATAAAACAAACTGGGAATATATAAATTGTATGTGAGTTTGTCCATGTTTAATTTTGTTTTGGTAGAGAAGACTTACCTGGCTACATAAAAACTTAATGCTTTTGGAAAGTACAGCTGGATTACTACTATTATACTGGGTAATTTCTACCTTCAGACTATTTCTATTGTGCTTTCAGCTGATGATCAAAGCAGGGGAGACAACCTGGGGCTTGGTGTTGCTTGCAGAGAAGTTGCAGTACTGGAATACAACGTACTTGAAGATAACTTGGTGCAGTAATTTGGTGATAGTGCCTAGAAATAACAAGGTATTTGAATAAAGAAACTTCTTTAGTCATAAAAACTGCATATGTTTTTCTTCGAGAGTTTCATTAGGTGCTGTGGTAAGAAACTGTTTGGCTCCCATTGGAAAAGAAATACACAGCAAAGGACTGTTTTAAACCAATTATTTATCACATAGAGGTTGCCATGCAACCACAATAATTTTAGTGATGGTTCTCTTGGATATGACACCAAGAAGATTCCTGCACCTGGAAAATAGGGGAAGGCAAAACCTAGAATAATCATTTCAAGGTTACTGTATGTACTCACTGATCTTAAGTGTTCTGTGAATTAACACTTTGAAAATGTAACCCAAGAGGAACACTGCTCCAAGTATATAAAAAGTGGGGTTTAGTTATCTTAATACTGAACTAAGTACTCTTCTATGCTTTCCAAGCTAGCAGAGCATTTGCCATGATCTGGTTGGTTTGTGCAGTGTCCTCAGTGCACAAACTAGATTCACATATAGCAAAACTCCAGCAAGAAATAGCTCTTGGAATGCCTCTAACTGCATCTGGCCTCCTTAATGGGTATTCAGCTGTACCAGACCAGGGTCTGGGCTGGAACTGAAAAGCTTGGTTTGTTCTAGGCTGAAAGGAAACCTTAAAATATGTCAGATTCTCAGCACCAACCATTTTGCTCTCCAGCTCTGCCCCTAGTGTGGGTTATTACTTGATAATGAAGACATAGCCTAAGCCTTGACTGACTGCAGGTGCTGTCACTGGAGGCACAAAGAAACGTGAACTGCGAGTAGAACCGTGCGTAGACTCGGAATGCTTTGGATTGGAAGGGACCTTAAAGATCACCCAGTTCCAGCGCCCTTCCATGGACAGGGACACCTTCCACTAGACCAGATTGTTCCAAGATCTGTCCAACCTGGCCTTGAACACTTGCAGGGATGGGGTATCCATAACTTCTCTGGGCAACCTGCTCCACTGCCTCATACTCAAGGCTTGCTGCATTGTGTATAATTTGCACTGAAATGAACTAGTCTCTCTCATCTAATAGCATAAAAAAAAAAAAACCACTAATAGTTACCAAAGCCAGACTTCCTACATTAATGTAGTTCCCGATTCAGAGTTTGTATTCTGTGAAAACTAAGTACCTCTTACTGGTGGCCATAGTCTGGGCTGGAAGGAATGACTTTGAAACAGCTGTACACATAATGCTGCTTTTCAATCAAACTTTAGTACTGCTTGATATTCTACTTAAAACTAAATGGAGAACTACCTTCTGCAAACATGCACCAGGTCTGCATAAACACCTTCTGCAGTGTCTGCTGTACTTACACTTGTTAGACTGAATTCTTAGTTAAACTTTCTCTGTGCATGTTATCTCTGGAATCCCATTAAGCAGGAAGCTGCTTGCTTTCTGCAAATGTACTTATGACTATTGCAGGTTTCCAGGTTGGGTGTTTTTTTTTATCCTTCTCCCTAATGCTTTTGGAAGATTTTTTTCTGAACTTGCTGAAAGCGAAATTATACTGAATATCCAAGGTATGTATAGTCAGTGATTTCAGTTTAACTCGAAGTAGTTCAAGTTGAGTCTTTTGCCTTATTCCATTATCTTTACAAATCTTATATTTTACCTTAAGATTACCAGATTTAAAGATAAATGCTTACATTTATCATTAGTGGTATCCCCTACTTTCCTACCATCTCATGGTTTTACAGGTTGTAAGGCAAAGAGCACATATTTCTAATTAAACCTTAATTCAAGCAGAAGTAGGGCAACTTAAAGCAATGTTAGAAACTGAAAAACTTCTAAGATGAAAACATATTCACCTACCAAAGCTATTATTAACTTGCTTAGAAATTGTAAATAATGTAGTGTTAAATCTTGCTAAGTGTGCAGTGTTAACAGAGCTTTGGCATAGGGTGAGCTATAAAGCTTTTAAAGACCACAGCAATAACTGGCTTGTGAAAAGTTGCTTTGTAGTCAAAAGCTTGGAAGCTGCAGTTCCTACTTTAAACCAGGCAGAGAGATGCTTCAGAGTAAAAATTATTTCACCTTTTAAATCATGTTTAAGTGAATTACTTCCAAAGACAGCTCTCTGAATGTAAACATTTTAGAGAGATGATAATCTGTTTCAATTCTTTCAGTAGCCTATTAAAAGACATGACCTTTATGTCAGAAACCATGTTAGTTGGCTCCTTATCTTCTAGTGGCTTCACTAGTTCTCCCGTATTCTTCCACTACAGCAGCTTTCTGTACAATTACAGTCTGTTTTTAAGGCCAGCTCACTGTTCAGGAATCAGTGCTTAGCTGATACTCTGGCAGCAAGACCAGACTCGTTGAGGGGTTGTGCCCAACAAGGGAAAGCTTCCTTTGGTGTCAGAATGACAGCACTACCCTCTCCAGTACAGGAATGCCACTCCCCCTCTGGGAGGACTGTACAGCAGCAGGATAACAGAGCTCTTACTTGACACTGACATAATTCAGGTGATCTTGGGTGTCACTTAAACAGGAGATGCTCTTCATCTGCTGTCTCTCCATTCATAAACCATATGCAATAACAACACCAACTTAATTTTCTTCTAACAGTAAGGTACTTTTAATACAAAGAGGAGAAGGTCTGTGCCAAGCCCCTCTGTATCTTGGGCAACAGCTAAATACTCTATACTTAGAATGTGTATATGCTGCAGTAGAGAGATAACAAAACAAGGGAGGAAGAAGTTGTACTTTGCCAAGGTTAAGACATTTTTATTAACTTTTGGTAGAGACTGGGATCTAAACTTGAGACTTCACATCTCAAGTTGCACCCAGCCAGCCTTGCATCTGCACAAACCAGCACACACAGGTTTAGGAAATTTATTAGGCTATCTATCCTTCCTTAAGGCTATCAAACCTTAAAATGTCACATGTTCAAAACTTGTTCTGTTAGCTCAGTCATGTGGATAGCTAACTGGGAGTTGGGTGTCTGACAATTTATCAAGCAATCACAAACACAAATTCTTATAGACTATGCTCTTCAGTATTTTCTTTTAAAGTAAAATTCAGACCAGGATTTGCTAAGTTGTAAGAGGAAAATTCCACATGCTAAAGGAAAACATTTACTACTCAATTTCCCTTTTCAGATGAGGAAAGGAAGTTAATCCAGAGAGCAGAAACTTCAAACCCATAAATTCAGCCTCAGGTGCAAAAGCTGCAGGAATGGAGAGAAAGGAAGGATATGCTGCATCCTGCCAAATGGCTGTTCCAGGGACACAGCAAATTGAACTACTCTGCAGTTTAGTCAGAGGCTCAGAAATAGCTGAGCTATCGGAACATGCTGGCCATGTCTCCAGTACACTCCAGTTCCAGGGGCCTTTGCAGGGCGATGCTGTGCTATCCATGCCAAGTCTGTGCCTGCCAGAGATTTCCCATATGTCAGGGTAATTACATTTCACAGTTTATGCAGGCTGGGTGCTTAGATACTCCATGGAGAAAATGGGAATTCTGTTCAGTGTAGCGGCCCGAGTGGATCGTGTGATTAACTCCGGTGTGCTTTTTGCTGCTGTTTCTATCTTAGCTCTTCTCAAGTAAATACTGCACTCTCCAGATGCACATTTTTGTATTCTGCCCTGTTTCTTGTGACTCATACTGCACTTACAGAGATTTAATTATCAATCACAGCCCAGCATCTGAGAAATAAAGCCTTCAAGTAGAAATCTGTAATGGTAAGCCAAGGGAAGAGCTAACGCAGATGTTAAAATCTAACTGCCTTTGCAAGAAGAGAGCTTGAAAAAAGTCAGTTGAATTTGTCATGATCTCTGCTGTAGCTGAAGAGGGAAGACATTAAAAATACATCAACATCCAGATAATGATGTATTCCAATTCCTGCCTTCCTTCTGAATCAGAGCTGCATCAACAGCAAAATTGACTTTTGACTCTGCATTACCAAATCAAGTGTGCCTTTGGGAAAATGCTGCAGTGTATTCTGATCTATTTCTCCACACTGCCCAGGCCTCCAAATCATAAAACACTTCTGGGACCCTTGCAACTGTTCATTCTTGGTGTCTGTATTTTGCAAGTATCATCACTCACAAACCACAACAATCTTGTCAACTAAACTTTAGGTACTGAGGTGCTGTTTCCTGTTCATCTGGATGCTCTGGACACCTATATAAACATGGGCAAAGTTCATTTTGGGCATAAAGTCAAAACGCAGCTCATGCTTATATTCAAGAGAATGTTTTCAAGAAATGGCAGAGGAAGGAATCGTGCACCCTAACAAAACCAGCAGTCAGTGCCAGCCCACCAATGTCTATCTTTGTTTAGGGCTAATTTCAAGCTCACCCATTTAGGCATCATATCAGTTAAATTATCAGTTCATTTGCAAGCTGGAAAGGACAACGTGGCAGAATTCAAAGTTGATACTTCTGCTTTCTTTGCTGCCCTGGTGAGAGCTGCAAGATGTGATCAGCATTTCAGGCTTCTCACGGCCGGCACAGTCAGCAGTAGTTAATTATTGTTTATAAAATGCAGAACTGTGTGTTCTCACAGTTACAAGTTGCATCACTCTTTGGCTGTGCCTATTATTTATCAGCTGAAGAGCAAAGCAGCAAACAAAGCAAGGAGAGTGAAAAAACACCAAAATCCATGACAGTTTACATGGGGTGTGTAGGGGCAGCGAAAGCAAAGGAGGAGGAAGGGACATGGGATGCACTTGCCATCAGCCCATTTTCCCTGTCTCTGTTTGGTTTATCCCTCCCAGTTTCCCACTGTGCAGTATTTTTGCCTCCAATATAATGTGGTCACAGCTGGCGAAGTCACTGCTATACTGCTGCGGAAAAGATTAGGATGCCTTACCCCTGGGAGCCTGGTGTGTGCTGCTTCATCCCCTTCCCACGTAAGCCAAAAAGTTGCTCCGACCACCACCACAGGAGCCTGCTGTGCTACCCTAAAGAGAAAACAAACCAGCCTGTCTCAAAGTCCAAATAAGTTTGAGTGGCAGATGGGCATGAACACCCCACAGCTTCTTGCAGCTGCACAGAAACCCAGAGAGAAACTACACCCCTTCCACACGAGCTCTAAAGCCCAACACCGGCTGTGAGGATGCAGCAGCCAGCACTGCCCTCAAAGAATAATGAAACCATGGAATATCCTGAATTGAAAGGAACCCACAAGGATCATGGAGTCCAGCTCTGAGCCCTGCACAGAACAGCCCCAAGAGTCACACAATGTGCCTGAGAGCAATGTCCAAACACTTCTTGAACTCTGTCAGGCTTGGTGCTGCGACCTAGGGAGCCTGTTCCAGTGCCTGACCACCCCCTGGGTAAAGAACCCCTAACCCTTCCCTGCCTTCATGCCCTCACTACCCCTCGCCCTCAAAATATTAGATAAAAGGCCTCACAACCACGAGTCCCACCCTGCTCCTCGGGCTCCCACCACCACACTCACGGAGGGACGAGAACAGACAGACAGACCCTCCATGCCTGTGCGGCTGCACCGGCTGCCAGGGCTGGGCACAGTGTGGGCTCCCCCGCAGTCCCGCTGCCCTCAGAGGTCCCACGGATCGGCGCTGCCCGGTGCCAGCCGGCCCCAAATTCTCCCCGTTTCCTCCCCCGCCCGGGTTTGCCGTTGTGTGCCCCTAAAACCGGCCCTCGCCTCAGAGCCGGGGCGAGGCTGCGGGCCGTGCAGGCCCCGGTAAAACGGGGCCCGGGGAGGTGGCTTGGTGCTGTTGGAGGGTTTGCAGAGCACCAGAACCACGGGGCTCATGTGCGTTTTGTTGGATTCCTGCCAGGTGGGGATCAGCCCGGGTTTGGGGCCGAGTTGCACACCTTGCAGGTTTACCTATTTATCCACCCAAGGTCTCTAGAGGTAAGGAGAGCTCCTCTCCATTTCGTTAGTCTGCCGCTGATCTGTCACAGAGTAAGACTTGCATCTGTGGCAGAGATGTATTCAAGGCACTAAATGGCTTTTGCAATTATTAGATGCCTTTATCAGCTTTGCTTTGGCACTTAATCAGCCGCAAAAGCTATTTATTGCCTCATAAACTCCTCTGCAGCAAACATTATCCTTTAATTAATCCCTGAAAATTACAAAGGCTGATGAAGTAACCCGTTTTTCACACCACCCAATTAATCTTAGGAGAATTTGTTGCTGTTTTCCCCTTTCATTTTGTTTTTAGACGTTTGTCAGCTGTCTCAGTCAGAGGGCTTGTTAGGACAGGTAGCAGCAATTTAGCAGCATGTCCCAGGTAAAAAATACCAGCCAAATCACTGAGCTGTGAGGATTATTCACAGCTGACAAAGTTGGGAGATGAGTAAAAGTTAAACCCTAATTTAACTCACATTAAAATAGGAAAGGTGATCTGAACAGCATGTGGCTTCAGAGTTAAATGGTGTTACAGACTCATTAAAAGATTGGGCCAGTTGCTAATTAGGAGGTTTTGAAGTTAAGGACACAATGGCAGGAGTAGATCTCTTGCATACTGAAAGACTTCACATGCATACTTGCTGTGTATATTACTGACTTTTGTATATCAGCAGTCAGAGTAATTTAAAGTAACTGAAAAGCATCAAGATCTGTCTATATCTAGAACAACTCCATACCATAAGATTTCCACTAGAATAAAGTTTTGTAGTCTGGATACAATTTTTTTTTAGAGCATGAACATAGAATTTCGCTATTTTCGTATACCCCAGCCCATACCTCCACCAGAATCAGAAAGTAGTTTTAAAATAAAGCACTTCACAAAATAACAAAAATGTTAGGCATCATGATTTCAGACTTTTATCTGGCCCTATGAGGGCTAGAATTATAGCTGAAAATTCAACACTCTCGCGTAAACTTGTCAATTCTACCTTACAGGGGGTTGAAAGAAGCAAGAAACATTCCCCAAAATATTTGGGAGTCGGCAATGCTGAGTCCTACCTCTTCGTTTCCCATGGATGACTGATGATTCTTGTGGAATTAGCATTGGCTGCTTGGAAATGTGATGTCAAGAAACACAGTATTTTCATCCAGGTTAGTTACTGGGTTGCAAAGAGGTGTTGGAATCTTGTAATCAGCCAGTTCTCTGCAGATCTACAGAAAAAGTTTCACGAACTGTAAATTGTATTTTAGGAAGTACCTAGTGATGCAGATAGTTAAAGTTAAAATAAATTTGGTAGAGCACATGTAGTACAGGAAGGGAGGTTGCACCAAAAATTGTTATAACAAATTTCCCCATCAGCATTTAAAGTTTCTAAAGCAAATTCTGAAAGGAAAAGAAATAAAAATCTCTTGTGTTTGAGAAATGGGAAAAGATAAAATGGAAAAAAGGTGTTGCTTCCCATGTCTCTTACAGCTTTTTATTTTTCCTCATAATTGAAAGAAAAAATAAAACAACAAACCAAACCCACAAAAACCTCCACCTTGTTCTAATCCTAGCTCACAGCTGCTAAGGAATTTACATCTCCTGTGGCAGGTGTTAATCACGGTGAGACTAAAGAGCAGTTCCACTTTGCTGAGTCTTTCTGTGTGTTAGTAGGTGGTAGCATAGTCAGGATTCAAATTATAAGAGATTATGTTTTCAGGGATGTATTGAAAACTCCAACCCAGCAATTATGTTTTCCAAAGTAGTCCATTTGTTACTGCTGGAGACATCCTGCATTGCGTAAGTTGTGTGTTCTTGTCGCCTGAGTTTCTGAAACGTAAGTAGGGAAAAGAAAGATAAAGTAGGTGGATACTGTTACAGTAAAACTTTGGAAGCTAGGAAGTCTAAGGCTTTAAGTCCCAGGAGGAGGTGTGGTGAGGTGCAGTTTTATGCTAGATGGTACAATAGCCATCCCCCTGTATGGCTGGGGAATGGAGGGCAGTGGTGCAGCAACAGTGCAGGTACCTACTCTAGTCCCAGCAACAATCACTGAGGCAGTGGGACACGGTGCAGTAGCACCTTGGTACCAGGAGTCCACAGCTTCTTGAAAAGAACCACAGTAAAAAAACTTGAGTTCATTGGGAGCTAAAGTGAGTAACTAAGGTACTCAGTTTTAGTTTAAGATACAACTAGATACAGTGTGGTAGTGAGAATATATGGTCAGGAACAGTGACATTCAAGATTCCCAAGCCTGTATCTTGCCCTTTGGCCAGAGATGAGGGCAAGGGTCCAAACCTGTGAGGTAAACTCACCTAAGGAAATGCCAGCAGAGGTCCCTCACTGCAACAAGTTTGGTGTTTCTACACATCTAATTTCAGCTTTCTCATATGCCTGTAACTTCCTTTCTGAGCAGATTGGTATTTTTGTCATGCCTAAACCAAAGCTGTATTCAGAAATAAATAAGTGTTCCTCATTCTGGTTGCATAACAGAGCACAAATACCAGCTGCTGTCCTTTTCTTTTAGAGCACAGCTGGAACACCAGGGGGAAATGGCAGTGCCAGTCCTATTTCCATTTTTATGGACTAGAGTTGTTGTTCAGTGATATCAGTGTAAAGGCCTGCAACCCACTAGAATATGACTGTATCTGTGTGGGATTTCTTTCACCCTGACACTCTTCCACAATGCAAGACAAATTGAAGTACATTATGGAATAAAGAATGTGAGAGTGAGTGTGTAAAGATCTCAGGTTACTCGCTGTAGTCTGGATTTTATGTGCTTCCCTATGGAAAAGACTATAGCTGTATCTTTGCATCAAAGGCTGTTCATTTTATGCACATTAAAGGAAAACTTCCTTTGGTTAAAGTGCAAAAAGTCCTGGTAGTGTAATCAGACCTTACGTACAGCTAATTGAAAAGACATTCTCTCAACTCTTTAGTTGAAACAGAAAAAAAGAAAGAGAAGGGATTTTGTCTCCCACAAATTACATCACATCACACAATTTTCTATTAATCTTCTTTTCAGTGTAAATCAAGAATATCCCTGTTGTTTCAAGAAGATGACAACATCCTGCCCAGCAGGCCAAAGGAATAATAACACTCTCTTACAGCTTGAGGAAATCAGCCTTGTTAGCTCTTCTTCCAAGAGTAACGCTGAGCAAAAAGGTTAATTCAAGGGTCAGAGTTGAATCCTTTAGAGTGTAATTCATCAAATGTGTTAATGAGCACACCACTTTATTGTCATTTCTAAAAAAGAGTGGTTGGATCAGAACAACTTGTAGAGTTGAAACAATCTCACTGTATTAACCCTAGGGCTTGGCAAGATAAAGAGAAGCTGAGAGCTGCCTGAAGAGTCTCCTGAATACCTGAGACCAGCCTTGCCCCACCAGAAAATCTATGAGCAGGAAGCTGAAGGTGAAAGTGAGTGTCAGGGGTGGGGGAATTGTACCCTACAGCTCCAGCAGCAGTGAGATGCTAGAGGCAGACAAAGGCAGGACTATTATTCATGCTTTATTTGGTAAAAGCAATGCATTTTAACCTGCCTACCAGAAACTGAGCCAGACTGAGTCATAATTATTGTGAACTTGGATGCCTGAGTTGTTCCTAATGTCTGAGTAAACCTTTTATTCCAGCTTCTACAAATCTGATTTGCAATCCAAAGGGGGTTTGTACAGTTAACATAAGTACATTGAATAGGTTTTGACTAATTCAGTCTCAGTTGAAAATGATTGTGTATGTAATGGGATATTTCTGAGAAGAAGCCTCTTGTATTGTGCTTTTCTGAGTGCATTTGTTTGAATGCTGCCATAATCCTTATTGGACATCACAGACATGTCTTTGAAACATTGACCTAATAAAATCCAGTGCTGGGGGTAGAGAGCCAGTTAAATGTGAAAAGTTCACAACTTCTCTATCCAACACAGTCCCTCCAAACTGGGGTCAGACTTTCAACCTCAGTTCTTTATGCAGTGGGGAAGAACCAGCAACTAAAGATCCTTATATCCTTGTAGTTGTCAAGTGTTGAAATTACATGATACCAATATGCGTTTTCTACAGTGAGGATGGAGGCAGAAAGAGATCATCACATCAATTTTTTTCTTTTGAAAAGAAGACTGACTTGAGTATTGAATATTACAAGTGAAACCAGTGCATTTCTGACTGGCTGTATGGTCTCAGACAAGTCATTTGTTTTTGGTCCTTCTGTTGCTTTTATGGGCTCATTTTGGTTTTCATACTTAGGCTGAAAACACTTCAGGACATAATCTCTCTCTCTCTGCCTTATGTAATGTCAGGCCTAACAAAGCTCTGCTTTGCTTTGAGGCCTTTAGACAAGATGAAACTTAAATACTTCCAAAGACAATTAACAACACCGGCTTTGAATGGGAAGTTATAGTCTGTCCTGAGAGAGAGGAATTTTTACTGCTCTTCCCTATCTGCTGATCAATATTCTCTTGGAAAGGAGGAGATTGAAAATTTTTGCAAACATTCTAAATGTTCAAGATGCTTGCAGAGTTGTGGTTGTCTCTGAAGGATTTGGAGTGTGAAAGGTTAAATTGTGTTTGGCTGAAAATCATATTAGCTTTAGTGATACCTGCATGTCTTCCTAGCACCTAATGACTGGAAGAAGTTTAGTAAAAATTAAAGAACTCCCTGTCCTAAGCAGACACTTGTGATTACTTACAAAACTTAATCATCGAGTGCCTTGAGGCAGATAAGCTTGACAACGTGGTAATATTTAGGCTGTAAAAAAACAAATCTAAACAAAGAATCAAAATAGGCTTCCCTTTGAAGAATTATATAAATTTTACATTCCTTCTTTTCTTTTATTGTCTATTATTTTTATCACAACAGCATCTGAGAGTCCAGTCAGCATAAAACGCAAGGCAACATACAAACCCTCCCGCAGAAAGGCTGCACTGCCTCCCTCCAAACAGCAGTTGGTCTTGGGGCATAGTGAGAGGGCCAAATTAAATTGTTTAAGAGGTGCTTGGTCTGACTACATTTTGCAACCTTGTTTTCTCCAGAAGTTCTTGTCATGTCAGTTCTACCAGCTGATCTACATTATAGGTTTTTTTTCCCAACTTGAGTTTTTTTATAGAGTCAAGCTGCATTCTGTAGTAATTAGATAGATAAGAGCTGAGAAGGGTGGAGCTCTGGCAGAGACATAGGAGTAAGTGTCCATGGGGTGGAAACTTCTTAGCCATGACTAGCAGCAGAAGACACAGCAAATGAACATGCACTGGTTAGATTAATTCAGGCCGGATGGTACAGGTGTGGAAAATAAGTGCGGTCAAAAATTCCTTCTCACTGATTTGGTGCCAGGCTATGATGAGGAGCACCTGCAAAGACAGTCACTGTTGCAATTACTCTGGCCTGTAATTTCTTTGTTTTAAAAGATAAAGGAAGTCCCAACAAAATTATTTTAATAAACAGAGTGATTCATGTAATCATGTAAGGGCACATTTAAGTACAGGTAGAGTATATACAGTTTGCTTCACCCCACTTCTCCTGTACAAGGCACTTTAAACATAGTTAGTGACACTAATTATTCCACAAATGCAACACAGAAGTTGTGGTCTCTGTGTTTTACCTCAGAAGATTTGTGACTGCCAAAATATTCTCTGTAATCAGAGAAAATATTTCTCTCATGGGAGTGGTTTAGATACTCTGTTGGTGTTATCATGGTGGACTATTCTAATTTGCCTTCTACTTCACTAACAAGCATTCCTAGTAATTGCAAGTTGTTGAGAAATAGCAACAGGTCACTAGACCTCCTGATCCTCAAGGAAGGCTCATCCTTCACAGTCCATATAGGGACAGGTAATATCTCATAAGCCCAGTAAGTCAAGTGCATCTTTATAGCTATTGGATAGCTGTTGGGTGATTGGGGAACTCTGAACCTGCCCAGTGTCAAGGGCAGTTAATGCTTTCATACTTGGCAATGCAACTTCACCAGGACTAACCACGACGAAGTGGTGTGGACAGCAGCAAACTGAGATACTGCCCTTCTTTAGCAGGTGGCAATGTCACTTGGAATTCACACCTGTGTCCTTGCAGTCATCTAATTTTTTTCTTTCTTCCTTAATATGTAACTGAAGCTCTTCTTATGAATTGTGAGAAAAGGGGGAGGCTTGGTCGTGGAAAACAAAAGTGTGCAATGTAGGCCTACAAAAGCACTTGCTCTTTGGATTTTGGTACTACTTGGACAGCCACTGTATAGTGACCTACTCTGCTTTGTCAGGACAGGTAGCTCTGGGTCTGTGCAAGAGACAACTTTAGGCAACTTAGTCAGCCAGAGAGTTCAGACAGCTACAAGGTTATGCAGCAGCTGAGTAGGAGTTTTCAGGAACAGTTTTGGACTTTAATTTTTAATTACATCCTTTTTTATTTTTTCAGTTTGGCCCTACAGTGAAATTTGATTAAGGCAGTACTAAAGGTTTTCCACACCAACAATTTCACCTCCAAAGGCATTTGCAGCTGTGACCTCAGACATTGTCACTGCTTCATGTATTTCTCCTCTGCTGACAGAAGGAGGAATTCATGTTCACTGTTCATAAATAGGATCATGCCAGAGAACATCCTGGCTCTGTGTGCAATCTCTCTGCCTGCAGTCTGTCTGCTTGATCTGCCAACCCTGATTTTTCAGCTCCCCACCTGATTTGAAAAGGGGCAAGTATTAGATTTTTCTCTGAAATGAACTGCTGAATTAACAACTCTCTCTTCTAAGGACCACAAATGGAAATGAAGGGCTAATTCCTTGTACTGTGGTGCTCAGCCCTGAATTATGTGGCAGGCAGTCTGAGCGATGCACTTGATATTCTTAGAAACCATTTTGATGAGGTGTCGTTACATCAGCTGGGAGCAAATGCAGATGAAAGGCTCAACAGATAACAAACCAGAGGAATTTCCTTCAGTCCGAGGTTCATGTCCTCATTCACAAGTTGGATTTGGAATCTGCTTGTCCTGGGTGTCATCAGAGCATGTTCTGAAAGCACGCACACAGCTGTCCAGAAAATCTGAGAGGATTGCTGGCTGGATCATTTGTCTTTAGAGGTTACATCTGGCTTTGATGTGCTGCACATGCACACATATGATCTTTGTCCAGGTGGACAAATGTCTAGTTTAATGTTTATCAATTGGTCCTTCATAGCCTTTCAGTCAAGGGCTTCAGTTACATATTAATGGCACAGGTCTCTGTGCAGGTTCAAGAGCAGGAACATTGGTGCATTCTGGAGTAGGGAATGTTTTGGCTCACCATGTCAGATATAGCTGTTGGCCCCGATTTGGCAATTACTTCACTGTCCATGTAATTTTAAGCACATAAGTAATTCCAGTCAGTCAGGCTTGTGTTTAAAAGAGCATTGCTGACTGGGGAATTTCTGGCTTCTATAGCTGTTCGGATCTTGGCTCCCAGGAGTCTTCCTCCAAATTTAACAACGTTTCTGCTTTACTCTCTTGTGGTAGAAAAGTGGTAGCCTGCTTTGCTCTGTCAGCACAGACAGTAAATCTGCTTTAGCTACCATCCTGTGAGGATCTATCATTTATGCGTGGGACAGACACCTTGAGAGGAATAAGCACATGATGGTTTGCTAGAGAGGTTTGCTACACAATGACTACTGCTAAAGCTGAGACTCGTTATTTAGGTTGCATGAAAGTGCAGCGCAGATGATTGGGAAAAATTTTACACACACTTTTACAAAGTTGGGTGCTTGTTCTACAAAGTTCAGAAGTTTTGCAGAGCCTAAATAGGGCAGTGCAGAATAAGAACCAAGAGACATATTAGAAATGGAATTGCTTTCGCACCAGGCTTGGGAAAGAAATGTGTAAGCTCCTTTGAACTGGAACACAAGCTACATCAGCTTCATGCTATACATGAGATAAATATTGTTCAGGGCTGGGTGCAGAATATATAGCAGCTTAACTCTTGAGAGAGAGGAAGGACTGTTTGAGACATTTGTAGGCAATGGAAATGTATTTAAATCTAAGGTGCTATTCTTGTCCTGATTTGGTTTTTTAAATGGATCCTCAACTGTACTGCACTATAACCTGTACAAGTGAGGGAGTTTCTTTTTTCTTCTGGGCAGTGACGTGTTGTATCTTTTTTTAAGTCACTCATACCAAGAAATGTCTGCAGGCCACTGGTCACTTCCACCTTGGCTGTCAAAGAGTGAGCCTTTAATAGGAAGAGAGTACAGGCCTTTCTCTTCCTTTTTAACCACATCCTTCCCTTGAAGACCAAATACACCAAACCTTTTCTCATCTCCTGGTACTTCTGACATATTTCAGCATCATTCTCTTATGGGGAAAGTTGTTTCACAGTTGCCAAAATAAGATTTCCTTGCCTCCTGCCAAGACATTTGAGACTGGCAACTCTCTGAGATGGGACATGGAATGACAAGGGTCCTTGGCTGATTACTACAGACAACTTCTAAGCTCCTGCAGTACTGCCTGGGCCTTTCAGTTGTCTGTAAGTACAGAAGGCAACTTTACATCAGAGCTGGTCTTGATAAATGATCACCTTGGACACCACCCTCCTCACTACACCCTAGCTGACTTCCACATCTTCAGCTCTTCCTCCAGGCAGCTGGAAAAGCCCGAAGTAACTGAGGAGTTCCATCAGCTGTAGCTGATGTCTTCTCTGTCAGAAAATTCACAGCTGCTTCCCAGTGCAGCCCAAATACCTCCAAGCAAATCAGCAAGAAGTGGGGTTCAGTTTATGACAGATTTTCCTGGCTTCTATAGAATAAAAGGGAGCATGTAGCTTTGTAGGTTACATCAGACAGCACAGTGAGGTATTGCTCTTTCCCTTCCTCAGCTGTACAGTTCAGGCTTCTGTTCATACTTAAGAGCAAGCATGATCTGTGGAGAGAGTGTAAGGGTCTAAAGTGTGTCTGGGACTGTGCTCTTGGGGAGAGGTTGACAGAGAGGTAATATCTGCACCTTCTAAATCCTCAGAAGGGATATCATGTTGTTCAAAGCCAGAGAGAACCAGCATCTTTCCTGATTGCCTTGTCCCACTGCCAGGGTAAGGCTATTACAAGCAAATGGCTTGGTAATAGGAGGAGCTGCAGAAGGCCCCAGAAGTCCAAGCAGGTGGTACAGCTGGTGATGACAGGCTCAGTCTGTGGGAACAGTATGTGTGCTGGAGATAGCCAGGGAGAACTCATTTTAGCAGGAGCTGGGCAGACTCACAGTCACATGGCTCTGGCTCAGCTGTACAGTCTGAGCTTTAGGAAGCTGAGAACCAAGTTTTCAGAACTTGCAAATTGCAGCTGAGTGACTCCACTGACTCCATTTCCTGGGGCTAATGAGTTGTTCTCATAGTCCTGTTTCTGCAAGAATCACAAAAGGGATGACCGCCCCCCATTTCTAATCTGATAGTGCATTTGGAATTGGTTTGGGAATTGGGCAAAGATTCAGCTTGAGTATTTGATATGAAGTGTTCACTTCTGGCTAATGCTATTTCTGTTACATCCCTCCTGCAGAGCATGATTTAAGAGGACTGTCTGATAGAAGGGCACTGGGACTTGCTGACTCTGCATTACCTCCTGCAGCATTTTGAATGTAATTTAATGCCCCTGTGAAAAGAACTGATACAACCAATCCCCATGAATTCCTCACACTTGACAGAAACACAAGTGAAGAGGTTGATCCATAATAATTAGGAAATTGGGATCAAAAGCAAGCAGGTTTAGCCCAAACTGTTTTGCTCAGGGGCAATGCTGCAGCTTATAATACACAACTTAATTACTAGAGAACATCCTTTCTGCAAGTGAAGGCAGTTTCCAGAGTGGAAAAGCTGCTATAAATACAGTTCTAAATTCTACTCAAACTAGGTTAGGAGAGCATGAGTTTGAGTAGTATTTAAAAGAGTAAAAGGAGAATGTCGTGTGATGTTCTCCTATTTCTGGCATCACTCCTCAGTGGAAAGGCCATTGTCACCTATCTGCCCTCATATGTGATTCAGAAAGAAATCAAACACAAGACAGCAATGATGGTCCCTAAGATCCTTTTCCAAACAGAAGTTGTTGTCCTACTTTAAGGCAGTGGAGGCATCTTCAGCTCAGGGCTGCAATTGCTGTGTCAAAGGCAGACTGAACTATGTTCGTGTGAAGTCCTTTTTTATGTCTCAGATACTGTGTTAATAAAAGGCTATGCTGAAGGAGAAGACTCATCCTCCCCCACACTTTGCTGCTTTTTCTCTTACTTTATACATGCACTCTACACTCTATAAGCTGGGGCCCAGACTCACAGGATAGATGTAAATTTAAGATTTAGGGATTTTTAATATGTGGTGTGAGAATAGTCTAACAAATGCAGAGGATATCTTGGCATTTATTTTCCTTTGTCTCATACACAGAGGATTAGATGTCAACAGCCATTACACAGCAGGGAGTTAATTACAGAATTTACAGGCTTATATAATGGTGTAAAGATTTCCAGACTCCGTAAGTCATATCTCCTCATGACCAGGTTTTTTTTTTCTGGCCTTCTGGCAATATAGTCTATACTAAACTTTTTTCAGGGCAGTGATTGAAGTAGTATTACTGAAGTAATTGAGCACAAGCTTTTGGATGCATTTTTCCAGAACAAAACATCATGTTTATATCCTATCCTGCTCTGAGGGTAGTGCTTTCATTACATGGCCACCAAGTAATGGTACTTCTCTGCCTCTAAACTTTCTTGACAGAAAAGAGGTAAAACATTCTGTCTCTGGATTTGCGTTTTTGTCCTTTGTAGGATCAGGGTGAGGGGCGTGGAAGGGTGGGAGGTGGTGTGATTGCATTATCAATTGTTTTCTATTTTGCCTCACAGAATGCAGGTTCTTCAGCACTTCGAGTCTTTTGTAATCTTCCTCTGAGTGGCAGGTCTTTTCTTTTTCAGTGCTTGTTGGAGTATATTTTTTCTGCTGTTGTCTAGCATCAATATTTAGCACCTTTGAATAGAACAACTTGAGCACCTAATGTAAACACTTTCTAAAAAATCTGAACTGAGAAAAGGAAAAACAAGTCAAGGTTTCAAAGCTGAATCTACAAAGTTATGCCAGTGATGTTGAATTGGAGCATCACTGTGTCTCATTGTATGGTTCATGGTGGCCAGAGCAAAATCCACATCCTTGAATTAGGCACCTGTAAGTAAATGTGATGCAGAGATACTCGAAGTGCTTTAGCCTGGGCTAATTTAGTTGCTTTTCAGGGTAGTTTATCATACAGAGTATTTCATGCTCACAGCAGCAGTGTTTACTTGCATTATACTGCCTGTGACTGGAGGAGGCTTTTGCTTTCTGTTGTTTCACTTCTGTAGAAAATGAATCAAGATTGTCAGGACTAAGAGGGTGGAGCATAGGATTGACTTACTGACTGAAAGGCTTGGACCCCCACTTGGGAGGGAGGAGCTCTTGTTTCTGGTTCTTGCCCTGTTTCTGAGATCTTGTGGTATTGGGTATCACTCTTGCTTTTTTCTGCCAGAGTAACTGAAACTTGGCATTTCCAAAGGATAGCATGCAGGTCCAGTCACAAGTAAGAAAAGTAGAAGCAGAATGCTCAGCAGGACATTTCCTCCTACATGTGTGTGTGCTGTGATTCTGTGATGTGGGCTCTGACTACAACAATATACACAAGGCACAGTTGGAGGAATTAGGTACATTGTGAACAAGATTTTGCCCATCTCCTAGAATTTAATGTTGGCTGTTTGACACTGGCCATGTTCTGTAGTCTGACAATGAGATTATAGGCCTTTTTGTAACTTTGAAAGGCAAAGATTTTGGAGGACAGATGAGATGAGATCATGAGTTGTATCTTTGCCATGATTTTTGGCAGAATTTTGCAGAATTATTTTACATAGGAATTGTACCAGCTCTGTCTCTCTTTCAGACTTTAATTTCAATGGGTACATGTTGAAGCTGGCAAGGAAGTGAAGACGGTGTTTCAGAGGGCACGATCGTGTTACGTGTAATTTTATGAACAACTATTTTGATTATTTACCTTCGTGGTGATTCTTAGGCTCTTCCAGAGACCATTCCTCTTCACTTGGTAGAGACCAAAGTATGTGTCACAAAATAGTTAAGAGTAGTTGCTACAATAATGAGCACGAAGGGTTAGTTCTTGCTCCATAGTGCAGGAAATTTTGAAAAATAAAGTGGTAAAAAATAAAGATACCCCCAAGTGTTTTGACCACTCAAACTACTGGATAGAGAAGGAGAAATACATCTCAAGCTCCTAGAAGTAGCAAAGGGATACTTGGTTTTAGTGACTTAGCCCCAGGTGCCTCCCCTGGAAAGTTTACTCAAGTAATGGTAGGCAGACACACTGGGAAGCTACTGTGCTCTGGGTGGGACAGCACAAATTCTGTCCCAGCTATTGCCAAGGGCCTGCCATATGGCTTTATACTTGCTGATAGTTCAGTTCTCCTTCAAGAACAAGAAAAGCAGGAGATTTCTGGGCCTTTATCATGTTTCATTCTCTAATTGCTGTAGGTGCAGTTTGTCACCCCAAGATAAACTGCAAAAATTTGCTTGCCGCAGGGGAGAGAGAGAACTCATTTGAAGAGGCATCATCTGTGTGTGCAGCTGGTGTGTGCAATTTTGTCCTGAGTTCAGAATAGAATTGTGTGCTATAAGGGTTTTGCAAATAGCTTGTTACATTTTTATGAAAACAGGTTACATAGGTTGCTAGTTTTAAAACCCATTTCCATCCCTGGGAGAGAGTGCAAAAATTCTCCCTGTGTGCTCATGCTGTTTATCTTTTGCTAAACAGAGGAAAGCAGATTATGGCTTTTAAGAGCTAAGCTTTGGCTTTTCTGCAGGTCTGCGTGAGGGGGGACACGTTGCTTTGATGTCTTGAGTGCAAAAATATTTAGCTTAGGAACATGCCTAAATAGGCTTAATATCCAAGCTTCAATAGTTACATAGGTAGCTATTTTAGTTCTGTTTAAGTTTGCCAAAATAACACACACAAACCAGAAGCAAAAAAGGCCATACAGCCATTTGTACTTAAGTGCATTGGTTTAAATTAAGTTACTGCAACCATTTTTTAATGCAAGCAAAGACTGAGTTAAATGCTGTTATCAGCTGGAGAAGGGAGTTGTCAGTATCAGTGCACCTTGCCAGTGGCATGGCTGACTTTATCAGGAAGGGAAGGATTGGGCATTAGAAGGTCCAGAGGAGCTGTGCTTCTTCCCACAATTATTCTCTTTAACTGAGAAGGGGGTAAACCCAGACTGATTTTTGTCCAGATGGACTTGGAACATTGTATAGCAAGAGGCTAAACAAGCAATTAATTGAAAAGTGTTTGTACGAACTCCCTTCTCACATTTAGCTCTGAAGTAAGGAGAAGCCTACAACTTCTTATACATTCATTCACTACTAGAATTCATATTACAGATCACTGCCTTGTAAAAGCATTTCTCCTGGAAGAGCGGTCAGTAGACCCTTTTCTGGACAGTTACGGTTATTCACTACCAGTCTGAACACAAGTTCATGCCTGACTATTCTGTTTTCTGACACCCAGCTTTCTTCTCTCCTGTGTATGAGACTGCACATGGCAATATCAGGACAAAAGAGCATAACACAAGCCACTGCACACTACAGAGCTTTCACCACACAGTCAGCACATGTAACCTCATCAGCTTTTCATAGCTCCAAAGGGCATTTAATTTCTGGTGTAATTCTAGGCAGCTTCTGTTTAAGTGGAACACATACAGTCAGCCTGTAATTTTTAGTGCTGATAGTTCCAGCAGGGTTCTTGAGCTGCATTTATGTAGCCATCGAAAGAAAGCAGTGACATAGACCATGCACTATGGTCTTGAGGTCTTCACTTGCCCTAACATGGCAGAACTCCCATTTTTTCACGGAAGTGTTCTGTGAAGTTCCAAACAGCTGTATCGCTGAGCTTTAACTCCTATTTTTAAAAACAAACCTTTACAAAGTACTGTTGCAGTGCTTTTTTCTTTTACTGTTCAGTCTAATGTCTGCCTGCAACCATTGTTAAACTGCTGCTAAGAGAGTGGAATATGTTAGCTAACATTAAACTCAGAGAAAATAATTCAACAGTTCATTTTCTCAAGGCACTTGATACTACATTCTCAGAAATATTTCCATTATATGTATTTTTATATTTACCTTCACCTTAGCATAATAAATACTTCAGTAAGTTGGGTTTTCTGATTTAGAGAGAAAACATAAGCGGACCATATATTTGTTTATTATAAAATAATTAGAAAAGACAATTTGTGTGCATGTAAGGTGTTTCTCTGCTTAACCTTATCTGGTGTAAACAGTTTTCCAGTACAGGATCTGGGGGTTTTGTACCTAGTTTACGTTCCCATAATGTATATCCCAAGACTTCCTTAGCAGGTGCAAAGGATGACAAATATCAGTACTTCATACAACTATATTTAATAAGTTATTACAGAAAAAAATAAAGTCCAAACTACAAAGTTTAAGCAGTTGTAAGCAATAGCAGCATTGAGCTCCATGTTTAGTCACAGTACTGCAGTTCCATACAAGCATTAGTTCAAGCCAAAAAGGAAGAAGCCTTGTTAGAATTACTAGCAAAAACAATCTAAGAGAACATGTAATAAAAGATACAGTACATTTAAAATTAGTTGAAAAACAAGTACAGAGATCTTAGCTGTGAATGCTCTAAAAGTTATGTCCATTAGTTTGACAGTAAAATTACAAATATCTAATACTTTATACCCCAACAGAACTACATCCAGGAAAGAAAAAAAGAGCAAAAATTATCTCTTATTAGCACCCTGGTTTTCTACTTACTGATGAACTTTTTGTCATGTAAATTTGAGTGTGTCAGAATTATGTGACCAATGTGATTTCTGACCAGCTACCCATTTGGGGTATAGAGTAGTCACTAACATGAATATAAAATACTCTGTGGTATGATAGAACATTACAGCAGCAGAGATTAAGAAGTTTGTCTGTTTAAAAAAAAGAAAGAAAGGAAGGAAAAGAAAAAGGGTTTAGCTGACATCATACAAACTAGCATAAAAGCAACTACATACAAGCCAGATTAAACAAAAGAGACATTTCTACAAATCTGTGACTAATCTTTCACTCATACCTTGCAAGTAGAGATGTCACAATACTGAAATATTAACATGGGAGCTTTTCCCAGTTAAGCGCCTTTTTTTTTTCTTTTTTTTTCTTTTTTTTTTTTTACTACTCTAACAGATAGTGAAATCAGCAAAGTTATTTGCTAACTGCATATTTGCAATACAATTTGTTTTAGCCCATGCCTTGCTAGCAGGCTATAAAATACAAGCATGTCGGCAGAAATATAAGCATAAACTTTGTACCACTTAGCAGGAATTTTTTATTCCCTCTTCATTCCTTAATCTCCTTTGTTTGCAATTTGCGTACATTCCAACCAGTAGTACCTAATTTGAGTCTAAATTTTACTTCACTATTTGATCTAGTCTATACATTACTTACAGAACTGAACACACAGAGGATACACAATAGACCAACTCTGGGCACATTTCTTCCCACAAGTCACAGACGAGCCACTCTAACACTCGAGCATAAGTTAAGTCTAAAAGGTCATCAGCAACTTGTGGAAGCAAGAGTTTTGTCTAGAGAAAGTCATTGTATGCCCTGTTTACGCAACACCAGTTTTAGTCTGGATTGTTTCAGGTGCCAGAACACAGTCACTGGCTTCAGGAAGGGGTTTCTTCTGGCTGCATAGGGAAACAAAGGTGATGTAAATGCAGGTGAAAAGTGTTTTGATACTGGCCCTTGGTATTGCCAATACAAAAGAGAAAAAAAGACAAAGACACAAGAGAGGCAGAGAAGAACAGAGAAAGACAAAGAAGCTGAACGGATGTTCAGACGTGGTGGCAATATGAATTACTGCATTGCTACCAGGGAATGGACAGAGAGTATTTTGCATTAACCAGGCAGCTCTCCCCCACGTGGGGTGGCTGGGTTAGAAAATGGTGTGGGCACTGACAGTCTGCTCCACGCTGCCACTGAGAAACGCATGCAGAGAGGGAGTTGTGCAGGAGAGGGGCAATTTCATTAAATAAATAACACGGTGGCAAAGTACAATGAAGAATAGGTATTTTAGGAGGTTCGATCTAAGGCTATTGAAAAGAGCGTTTATTGAGTTCATGACAAGAAAAGTAATGAAGAATTATGCTGAATGGGCAGGGTCAAAAACCCATTGTTCAATAGATTTAGTTCCTTATAACGGCAATAGTATTTCATCAACACTGGTGGTGTATAAATCTAGACAGCGAACTGGTACTGTGACATCCCTATTATCTCCCTAAATCATTTTGATAAAGGAAAAGGCTTTTCAAAATATCACGTTTTTTTCTGCTTCATTCTGTCATTTTATTGCCCAATTCTTTGTTACAATTTTCCAATCACTTTACATAACCAACCATTTTCATCATTGCCACACTATTGTAAACCACATCAGCAAGTTAATACATAAAGCTTTGCATTTCAAAAAACTAGACACTTTAGTAACAATATTACAAAGATTTTAGCTTCAAAAATAACTGAAAATGAAAAAAATAAACTTTTAAAGAATCAGCATCATAAAATTAATTTATTCCAAGTAAAAATACAAAATAATATTAATGACATTGACCAGATATGAAAGTCTCTCCCAGAAACAACTATATTAATGGTTGAGAAAGCACTCCTTAAAGAAAATACGAAATAAAAATGAAAAATATGTAAATATGTTTAATTTTTTTCTTAGCAAAAAATCTTTCTAAAAATAACAATGAAAATTTGTCTCAGTACAAAGGCTACATTACTATTGAAAAAATACCAGCATGAAGAAAAGGTACATATTTGACAGTAGAAAAATGATTTTAGTGAATCACAATGTCTAAAGTCTGCAATGAAAATAAATCTGCAATAAAGATTTATGCCTTTTTTCTTTTCATTTTTCTTTTTTTTTTATACAAACAGTACAAACAGTATTGCACATAACAACAAATAGTCGAGGTTAGGTTAGCCTTCAAAAAAATCGACTAGTTCAAGTCTCACATCAGAAAAGGCCACAATAGGACCTGTTGTACCCAGGGGCTTCTTAGTCAAGTTGCAGTTCAGAACTCCATATTTTAAAAAATAACTTTTTTTGAAGGACCCTCTTTTAATATAACATATTAACAACTCAGGGGCACATTCATTTACAAAACAAAAGGGAGCATGTCATAATTTAATAAACTAAAAAAAGTTCTCTTTAAAAAAATACAAACAGAAGAACTCTCACAATTCTGGTCAGTCGTGCATAATCACACTTGATTATAAATATACAAATTAAGGGAAAATATTTTTTCACCTTCTATTCACAACTTTCAGCACCAAATGGAGTTTGTGTTTACACCTGTTCTTTATGATGATTTTGTTTCAGATTTAATCCAACATTATGCTATATTGTACATTTTCCAGCTTCTCTCTCTCACTCTCTTTCTCTCTGGGGGTATTTTTCTACATGAAAGAGGGGTATTTCTTCAAAAAGGTTTACTTCTTTCACATAATTAGGTAGACTTCTGTAGGTTAGCTATGATCTTTAATATTACAGTTATAAAGCTCTAACTTCTTCATTTTCAAAAAAACTCAAATAAGCATGAAAAAAATAAAGTTACCCATCTGTTAAATCATTTTTCTTGCAGAATTAAATTAATATATATTTTTCTGAATAAACTTACTTAGAAAATATCATTTTCTTTCCTATATTTCAAAATTGAGGTATTGCAAAAGATCATGTCAGTCAGAAAGCATGCCTTTTTCTTTAAAAAAAATCATCAGCCGACTGTTGAAAACTGTCTAGATACAAAAAGTAGTGCATAACAAAATGTCTTGTACAGATGAAAAAAAAACAGAAAAGACACCTGGGCTGAGAAAAGCAATATCACAAAACCGCCCAGAAGTAACTTCAAAAGGGATAATTATAATAAGCATTTTAAACCAGTAAAAAACTATTTTTTTCTCTTTTTTTTTCCAAAAACAGAAAGAATCCTTTCAAAGCCAATACTCGCAACTAAACATTGGGAAAACCAACTTACTAAATTAGACACAAAGAAGGACATCACAACAAACAAAACCCAGAACATTTAAAACTACTATGCGGTGTCATATCCAGTCAGATTGTCCCCAGAACTGCAAAAACAAAGGAGGAAAAAGAAAAAAAAAATTGTGTACACATTCTCACAATCATTAGTATACCAAGTGTGTTTATATTTATATGCTATCTGCAGCCCCATAGTTCATGCTAAAAAAATGTCCACTGTGTTAGCAGGTCTTAATTGTATTCAAGCTTCACAGGATACATCCAGGGATTAGAGAGATAACGCCACATCCACAGAGCAGACATCTCATGTTACTTTTATATGCAGACATTTCTTTAGCACCACTTTTTGCCTAACTTCCTTAAATGTGCCTAGGTTATTAGTTTGACAGACTATCTAATCGGTAGTGTATGTAAGCCAGCATGAGCTCTTTGGTTTTCTGGACAAGGTCTGCAGCTACGTAAATGATGCAAGCATTAGGAGAGAGATTGTAACTAAGAGCTCATTTCTGTTTATGTACCTGTTATGAACTGTCAAAAATGTGTTAATGTCAGATACAGAGGCTTTAACAGTTAAGTTTGATCACAGTACTAGACATAATCACTTTACTATATAAAATAAATTGCACGATATATAACAGAGCACCGCAAAGTACTTCATCTACCATCCACAAATTTGTTTTAAGAATATCCTACAGCTAGTTTTTATATTTGTTGTAATATAGGTCATTCTGTAATGGGCTGATCCTAATTTCAGAAGCATTACATTTACTGAGGCATGCCTTCCTCCAGTCAGTAATCAATTTCTTCTTTGTTACTGAGCATTTTGTAGCCTACATAGATTCATAATTTGTGCATTGTGGGCAGGTTTTATATTAGACATATATAAAATTTATTGCATGCAGCAACCTGATTAAGTAAACATGCAGTCAAAAAATATTGACCTTCCTTGGAAGCTTTTCTGTATGCTATACTGATCTCCTTTCAGCAGCCATCACTATTTTAATCACATATTCATTTTTAATTGATACCCTAGCCTGAATAGAGTATTATGGTATTAGTAATACCATTTTAATAGCAGCAAAAGCTATTGCAGCATACATTTACATAACACTAAAAGACCTAACAAAACAAAACAAAAAAACCCAACAAAACAAACCAACAAAAAAAACCCAAAAAACAAAAAACAAAAAACAAAAAACCAACCCTCAGCAAAACAAAAGAAAAAAGTCTGATCCAGCTTATGAGGTATCATCCTTACAAGTCAAAATGGAGAGCAACTAAAGGCTTATTTTCTTTAAGGGTTATTACTACTCTAAATGACCCAAAGTAATGATTGCTGAATATCTGTTTAAGTTTTTGCTACATCTGCCACCTACTTGTGAATATTACCTTTGGTAAGTCATCTGCTAGGGGCAAGTCTAAATTTCTGAAAATAAGTGCATGCTCCAGTTTAAAAATAAAAATAATTAATTATAATAAAAAAATCTTCCTCACATACACATCAGCCCAGTGAAGACTGATGAGAATGGCAGTCTACATAATGTCACTAGTGACAAGTCTTGTGTAGGAAATTAAGGTACCAAGCAGATGTTTGTGTGAATCAAAGTGCAAAATCAGTACAGTTACACTCTGCCGGTTTGTATTATACTGGACACTGAGTTCAGTAATGTGACTGTAAATAATAATAATAGTAATAAAAAGACCCATATCTTCATTAAAGTCGAGGACGAATGCACAGATTTCCAGAACACTAAGCCCTGAGGCAGCGCTCTCTTTTCACTCAATTTTATTGACTCCAGTACTTGTTGCTGGGCGCGGCCGGGGTTCAGCTCCAGCGGAACGGGACGTGGCGGGGCCGGTCGCCTCCCTCCTTTACCAGTGGTTTGTGGAACTCCCGCCCAGCACGAGAGTGTATGCTTGCCCAGCAGTATTCACAGTAATACTGCAAACAGGTAACGTTGGCACAAAAGAACGGAGCAAATTTCCCACCACAGCGAGTGCCCTGGCATTCGTCACACATCTGATCATCCAGCACATATGGCTTCACTTCCACCTGCACCAGGAACAAGAAAGCAGCTGTAAGAACATTTCATGGTTTTGCTAAGCATGAACAGAAAAAAACCAGTATTTTCATTCTTTTTTACTCTATTCAAGGTTTTTACCTGATGCAGGATTAACCCAAGAGGTTGGCAGTTAGATTTTCATACCAAGCACTTTACCTGTCAGAAAATCTCATGAAAGAAGGGTGTGCTTTTGTAACTGTTCAACATTCCTTGGAAAAGTTAGGTGTGGGAAAGTACTAAGATGGAAGTACAGTAAAAATGCCATCTCCAAGGATTTTCCCATTGTCTAAGAAAATTCCATGAATGTGAATAGAGTTGTTGCAGAGGCAGGCCATGAGAGCAGCATTTAGGAAGAAAAATTATAAAGAACAAAATAGGATTTCTAAACTTCAGAGGTCTTGTGAGTTTCAGAGGGTTTTTTCCAGAGAGGATTTTTTTTTTTTGTCTCTTTGCTTTTTTGTGAATTGCAAAGTGCAGGACCAGACTAAAATATTCAAGTTAAAATTAAATATACTTGTATTAAATATTCTGCATTTTAATGGCAAAAATCACTATCGAAAGATTTTTAGCTCTTGAGGTGCAATAAAATTGCAGAGTAGTTCCACCTAGGGCCTTGCCATCAATTCCAAATAGGCTGGAGAGGTGCTGACTTTTGTCCTACACACAGCTGTAAACAACTTGAGCCTGGAATGCCTTTTGGTTTTAAAGCATTTATGCCAAACACAGCAGGACTGATGTATGACTAGGCACTTGCAATAATACTATTTCAAAAGCTGACAACATGCAAGTTCTCTGCTGCGTGTCTGTTCCTATGAATTGTGCCTACACATTTGAATTGAGTGTTCATTCATTCCAGGGAAATCATGAGTTCATGCATGTCTAATTCTTATGGCTCTCTGATGCTATTTATAAAGTGGCTTAAGTACAGTCAACTGCATTTAAAAAGACAGAAAAAATTGAAATATACATTTATTATAAATAATTTTGCTCTAACTGCACAACTGCTAGTCTGGCACAATTTGTATATTACATGTCACTAGTCACACATACATAAACACATACAGATTTAAAGAAACACAGAATGAGATATTAAGCTGAAAGACAAGAAACATTCTGTAAAATAGCTTTATGCTGAATTTACTTCAGCTTATCCTGATCACACTTCAACAAATGCTACTCCTTTGAAGTAAAGCTTATATAGTGAATTACACTTCTTGCCTAAGGAACAGCTAGGGCTGCCAATCTATTTTTTCTAATTACACCCTGCTACTAGTATTGCATGGAACAAGTCTGAGTAACTGCCATTTTGCATATCAGATGCCATATCACTAAAATTAGAAGCATCATGTAAAATAAAACAGCACTGTCTCAAGTGAAATTGGAAGAAAGCAGTTCCAATGTCCAGCACAGCTCTAGATCCCCACCTACTCACATTTCCCAAGCATGAATTGTGAAGGTCTGAAATAGAGTCTCTCTCTCTCCCCGCCCCCCCCCATCTTTTCTTGCACTGGTTAGTAGCGAAATAATGTTAAGAATGTATGCTGTACAGTTCAGGAATTTCAGTCTATTAGATTTAAAAACTAAGATTTAAACACTAGTTAAGAGACTTCACACTTCTTCAAACTCACACATAATCCTATTTTAAAAATAGATAAAAGATCATTAAATAAACTCAAATTATCAGTCCACCAAGTGAAAAAACAACAGGTTGATGAAAAAAATTGCTACCTAGCATCTTGCGTAGCCTTACCCTAAAGCTGAGAAAGAAACCCCTAGGAAGCATGGCTGATACATAAACCTCAAAGGGTTCAACATGTGATTTAGACTCCAAAAGTAATCTTCTCAATCTCTCTGTAAGATTTTTCAGAATTCAATGGATAAGAAATGTTTAGGAATAGCCTTGTCTCAGCTAATGTGATATGGTGTAAAGCACATATTGTTTGAGGACTTGATTCCATGACCTCCTCGAATCTGACAAAAAGTACAATTCATATTTCTAAAGACAAAGTCAAAATAGTTTGAACTTGGCAGCTCTGTGGATTTGTATGCATGCTGCACATAACAGACACACCCAATACCTGTTGACTTCTGAAGAAACAATTTATACCAGGTTAAGGAAAAAACAAGCCATCCCTATTGGAAAAATACACAGCAGCACTACTTGCTGTATGTTCTTTTGAATAATTCTAAATGCCAAGCCCTCAAAAACATAGGTGTTGTTTGTATGTGTAATCAAGAGGTGAAGACAGAAGGCCTAAAGGAAAAAAGAAATAATTTTGGAAACTAAGTAATGTTTTCTTTAAATGTGTTCAAGTCAAATTTCAGTAAATACCACAACTTCTCTCGATGCTTGAAAAGCCCTTTAGGGATTTCATATGGACTGAACAAAACCATCTCATTTCCCCTGCTTCTGCCTATCAAGCATCTCTTGGCATTTGGTTTTAGCTAAATAATTCTCAAGACTTTTGAGGTCAGGATTATCTATTTTACTTACAATGCTTTACAATGCTTTACTTCTTTTTTTTTAGGGACCTTAAGTCTAGATCTACACTACTGACAGAAAATGGTGCCTAATAATAGCAAAAGTGTCAGAAGCTACATAAATAGTCACTAAACTAAAAACCATTGATGCACAATGAGCAAACATCTAAAGGAAGAGAAAGAAGCTGAGAAATACTGTGGAATTTGACCTACAGAATCCAAAACAGAACCAAGAACAAATTAGATTAACAATCAACTGTTTTCTGGGTTTAGTGCTAAACAGATTTTTAAAATATTTTTTCACTCTGCTTTAAAATAATAAGCTTTAAAAAAATTGACAAATGTCATCTGAAGAGCAGAACTTAGAGTGTTCTCCAACACAATGCTAGTAACAATTTTTTAAATACCTGTACAGCTTAGTAACAACCATTGTGTGCCATGCTACTTTACTTACCCGTTTATCAATGTCATTATGTTGGAGCTGGACAAAGCGAGCACTGATAGCAGCAATATAGCTCTGCTGATTGGAGAAAGCCACTCTGCCAGCACCTTTTGGGTACTTCAGCTCTGGGTCTGTATCAATGCCAGCATAGCAGACACCTCCATATAAACGGTCCATAATCATTGCCAATTCAACTGCAAGAAGTCAATTGTTAAATATAACAGATTTAACATAAATAATGGTGGTGTGTTTGGATTGTTGCATTTAAAAAAGCACCATTTGCCTTAGCATACTTGTCTTCAAAGTCTAAAACTGCAAACTGAAACACAGATTGAATCAACCCTACGTGAATTACAGTAAAATACAAAGGCAAAAACCAGAATCTCTAAGAAGTTGGTGAGATTGAAGTGTGAAAAAAATGCAGTCACACTGTTAAAGTAGATATCAGATCAATGAGAATTTATAATACAAAAATTAAAATTAAAATATGTCAACTCTATTTAACTCTAATTTTAACTTTAGTTTTTAATTACAACTCTGGTATTTGGGATTAGGTAGGCCTGTTAGTCCTAGTTTACATATAAGATCACTTAGAGATATTTCCCCTTTTAGAATGTAATATTTTGCCCTAAGTTCAAAAGACAATAAAGAGATGTTTCACATTTGAAACAAAAATTTGTGAAACATGAGAGTTACTGCAGCTAAAGCAAGCCTACATTTTGGGTGCAATTTATATTAGCATTTTGGTAGAACATTGTCTTGGTCGTGGACCTTTTAAAATGGTTTGTTGGGCTTTTTTTTATACTAAAAATAACTCTAAAGAAGTTAGAAATATCATTTATAAAATAAGACAGGTTGAGTACATGGCTGAGGAAACATACAGAAGGAAAGTTAAGGGAAAGAACTGAAGGAAGCATTAAAGAGGCTGAAAAAAGCAGAGAAGAGGCATGTAAACTGTGCAAGGATGTATGGCCACCAAGCCAAGCTCTCTGTAAAAGCTCATAGGCAAACAAATTTGTCAGATGGACAATGCAAGATCCTGGAATCTGCACAGGCTCTTCCCAAAAGATTAAAGATTAGGCAGAAGATAAAGGGAGGAGCTGAAGTTTCAGTGGGCTGGAAAGTGGGTGCAAAAGGAGTGAGGGCTACAAGGATTCAGAAGTCTTTCTTCCAGACAGCGACTGAGAGGCCTTGTCTACTACAGTTTTCCAGGATTAGGGTTAGGGTTGAGAGGATAAGCAAGACAAACCATGCACCTGCATTGGAGTGAGAATGGAGAGAGAGTATAGACAAAAGTGAGGGCTGCCAAAAGATCTAGCTAGGAGAAATGTTTTAACTTGCTTCATGCCTTTGTCATTGGCTCACCAAAAATGTCAGGATTAGGAAGAAAGAAACGAGGATTGAGCTACAATTGGGAGCGGTGCTCACAGGGGGACTTCAAAACAAAATGGGGGCTGCGAGGAGTCCTGGGCTGGGATAAATCTTTCCTCTGGCCAAAAGCTAAGGAGTCTTGTCTAGGGCTCTGCAAATAACAGTGAAGAAAAATTGATAAAGGTGAAGCAAAAAAAATTGAGGGGAAAAAAGCTACATTAGGAGTGAGTCTGGAAAATGGTCTTCAGGGTGAGGCCACCAAGAGATCTGGGCTGGGAGAAATTTTTCTTCTGGCCAGTCGCTGAGAGGCCTTGTCCATAGCTTCGTGGAAAAATTAGGGTAAGGGCTGAATAAAAGGGAAAGAGAAATCATAGAGCTGAGGTTGGAATTGGTTTGGAAAGGGTCTGGGAGAAGTTTGTCTTTTAGTCAAAGGAAAGGGGAACTTGTCTGCATCTCAACAAACAAATCAGGGTTAGGATTAGGATGGTCTACATAACAAAAATATTAGCCAAGTTCTACAATATTACGCAAAGCTGGGGAGAACTACTTCTACTGGCAATCCTTATTAGTAACCTATTTAAAAGGTAAAAAAAAGTCACTGTTTGTATTTTGTAGACAGGAAAAGACAGGGTACGTTTTCTCTTACACATAATATGTATCTCATCTTTTCTGCTTAATCTCCTATGTGTCCTACATTTTCCTTCTACTCACCAGCTCGGAGAGGCCGTGGAACTCCTCCTACAAAGATTGTTTTTCTTGGATCCAGAGGCTGAGACCCATCCATCACAAAGTCACTGTCACTTAGGTTCCAAGGTCGAATTTGCACCTGTATTAAGGAACACTTTTAGTAGAGGAACTTGACTACTTAATTAAAATTAAGAAAAAAATCTTTCTATAATTAAACACAAAATTTTAACTTTGCAAAAACACTAAATTGGTGGTATAAGAACCAAGACAATTTGAGAACATACTTTATTTAAGTGTCCAAAGGAAGTGGGACAACTCATTTGTCACCTCTAGAGGCCAGGCTTGAGTTTCATCTCCTCATCTCAAACTCCTACACTCATTAATTCCCTGCCCCTAATCGCTATTATAGAAAGAAACCTGTGCAAGGACTTTCAGAACGTTTTACCATGTATGTGCAATTACAGTTGCAGTTTGGGCTTCTGGCTTTCCTGAAATCATATACAGTGATCCACAAATTTTAGAGCACTGATAGGTGCTGATAAAATTAAATTCTGTGCTTGGCTACAAAAGGAATTTGTATAATATGTGAATGCCTAATTCTACTGAGCAGCAAGCAATGCAGTTGATAAGAAATCTTTAGACTACACAGAAAAAAAACTGCTCAGAATTTATTTAGATAAAGCTGTTCATCAATCCAGCTTTTTCATCCTAGTAATCACACAAGCCCACTCATTGTGCTGCAGTCTTGGGTTGTTTATTCATCTGTGCAAGATTTTTAATAGTTGTTTTAAAAGGCAGCACATTTTTTCTTATCTTACTTGTCTGTAGTTTTCATCTATCTGTATATCTCCATAGAAAAAAAAGTCTGGCATTCAAGAACGTTAGAGATGTGAACAACAAAAACAGGTTACTATATGTCTTCTATTCTGATATAGCTGTCTGCAGCACTTGATTTTACCCCATAGTTTCTATAAGGTAAATGAGGACTAAATTATAAATTGATTAGCTATTGCACACATAAGAAAATAGTTAAAAACCTAATAAAATACAGAGGATATTTGATGCCATCTGTATCTTAATTTGGCAAGGTTCTTAATTTCATCACATAAGCCTTTCTCTTCTCTCAAACAATATAGGTGGAAAATTACTATTCCTTTGTTTTACAGCTAACACTGTAAAAGGATGCACACTCCTGATGCAGACCAGGAGTACCAAATATAAGAGTTAATTGAACATGGCATTTAGCAGAAAAAAACCAAATGTTAAAGCTGTGTTACACTGATACAGAAAGTCAAATCAATGTAACAGCAAGGACAGAAATAGGAAATGACAAGTAATTAACTGTAAGTTTCGGTTTTTTAAATTTATTAACTGAAAAGAGTAACAGCAAATGGGTTAGCAACTAGCATAAGTGTCATGGCATAAGCTACTTACTGGTTTATCCTTGATTGTGGGACTTGACACACATAGGTAAAGTTTCCCATCTTCTTCCAGACAGGCATCTATCAGAGCTTGTACAGAGCTTTCTTCCTGGAACAGCAGAAAGGCGTAACCTTGGAAAGGATAAGGGCACAAGAAAGAAAAGTAACAGATTAATTTATAAAGCATTTTTTACATAAACAAACACAAGTAGTGCGTAAATTATAAAAATTGCAAATTACTGTTAAAGTTGTTAGTTTGTTTTCATAAATTAAATTCACCAAACAGTTCATACCCTCATACAGTATTGATTTCAGAATGGAGACAAGAGTGTTTGCTGCATCTGTGAATGTTTATTTGATTAATTAATGATTCTGAGCAGTGAGAATATAGGCTGGTGAATAATTATCCAACAACTGTATTGCAGCTATTTATCAGTGGTATCTGCTGGTATCAGTGAATAACATCTTACAACGGAGGCACCAAATGGCTACTTACTATATAAAAGTAATAAATTCTAGAAGAGAGGGCTAAGAAAGTGGATAGGTAAACAGAAAAATTGATTTCTATGCATACATAATTAACCATGAAAAAAATGCTCACTAAAAACAATAAGCCCAGTGAAAGGGAACAATATGCATTGTGTTTTATGAATGAAAGGCCTGCTATTACTTATATTTAAATAACAAAAAAAAAGACAGAAGAAAGTTTACTAAAATTGCTTCATGTGGTACAGAATTCTAGGATTGTATAGCAGCCAGTAAAACTGTGTGCACTCAGTGCTCTTCTCAATACAGCTGACAAAAAAGCTTTCTTGAGTTTTATTTATTGTTATTAAATCTGAATGAAGATTTGACCCAAGCAGTCCATGCTTCTGCTACCTCAGAAGTGAAAGTAATACAGCACCCTCTGAACTCAGCAAGGCCAGGTAATGTCTGGCTCCTGGATCTCAGAGCTGCCTGACTGAGAGGACTCCCATGGAGCAGGCACTGCTCCTCTGCTCCACAGTCACTACCACAGAGATTTCTCACTCAGTGTGAACACGTTGCCTGTGACCTTCGTAATCTGGTTCTTGTGTGTCTTTGTTGGGTTTTTCTGGATCACAGTTGAAGGTTACATTTGTGGTAGTTGGAGTTGACCCCCTTTGGGGGTACTGTGAATGGTATGATCATAATTTCCCCGAACAAACACTTGTTATTTTTCTCTGGTTGCTAGATTACAAGAGTAGTCCAAGTTGGTAGGTTTCAGTTTTCAGACCCAGCCCTACTGCCTGCCATGAAGTTCAGTGAGGTAACAGCTCCTCATTTCTCCAGATCTCTCTGAATAAACCATTCTCCTCCTGTGGGGTCCACATGGATCTGATGAAGGCACAGGGAGGCAGATGACACGAGCAGCCTTCTGTCAATCTAGAAAAGCAGGAGGCTGGACTAGCATGACATGATGTCCAGCACTACTTCAAACCCTGGTGACTGCACTTCTATTCCAATTATTTGAGAACTTCTTGTACTGAAGATTAACAAAGATTACACCAAAATGAAAAATAAATAAAGAACAGAACTTCAGATAATACTAGGATCGTAGAAGTTGATACGGTCAAGAAAGATACCTGCCAAAGTTAAAGGTATTTTTACTCATTTTCCAGAAGCACATAGGGATGCAAAAACCTTAAACTCAGAAAGGTGCAGCTCCTTCTCATGAGCAGTTCTAGGCATTGCTGTTACTGAAGACGTACCCTCACCACTCTTCAGAGCTGCATCTGCTTGTTCATCCAGGAAATATGTGCTTCCATGGATGCACTTCATTTGATTGGAACTCTATAGCAAAAGATATACTTTGAACTCAGATTCCAGTATTAAAAAACTCAAATTGGAAAATACCCATGCCAAAATTGACATTGTATAAAGAATTATCTCACACTAGGTGCAATTTAGCAGATGCTAAAAGTTGCTTCAAATTCCCCAGCATTATGTGCTTCAGCACATTCTCCTATCTCTGTTTCATGAGTATAATTTTACCAAAAGCATCCATTTTTTTTCCCAAGAAGTAAGAGATCCAATGAGTCTCAAAATTTTAATGCACTGTGGCAGCATTTTGGCAGCACACTGTGGTAGTAGAGGTTGCAGTCAAACTTCAGCAGTGCTCCTTTCTTGCCTGACCAGACATTCTAAAGGTTTGAGGGCTCAAGGGACTGCCCTTGGCTCAGAGTCCACAAAGTGAAACAGGTGAGATATTTGAGGCCTCAGAAAACAGCAACCTGACAACAGCTGAATTTTCTCCATCCATAGATATTTGGCTTCTTGGTAGAGCAGAAGCAATCTAGCTCTTCCTCTGCTGTTGGTGCAACACATTACTGCAGTGCTGACAAGAAATATTGCACTTTGCAATATTCTGAGAAAAGGCAACAATGTATTTTGCTCCAAGAAAAGTCACTGCAACTTTTCAAAGGATATAGCAGATGAAGGATGCGGAGAAAATTAATTTTCCTAAATTCTGAAGCCAGCCTAGGAGTTCCTCAACCCTGAACCCCAGGATTCATTATTTTACAGAAAACAGTACAAGAATGAAGCTCCTTTGTACATGTCCTATTCTGACATCTAAACAGTGACACAATTTCCATATGAAAGGATAACTAGTCCAGTTGGTCTAATTTCACTTAACCTTGTTGAGAACAAACTGGAAAAGCTGGCATATACACTGTGTCCCACAAGCTTGAAACAAGGTTGTCACTTGAAATGCAAGATACACTTGGAACTAAATAAAATTGTTAGAGTCTGGCAAATGCATTTTTGCCTGCCTAGACAGTTTGGTAAAATCTCTATTTCAATTAATACCAACGTTGCCATACCTTCTCTAATGATAAGTAATTTCTGTATTACTGAAAGCACATTTTATAATAAGGCTTCAGTGACCTCTTCAACATGCTGGATGGAAAGCTTATTAAGGTGCCTATTCTGCCTTTCTTATAATGGCAGATCTTGATATTCATACTTTCATCTTAAAACTGGCATGTTGGTACAAATTACAGGCAGACATATTGGAGTTTTAGCTACTAGTGCATTATGTATGTGTTCTGCCCATCCTTCCTCAAAGTCATTAATTAAAAAGACTACTCGTGTACCTTTATGAGGGCAGAATACGCATTATATGTATTAGGCATACGAGAGAAAATAAAACTTACAGGCCCCGTAGATACCATTCAACTTAGCAAGCCATAGCTGGTAGAGTTTATCAGAAAAGACAATTATCTTGTCTAAAGCAAAATATTTCTCAGAGTTAAAGATTATCCAACTTCATGCCTGTCACAGCTCACCAAGAAAAGACTGACTCAATTTCACAGCATTAGTGGAAAAAGCATGTTTAAGGAAAAAAAAAGGCTTTCTCTTAATCTTCTAGATCTGGTAACACCTTCCTTGTACAGCTCCATCATTAGGCAGTTTAGTGGAGTAACACTGACTGTGTTTTGTAACCCTTGGTAGAAGGTAGGAAAGAAGTTTATTATATTAGAATTTTTATACTCTTCTCAGTTCAAGTGATTAAATACTAATGTTAGGAGAGTAAAGCTTGACTGAACAGTCTTTAGTTATTTAGTGATACAGGAATATTTCAGAAAGGTACTAATGGAGTAACTGCACAGATCTCTCACTTAATGAAGTCCAGAGTGAACAGAATATAATCAAGGGTTTTTCTTAGAAATTTCAGTTAATTGTGAATTAGTTCAATTTCATTATAGTAGCTGAAGAGTACCATTTTATGCTCAACTTGTGAATATTCAAAGTAATTAATAAGTTCTTGTATTTAAGAACAGCAATAGATAAACTGCTGTTCAAATACATCAACCATGAGCTGAATCTTCTGGTACAAAGCCAGCAGTTTGGCATGCAAATGTTATGTAGCCAACAGGGAAGGATTAACCTATTTCTGGTTCTTAGAATCTGGGCTCTTTTCAAATAAAGTGAAATACTGCAATGAAAAATTATATATAAGGTCAAAGAGTATTTGAATCTCCATGTCAGGTGTTTGCATATCATCTACTGGTTTCATATGTAATTGACCTGAAATCCCTAATCCCCAAAATTCAGCCCACTTGCAAAATCAGATACAGGAATCATATTCTAAGGGTCACGTGTTTTCAGCTTCAGAACACTGAAGCCGGGTGGCAGAATGAAGAGAATGAAGAGAAGAACTTTCTCTTTACATTCTGCATAGCAAGTCAGAAGAGCCTTTGGGTAGTCACATGCATTGATTTCATCTGCAAAAGGGAAGGACCATTTATGCTTGAAGAAAGTTGAGCTACCTTTGAAGCACATTTTCTTTCATTCGTTTAGACAGTGTCTTTTCTGCTGTTTTCATAAGCTTCAAGATTACCATAGAGTCTACCATCGACCTAAGATTTCTTATAAAAGTATTTAAAAACATAACTCTACCTGATATTATTATGCAAAAAATAAGATGAAACTAAAATGGCAAAGAAAATGAATGTTCTAGTCTCATTTCTCTAGGTTTATTTTTAGATGGTTGAGATGGCTGCCTCAAAGTAGATTTAAATAGACTTAACTTTTTCATGAAATATATATTTCACTCTCTTTTTAAATTTTCTTACTAGATTTTAAAAAATAGTTTTGAACTGAATTATGGTTATATTTACTAGAACTTTTAGAATAAAGTTATTTTAAAAGCCCACAGGAAAGGAACATTTAGAAACAGTGTGAACCAAATTTCTAAATCAGTTAATGTGATGACAAGGGTCATTGCTCAAAGTCACCTTAGTAATCTTATTAGAAGATGCTTTGAACATGAATAAAACACATTTCTAAATCCAAAGATGAAACGACTATTAAACATGAAACTCATTTTTGAAAAATAAAAATCCGAGGTGTTAAAAAAACTGCAGACTTTCCTTTAAACACTGCAGTGACATGACTGCCTTTTCAAAAAACTTCAAAGGCATTAAAAACTTAAGAAACCTCAAAATAGAAAGGGCTGTAAATCTCAGCTACTGCAGAAGAGTGAAATTATGTATTAGTCAGGGCTGCAAAGATTAATTTCTTTTAGTCGGTCTAATTTTATATGGAAGTGTTTGACCCTGTCAGCTGATTCTTTTCTCTAAAAAACAAAGGTGTATAAGAAACAGGAACAGTCAAGAATCTTACAGTGACTCTCCTGTTTCTAAACATTTACATTTTTCATGTTTCTCATGAGTACCAGACTAAGCCTGAGTGGTGTGATATGTAAGAAACTCCCCATATGGCACATTACAGACAGGTACTGGGGAAGGGTTTGTTTGATTTTAATTAAAGGATTGTCCTCTATCTCCTCAGTTACATTGCAAAATAATTGGATCCTGAATCTAAACAGCAATAAAATGAAGCGTACATGTCAAATGGAAGACAGGAGACGTAACAAGAAAAGTCAGCAAGGGTGTGGATCATAGGGAAGAGCTGAATGAAAACTGAGGTTCTGTATCAGTAGCTTCTGTAAAATAAATTGCATGTCTTCATAATTCCAGTCTTTCCACTAAATAGTCCACATCATGAGATCACCAAAAGAATTGAAAGCCACACTTAGCCCTTACTAACAATGACCTTACCATATCACAAATAACAGACAAAACAGAAACCTTCTATTTTGTCATAAATATTATGGAGCGTTTTTCTCTACATCTTCACTTCAAATGGAAGAAAAAACCCAAACCACCCACAGAACCTCTGCTTTCTAGACATGCATTATTTGTGGGACATGGGAGAGGTGCCCCAATGTTTCCTCAACAGAAAGGACAGCATTTCTAAAGTGCTGTAGTAAATACATACAGCTAAAGATTCATAAAGTCCTTTCAGTCCCAAAACACGTCAAGAAGCAAAAAAGATTTTCTAGCCATCATTACTTCATTTTCACCACTTATGGGGAAAAAAACTCCAAAAGAACAGTATACATATGCCATCTCAGTTTGTCCTGTAGTAAAAATACTCCCACCTACCTGTATTGAAAGAGAAAAGACTGAAATAAATTACTTGGGTTTTTTGGTTTTTGTTTTTGGTTTTTTTTTACCAAAAGAATATTCTACAGTCATACTAAAGCCTCTCCTTATCTGGCATTTTACTTCTAAACTAGTGTAAAACATTGCAACAGCAAATTTATAGGGTTGTCTCCTCTTTCAAAGGTCATAGCCATTTTCAACATCAGACTTCAGACAGCAACATGATCTATAGCAGCTATAAATCAGAATTAAAGGGTATAAAAACATAAAAGAAAGGCTCTAACACAATTTGGTTACTGTAGTTACAAGAGTAGTCACATGAATCTCATATGACAAAGACTAAATTTTTGATGAGGTGAAAGCTATCTCTATGAAGTTTACTGAGTCAGCAGGATGAAAAAAACAACCATTCACATTGATAAATATAAAAAAAACCCAATTAAATTCAGAATTGAATTTTTCAAATTTTGATTTTCAAGGGCAATATGCAATGGTGACTGCTTTGGGCAGAGCAGCTCATGGTCATCATCTGGAGGGGTCCAGGTCTGCTGCTGTTGCTGCTTTTACTCTGAACAGATGGCTCAAGAGAGATCAGTTTCCAAGTCTGAACAAAACCTGTTACTCTTCTTTGCAAAAAATCCATTTTCCAGTTCTACTCCAACCAACATTAACATTGAAAATTCTACAGAAATATAAATGTTCTGCTTGATTTCAGCTTCTCTTTCAAGCACAGTATCAGCATGAGGTAAAATAAATTTTCAGAGGAAGAAAGCACTGGTCCAAAAATCCAGGCTACGTTTTAGCTGAAGTCAGTTATTTTAAATTAAATTTGATACTGGGTTTTACAATAAAAATGGTTTTCACTTTGAAATATATGTTTTTCTTAAAATTTATTTTGAAAGAAGAAATCAAGCAGCACTTATTAGAGCTGTGATACACAAAATACTCAGGAATATTGTCAAGAGCTTCATGCAAAGTAAAGTACTTCAATCAAAAGGGAAAGACAGCCTATGTTATTTACACAGACCAAGCTAGCAACCTATTTTCTGATTTTTGTATTATTCTAACTCTCCTGAGCTGTAAGACATTCTTAAAGCAGAATGCGGAGCTTCAGTAATAAGCTTTGACTTCCTTTCTTTTAATCAAGTACTCAATTTGTCGTTTGCTGCTGTGGTGCTGTTAATAACTGGTTTGAATGTTCAGTCACATGTGGATTGTTTACAGGTTCTGGTTTGTTCAAGTTTCTTGTCTTTGTTGACTATATGAAAAAGATGCAGCTTGAAAAACCTTCCTTAATAACAGATGGTTTTTTTCCAAAACTGGATTATGTAGAACAACAAATTCCTCTCAAAACTCAAAAAACCCAGAACTGTTTCAGGTAAGACTATGCATTTCCTTGGGAGATCAGAATGGTATATAAAGAAAAAATCAAATAAAAATACTGTATTTACCAAATCCTCTAAACATTATGTCTTTCACTTTATTATTTAATGAAATGGCCCAGCCTCCACTGGCAGATAGCAGACCACTGGTTACACTCTCTGGGTATAATCCATAGTCAGATACATAGTAGGTCCCAAAACCAGGCAGAATTTGCATGGCATCAAGGAGACAAAATCTGCCAACCACAGAATTGAGACAGCTGAGGGAGACACCAGTTCTGAGCTGCTCCAAGCTTTTGAGGTCAAAGAGAGGTGCATGCACTGCCTTGGGCAGACGCACCCACCGCATGTCCAGCACCTGAAATATTCCCATTGCCAGTCCTAATCTCTGATTTGAGAAAACACAAGTATAATTAAGGGTATTACCTTTGATAACTTTGATTTGCATATTCCAATGATCTTGCACTAATTTCAGATTACTATCATTAGTTGTATAGTTATTTTAGGGGTAAAATTGCATGAATCATGGAAGTGATCCTAGGAACTGAATACATAATATTATAAATATGTTTGTAGGAATTTATAAAAAGAGCACAAATTTCTAATGCATTAAATGATTACAACCGATTAGGGGGCAGGAGTAGGGAAAAACTTATTTTTTAGATGACCATCAGAACAGTGAACATGCTGCAGTGCTAGTACATAATCTGTCTCTTCACCACCACCCACAATAATCCCTTGAACAGATTTCAATGATTTGGAAGAATAATTTGGTGCTTCATAAATTCCTAGCAAAACAAGACAGCACAAGTTACTAGCAAAGCACAAAATATTATTAAGTCCTCAATATCAGTATTCAAAGGAAGGCTTTTATCCTGGAGCCCACAATACTTTCAGATCAATTCATGTATTTCCACTTACAAAACAAAAGAAAAGGCAACATTTAATAAAAATAGTATTGGGGTGATGTGGGCTGTGCAACTCACAGTAAAATCTACTTAGGCTTTAGAAGAGGTTAATGAGAATAAGACAAATGTTACCATTTGACAAAGGTGGTCTGGCTACTTCTATAGATGCAATGGAAAGCTTTTTATGTACTTAATATATTCAAATTATTGGAAAAGGGTCAAAAGTTTGCTAAAAATTGTGGTCTCTTCTATAGCAACCTAGCAATTGTGAAAGCAAGTAGCATTTGTTGAAAGCAACATGAAAGCTTGGAGAGAATAATCCTGCAATGCTACTTCAGAATCAGATTTGTTCTGCCTAGGCTTGGATGGCCCAAAAATACTTTTGTATTTTGCCTCACCAGATTCTTGTTTACCCCTAGAAAAAGAAGTTGTAAATAGTATAGTTTTAGAGACAGAAATTCTCTTATATGAAGCAAGCTCCTTGAATGCTCTTTGTTAACTGGCACAGCAGTCTCAAAGACAGATATTTAAAAGTCATCATTATCAGTACACCACCATGAATTCTCAAACATTTAGGACAAGACAGGAAACAGCATGAAGAGCTTTACAAAGGGAGGTTCAAACAAAAGTCATCAAAAACCTCAAAGAAAATTCTCTGCAAAACCAACCTTAAATTACACAGCTAGAGAAGAGCACATTAGCATTTTGCCACCACACATTTTGTGAATTGCTTTGATTTGGGATTATGCTGCCCTGCTGTGGGAAGACACGGGGACTACAAATTACATACATGGCCTCAGGTGTCAGTGGGTAAAGGACCGACACTGCACACGTGTGTTGGAACAGATGTAAACAAAATGGAAAAACCCTCCCACAATCACTCTTTGCCATACAAAGTATTTCAGGGTAAGGAACATCAGTTTCCATTCTAACAAATACTATGATCTCTGACTTCAGTTTTTAAAACACAAAAATTGGCTCGGCACTTCACACTGGATTGTGGTGGGATCCTATTTGACCAGTTAAGCCAGAGCAGGCAGTTCCCTGGAAGAGATTGCTGTTATTTGGACAAACCAGACACCTTCTTGTGAATATGACTGATGAAACTGGAATTATGACTCTCCTTGCAACCATTCATTCTTGTTCCTCTGGCAGAAACTACAATTGCCACTGCAGGGGCAGTATAATTAACCATGGAAATGGTCTTCATCCATGAAATCAAGATCAGTCAAAACACTGCAGCAACAGTGTTCCCATCTAAACGGTACCTTAGAGAGACTCAGAAAGGCTCACGCTGTCTGTCCCACCAGTTTTTTTAAATTAAACATGAGAATCATTTCATGTTACTTTGCAACTTTGTTTATACTGTTTTCTTTTTCATGAGATCTCCCTCACCCCTGGTGTTCCATATGGAGCAGTAGGGACAAATGTGTTTCATTTTATCAAGTAACAGACTAACGAACTGAAGAACAGAGAAAACACAAAAGGATCAGATTACTGCATCACATATCTAAATCAACTGTAAAGCCAAAGCATTCCTCCCATTCTAAAACCCATCCTATCTTCAAGCTCTGCCATGCTTCATTTTCTAACTCTAATTCTCATACTTATCCAAACATTAATCCTTCTAAATGGAGAAAGAAAAACCAGAGGAAAACTTTTGCATCATTTTAGGCATTTTAAAACATGTTTTGTAGATTTTAGTGGCTGCTGGAAAATCATAGTTATCACAAAGAAAAACCAGTAAAGCTTCTTTTTAAAGTTGGTTTAAAGCAGCAATCTGTTAAAAAAAAAAAAAAAAAAAACTGAAAAAAAATGTTTTTGAAGCAATTGGCACCATCTGTTTAATAAAAAAAAAAAATTACTGTCTTTAGCATAAGCATTGCTTAACTCAGCAGATGAGCAAATAAGTGAAAACCCCATCAATTTCTATTTAAATAAAAAATGACTTATCTGGATTTTGCCAGAGATAAATAGACTGTGAAATGGTAATGTAAAATTACTTTTGATAGCATCCTTTAATGCATATGTCTTTATTTCTCAATGTCTCATAGGTACTCAAAAAATACTTAGCCACAAACCACATTTAATTCCCAAACTCTGTGGTGAAAGCCAAGTAAACACATTACGAACTGGGCATCTGCTTACCCAAGACCAACACATGGCATTTATAATTTTGCCAGTTCCGCTCGTAACGTATCCAAACAGATGCCAAAGGAAGTAGTCCAAAGACTTTTCAGGCAACAGGAATGAATTAGCCTTATTCAGAGGCAAAGCATTAAAAATCACCTCATGCATGACACAAACATAAAAACATGGTGCTAAACTTCACAATGCATAGGAGGGGTAAAAAATGTTAAGGCAACAATACAGATGCTCAGAACTAGAAATAGGAACCTCTTGCACACATTGTCAGCTGTTAGCAGCTTCTCTTGCCCAAGTGCACAATACTTTCAGCATTTCAATACATTCAGTGACAAAAGTGTCCCTCTTCTCTCAGCAACCTAAATATCGAACTCGCTGGCAACCACGGTAAGGTAAGGTGGGCTTGGTCTACAGAATGATTTGGGGTTTGCAGTTACAAAGACCAAAACACAAACGCTGACAAAGCCAGACTGCTTTCCCAAACGCTACCTCACAGTGATGTCAGGAAAGATTCAGTAAGGCTAACAAAACCCTAGACTATCTGGGAAAACAGGAAAACCTGGATAATACAGATAGCAATGCTGTTGCTGATACATCTGTGTTGCTGTGCCATCTCCCAAGGACCACAAAGGCACTGTTGATGTGGCACTAAGACAAGCCTGGTGTACCTCACCTGCTGGAGATCCCAGCTCAGCATCATTTCACACACAGACGTTTATATCCACCAGGTCCAGCACTCAATCTGAGGTAATGTACCTGAGCAGACCTGTGGTGACACCATCCTACTCAGGATGCCAACTGCAGGAAAACCTTCTTTGTTCAAGCTCAGTGCTGCAGGAATGTTTCTGGACTCCAGCTAGTCCCAGTGATGGCTTGCATGCCACTGCACCTAAGCTAATCAACCACACAAACTAATAAATTAACTAATAAGGCTTGCTGGAACTGACTACACATCTATGGCCTGACTTGCTCACTAAACTAACCAGATAAAGCCTTCGGGGGGGGTGGGCTGATGGGTGGTGGTAAAGGTCACTAGACTGTAAGCAACATTTTAATCTTTCAGATCTCATGCTTGATCAGATTAGCCATGGCTAATGGTTTCTGCAGCCTTCTCTTCCAGCCCTAAGAATATCAACAGAGTGCTCCTTACATAGGGTGACTACAGGGAATTCACCAACACAGCAAACACTCCAAAATTCAATAAGTTATATCAACAAGTAATTACTGGAAATCTGTATTGATTCACTCAGGGGATGTTACATCACCTGGATGTAACTATGAAGACAGAAAACCATGATGTGAAGCAGCTCCAGCACAAAACTTAACTGGCTGTGCTGACCCATGGCATCAACTACTGACAGTCTGCTCCAAATCTCTAAGTGAACACTTATCAAAGCACACAGACAAAAAATCCTGAACCTTGCTGAGAGGCCAGACACTGCCCAGTTGTCTGACCTTTCAGTCATGGAAAAGGCTATCCATCAAAAGGACACTGAAGTCTGTCTGGAGGTGATGGCATATGTTCAGAAAGAGCAGGGCTCATTTTTACTGCCTGTGGAGCACATTCAAGTAGGTGGGAGAAGCCTTGAAGATGAGGCTTTATCAGTGTGGGAATAGAGATTAGCCCCTGCATCATCCCCACTTCATTCCAACAATTCATCTTTCTTGTTTTCTTTCAAGATTGCTAACACGCAAATCCCAATTCACTCTCTCCTCTTCAATTTCATTTGTCCTTTTTTTTTTTTTTGGACATATTTACCATTTGAAAGACTCATATTCAAAATGTCAGAATTTACAGACTAGCAATGCAACATAGAAGAGAAGATATCTAGAAAAATGAAGGAAGAAAAAAATTGAATTCATGAGTACTTGACAGCTGAATAAGTCTCACTGAATTTTGCACCAAGCATAATTTCATAATTTCTTTTTTGTATCACTGTATTGTTCAAGGACATGTCCAATCAATGCATCAAAACAGGTTAAAATAATATAGAAAATAAACAAAAAACAACACTTAAATTTTTGGTCTAAAGTAACTTCTAAAAAATTAAAAACAGCATTGGAGACATTTTATCATGATACTTCTGTAAATGATTCCATAATAACCTCAAAAAATAAGCACTTTTTATTAAAAATAAAAAAACACACCAAAAAGCCGTGAAAAAATTGTAACAGACATTCCAACTTCACCCTTTGACTCCCGGAAATAATATTCTGTCTTCTATGTAGATGCTGCCTATATGGGATCATAGTAAATCAAGTACATTTGACCTACAGAGCTTAACATGGCTGTAAGTGAATCTCAGAGCCAGGAATGCAGGATGTATGATGCTGCAGCCCTGACTGATAACTAAGAAGTCAGATATAAATAAATCTGGAACAGTTGGGACTGACTGTTTAGCACTTTCAGACAGACGTTCAGGGCAACTGGCAGGGGCTTTGAAAGCTGTTTCCTATATTAGAATCAAGACAAAAATAGAAGTGAGGGCTGCATTCCCTTGTCTTCTGCTAAAATAGATATTACTCAAAAAAGTAAGTTTTAGAAGTTTGTTGAGGCATAGCTAATGCACAGTCAGATACAGAAAAAAATCAAAATGGGAAGTCCCATGTTGATCTACCACAAATAGTTACTTATTGAATTATTAGAGAAAAAAAAATTTAAAAGGGGAAAACAAGTAGAGAGTACTAAGAAATACTAAGGACAAGAAGAAACTGGCTTTTCTATTTTAAAAAAACCCAAACAAACTTGTAAGTGAAGGCACAATCAGAATTCACTAGCCAAAAAGACCCCAAAGATATTTAAAAATAACATAAAAAGAGAAAAGCATATATTTTAACAACTGTCCTGTAGGGTGGTTGAGGTTTGGGGTGTTTTGTTGCTGATTTTGGGGTTGTTTGTTTGGTTTTTAAATTCAAGAACAGATGTTGCATAACTGCTGACAGCAAGGCTGAATGGTGAGAACAGAACAGAAAAGAGGAAGCATGTATGGGTTTCTCTTCTGATTTTAAGTGTCCTAAATACTGTTTACAGGGCAAACATTTGTCACAGTGTTATCTTGCCTCCAGCAATTAAGCTTCCAAATAAATTAAGTTGACTTTTATTTGTGTGTTTTTACAGTCAAAATACATCTATCAAAGTAATGTAGGGTTAGCTAATTGACTAAACAGCCCATTGTTCTGCCTAAATAATAGCCTTAATGAGCAATTAAGAGCTTCCAGGGTCAGTGAGAACTGAAAATCTTTGCAGATAGACCAGAAATTTTGTGTATAACTTGCTGCAACTGTTTCAGATCATGGATGAACTCATGAACTACATGCAAGAGGCACATGTGATTGAGAGTAGAACGTATCACACAAAATCAGAGGACAGAGCAGGGTACAGTAAGAGCAGGTTGATTTAGCCAAACAGATTTCCCATAAACTGTTCTTTCTCAAACAAAACAGGTCTGCATAATGTTTTGCTGACAGATTTGAGGTTGCCCCACCTGCACACACTCTGAGCCATCCCCTGGACTCCATGTGTCCGTGGTGCCCTCTCAGGAGAGCTCGCAGTGCTCCAGCAGCCACGGAGCCCTGACATGGAGCTCGTGCTTCCCAGGAGGATCACAGCTCCTTGGGTCAGAACACACTGGGCCACGCTTCCCAACAAAATACTGTGCACCCAATCCAACCAAAGACCCAATCCAAGTCACTTCCAGCTCTTCCTCCTGTTTTTTTGCAATGTGCAAACTAGAGCAAATCAGCAGTAGAAAACTTCTGCAACTTGCATTCTACCTAATCCCACTATAAACTGAGGCATAATTCAAGGATTCAAGGCATGCTGCAGAAGTAAACAGAGGAGCACATTTCAACAACCAAACTGTGATTTTTTCCTCATCATGACAATGGCTGAAAATATGCTTGCTGAAAGATAGAAAATTCACCATAAAGAATCAAACCTTTGCTTTGTAATGGATTGCCACATTGCAGACGTAATTTCCTGTTACCAGAACAGCCTTCATAAATATATTTTAGACTAATTACCTTTAGGTGGAAAATATGACTTGCTTTCAGCTTTGTGAGGCCAGTCCACCACAAGAGGTCCAAACCTACGAAAGCTGGCAGTGATCTCATCTACAAAAAACAAATGAGGCACCTTAGAGAGAATGTGAAGACTGACAGTGGCAAGGTAAAAAGTCTTAATTTAAAAACAAAACGAAACTGCTTCCTACACCCATTAAGAACAGTGAAAACTGCAAAAATGTCCATAGAGGATTCCTAAATATTCTTTCATCTCTGTGCTTTACATGGCTGCTTAAAAAAGTAATTTTACATTCCACTAGTGGAAGTCTGCAGCCGGATTAAATGCAAACATGATCTATCAGAAGTGAACATGCTTCAGCTGCAGTCTATTTCTAATTATAGGGACCAAGCAGGGTCAGATGCAGCCACACGGGGCTGACGGAGGAGCTCGGTGTCAGCACAGCTCCTCCCTGCAGCCTGCCCTGGAGAGAGGCTGCAGCAGGGCTTGCAGCTGTGGGCACTGCACCTTCCTCAGGCCCCTCAGGAAATCTGCCTTCAATTACCACGCTCTTTTGTCAGTTTTCAAGCATCAATTTAGAAACACTGTGGAACACACATCATAAACTATCCTATAGGACAATTTTGTTTTACGTGTGAAGTGCTTCAGAAAAAATAATTGAAGTTGATTTAAAAAAAAAAATTTATTTTCTCAATACATTTTCAAATGTACTTTAGAAGGAATTAGTTTAAAATTGTATCTAATGTAATGTTAAATAGATCAGAGCAAGGAGCCATCAAGAGAAAAGGCAGTAGGGTTTTCCAATTTTTGTATTGCTGTTTGAGATGTAGTCAGTTTCTCTGACCCCATGAATTGCATGCCAGATTTTTCAAGCTACTGGAGACACAAAACAGATATTGTGTACCCCAGGAACTGAAGGAAAAAGGGTTACTGAAGGAGACCTCTCATGAAAGAGGGTGACAGCTCCCAGGTCACTGTGTTACTTCCTCACAGGACAGACTGGGCATATATTTTGATTCTGAGTGACCCAGCAATGTTCAGAACAGTTGTAGCTGCTGGGCTGCTGCTCGTACAGCTGCAGATTCAGATGAGCCAGCAGAGCCTGTACCCACAGCCCTGCAACTCTTAGTGTGACATGGGAACCACGTTTGAGCTGTTTGCAAACTACAGACTGGCAACTCATACTATTTCTTTATTAAAACTGTATATGGTTTAGGCTTCAGCTTAGTAGATTAGAGATCCCTCTCTTTTCATTATAATGCATCCTCAAATTCCCTGTGTATGCCCATTGAAGTGAGACAGTGGTGGATTCCTGCTATAGTATGAAAAATACACCAAAACCTGCAACTATTTTAGTTTAGGAGTAAGGGTTTGTGGGGGCACAAACAAGTAAAGCAGATAATGATTGAGAAAAACCCTGACCACCCCTACTAAGGTGAATATTATTTTGTAACCATATTATTGCCCTATATTTATCATTTGAACCCTGCATATATTCTAGGTATAAGAGCTGATTAATTAAAACCCAATGTATTTTGGTAAGGACTGTATTAATAAAGTCTTTCAAGTCAACCACATCCAAGAACAGGAAAAGACTATGGAGGAGAGACAGTAACCCACTAAGTTCCCCTTTTCAGCTTTCCCACTCAACTTTTCGTGGGAAGACACACAGATCAGAAGACCTGCTATGCAGCCACTGCTGCCTCCATCTCTTCTGATCTACAGTACAAAAGAATGTCAAGTGAATTCTCAGTTGTTGCATGGGGTGGTAGCGTGTGTTTGTTCTAAATAATGCCACAAGCACTACAAGCGACACGCCCGGGAAAATACATTTGCTTCTATGAACTTCTGACCTTTCTTAAAGTACTTGTATGACAGCCAATTCCCACATCTCACCAATGCAAGTGATTCACAGTACCTTCATCAATGTCAGGAGGAAGACCTCCAACAAACACCTTTCTAGAATAGCGTTCCACTCTTTCGCCATTTTGGCAGCGCGTTGGAGAGCTGAGACCCGAGGACAGAGACTGATCCCCATGGCTGTCATCCAGGAAGCCATCTTCAAAAGGAAAGAGTGAAGACCGACCTGGAACAGATTTTGTAGGATCTATAGTTAACACTATTTCCTGGAGAATTAAAGGTTTCAATAAAAATACTAGCTTTTCCTTTTACTGTTTTACTTTAGCAGAATTTGCATCCGAGGAGCCAGCCAGGTGGTCCAGTTGTCCAATTCATGTTTATTAGTATTGTTTCTATTTTTCCAAGAGTGTATTACCTTGACAAGACAAACCCTTGCAAATGGATAGCAATGAAAAACAAGTTATCTGATGAAATTGTGTGTCATAGCTTAAGAAAGAACCTTTGCAAGATTTACATTTCAAACCAATTTTCAGAGATTTAAACCCTCCATAACAGACCTTGAAGGAGAGATCTTAAGAGCAGATCCCTCCAGTCAGTCCCTTCGAGTGCTGTGCAGGGTCCTACAACAAGGACTGCAGCACTTCCACCTTGAGGGAACAGAAGCCCACACTGAGTAGGGGGGCAAACAGAAAAAAGACCATGGAAAAGTTTTGGATTGTGGATATTAAACATGCAGTGAAGAAACTTAGCAAACAAGAAAAAAATCTTTTTAAATAAACCAAAAAGAACTTGCACTTGAAGGAAAATGTTAGCTAGAACAGCCTGTCAGACTGTTTGTTACTCAGAGTTAAAACATCCTATCAGTAATGAATGAGCAAAATCAACATAAATGGCTGCTGCTCTGTTTGTTGATGAAAACTAAATAATTTATTTGTAACTATCTGATGCAATCAACTCCTTGCTATTACTACCAAAGTATACACACATTATCTTAAGAAGATTTATTAACAAAGAAGATAAAAAAATATTCAAAGTTTGCATATAAGCAACACTGTAGAATATGCCAACTTTAGAATTTAACAATTCCCTATACCTGAGTTGAAAAATAAGTCCTGCAATATAGAGACATGTATAAAAGGAAACCACACCTCAACTCTGAAAAAGCTATTTGTCCTCTGATATCATGGAGGATTGCTCCCAGGGATGGAATTATAATTAATTGATACAAATAGTTTATAGGGGGGGTTGATTACTAATATAAATAACAGGGCACACATTTAAAGTCAAAGGCAATGGATCACAAGAAATTGACTTAGCAAGACCTAAGCATTAATATCATACTGGTACTAACAGCACAGGGAAGTACAGGAAATAAAAACAGGGGCAAGGAGAAAAATCAAGACAGAGGGACAGTAGTCAGAAAAATGTATACACTGAAAATACCAATAATAGTCTCCAGTAGTAAAGGACAGATTACAAAAAGAAACACTAATCCTGTATATGGAGAACAAGCTAACAACTTCAGCAAAGATGTTCTCACTGACACCCAACACCAGCCAGATTTTTTAATGAACATCAGGCACTAGAAAAGTTTTGATTAAAAAGAATATATTGGATGTTAGACACTGACAGAGACCACAGTCACAAAAATCCACTGAAGCAAAATCCTACTGTGATTTTACATATCAACATAAAAAAACAGGGTAAATGCCACAATCAAAGAAGGATGTAGAAATGCTGCCTTTCAAAGACTTGTTGAAGACTTGTCAGAAATGGTAGATTTAGAGCATAAAACAGGAAAGACTATTGATAAATATTCCATTAACGGACAAACAGGTCATGCACATGTAAAAACATATGCATTTCATCATAAAACATATGCATGAGAGAAAAAATAATTTAAAATACTAAAACTGTATAAAACTATCAGAATCAGAACACCCACTGAAAAGCAGGAAATCTGAAAATATCTGTAAGAGATTGACATTATTGAAGAGCTAAATCATCTTTTAATTCCTGCCAATTGACCTACCTTGTAAAAAAATAAACAAACAACAAACATGAGCCATTAGTGGAAAGCTGACACACCAAATGAATAGAGACCAAGGTGTTCCACTAAAATACAGATCTGCAGAGGAGACTAAGTAGTGAGTTCTGAAGGAAATAATAAAAATTCACAGCAGCTTAGAAAGCAAGGTATCACCTCTTATGCTGGATGCTTGACAGTCTCCAAGCACCATACTCACCTTAACTAAATGCAAATGATGTTCTAAAAGTTTATAGTTAAGTCAAGTGCAGAGTTAAATGTATGAAGTATACATTTAAAATAACAGAAAGCATACAGACAAGGGAATAGGGAATGGCTGTTCACTGTCTTTACCAGTAAGGAAAAAATAAACTGCATGGAACACAATCAGTACATGCCAAGGCTGAAAGCAAGGCAAACTCTGGAAACTCCTGGTACAGGCTTTTTGGGATGTTGAAAAATTTATGTTGGCTTAGAAAAGAGAATGAGTAAGAACAGGAGAAAAATGCAATCTAAAGCAATAAATATTGAGGCATCACCTCAAAGAAACCCCCTGGGCCAAATTTCTGGGAGAATATTATGGGAAAGCATCACTAAATGCACCATTTTTTTAACATACTCCTGTACCCCTCCCATGGCATCTCTGAGTTGTCTGTGTAGCAAAATAGTTTGGGCTGGTTTCCCACAGCTGTGCTTACATCTGTACCTGAAAAACTGCTTGTAAAAGTTAAAAACAAGGTACCAAGAAGATGACTTAACAGGTCTAAACATGATACCTACAAAGGAATACTCATCTCTTTACTCAGAGGAAACAGAGGATCAAGCAGAGAACTGAGAGTTTATGGCAAGCCCCAAGAACTGTCTGACAAAACCTCTCCTCACTGAAGATGCTTAGTCACAGTGACAAAATCAATCACTAATTAAAATATCCAAGTATAACAAACAAAGTGAATCCCTGCACAGACTTGCCTCTGGTTAGGCTGCATATTACCACAATGAAAATGGTAAAAACGATAATAGAGAGGGACATATGAGAATATTTGATAACCAACACATTTCTTAACAGACTGCTGTAGAATTTCATGTTTCTTATGGTTAAGCTCAAAACCAACATTATAAAAGTCAAGGTAATGATAAAGCATGAACATCACAGAGCTTAATATTGCATGAATGAGGCAAGTCAAAATCCCTAATATTAGTGACAAGACACACACACAAATCTACTTGTTAGTATAGAAAACCTTGCATTTCATACAGGAAACAAGTCCTATGGAGTGAAACATGCTTTTTGGTAGTGTGAAAGAAATTTCTGAATAGTCAGCACAATCAGAACTTGTTTGCCGTGTTTTGTCATTACTAAAATTTGTATAGAACAGCCTAAACTACATTCATCACAATTACTGCCAAATTATTATATTTAGCTTCTACAAGTAAGCATGAGTTGCAAGTAATTTAAAGTGTCCAGCTGATTCCTACCTCCTTTCCTACTTTGGTGCCATTTGATCAATCTGGAAACACTTGCTCCAATCTTAAAATATAATTTAACAGTGTTTACATGCACAGAGATTATACCTTACTATATATTCCACATACTTCCCAATTTATTTCAGTGCCATGAGAACACTAAAAAAGTATAAATATTAGAATGCTTTCAACATCTGTTAATGTAGCCTGATCTCTGGAGGTGGGGAAAAAAACCAAAGGTAAGTTTGTGATGAAAACTTGAATCTTTTGGTTTTGCTTTAGCTATCAAATAAACCAAATCAACATTGAACAAAATCAGATCAAATTCTTTATAATAAAGTGTGTTAGTACAGCCTGTACAGCCAACTGCCTCAATCCACACATCTATGCAAATACAAGCCCTCAGACACTACCAGCCTATGTGATGGATACATCCGTCTCCAGGCTTCTTCAAAACATGATGCAAATGCTACATTTGGAAAAGGAAGCAATGCCACCTGCACAGCTGCCAGAGAACTTTGTGAAAGGAGGATAAAATTAAGTGTAATGCTAAAGTACCCCATGCAGATGGCACTGCCTAACTAATTGTTAAAAACTGTAATTTTCACCTTTATTTTCTCAATAAAAACCAGTTTGTGTAAGCTACAGCACAGTACATAAATGTAAGCTGCATTAGTGGCTCTCTTGGTAGCCAGCAAACTTGCTATTGTCCTTTTACAGTCACATCTCTGAATACACTGATATGTAGCACTGTACATTTATAAAATATTTTCAGTTTGCTTTTATGTTTTAAGGGTTGTCTGTGATGAAATACAGTTTAAAATACTCAAATACTGTCTCTTTCTAAGATTATTATCAACATTCACTGTTGAGGATGGTTATTAGTATTGGTATTCACATGTTCTACCCGAGGCAACTCAATATAACAAGTCAAGTGTAATACTCAGTGAAAGCTGTTTCATCTAAGAAAAATAACGTTCAAACATTCAATGCAGCAGTTAAACATTGCACTTCTACAAAACAAACAAACACCAAACATAAACTTGAAAACAATCTTTTTTTTTGAATACTACACATTTCAAGTCAAATACGTGTCACGAAAGAGTCTTTACATTGAGTCATCCTCCAGTTCTCTAGTAAAAGCAACACACTTGTTATCAGCTCACAATCATCACTGCTTTAAGATGCTGTTAAAAGGGAGTTGTTTTGCAAACAAAGAATATGAGACTAATATATATTAAGCAATTGATCAACTAAATAACGTTAAAATCGGTAACATCATCTTATAGTAAGAAAACTAAATATTGATTTCTCCTACTATTCAGCAAACAAAACATTTAGTAAATACTTTTACCTCTTCTCCGCCCATAGCTCCTGGCTGCATGTAAACACAGAAGAAAATTGTCGGTACAGCTGTCATTAGATTTAGCTCCAAAAGCAAAGAAAATGTAGCTTCTACCTCTTCTCTTTTTCCCCTCCCACCATAAAAAAGGAAAAGACATTAAAAAAGTGCAAGATGAAATTTAAACAACCCAAGACAAGAAAAAAAGGTTGAAGATGATACAGCCGGGGGGGGAAAAAAACAAACATACCTGCTGTGAAAGTTTTCTACATAGCAAAGGTATTTAAAAAAATCAGGCACATCAGACAAAACCATAAAATAATGATTTAGGATTATGGCTTTAAGAGGCAATAAGCAGCATCAACAGTAATCCTAATTAAAATAATTATTTTTGCATTAATTAGTTGTGGAGAACATATTTTCCAATTATGTTTAAATTTAAATAATTAACAATATGTAAATACTAAAATCCTAGCAAAACAATATGAACTCAATAACCAGTATCATTAGATGAATAAAACTAGATTGACAAAATGCCTTCATAACTACCCGAATTAACACAGCATTTCAATGAGACATGCATCAATGGCAAAATTCACAATGTTGGACACGTTCAGAAGCGTATTTTGTGATGTAATGGGAAATGTAAAAATCATCATTTTTTAATCTGAAATTTTAGAAAGACAGAAAATAATCTAGAAAACATGTGTCTTCGGTCTATCACAAAAGACATTTGTCCTTCCAAGGTAATCAAATGTGGAAGGTGGGGGATCAAGTAAGGTTTTTGAACAGAAGTGAATTTAGGTAATAGGTAACAGAGCCTTGGTTTGTTACTTTCACTCTTCATTGTAACACTACCAGTGCTCCTCCTTCTTCCCAACCCCATCTTTTACTTCCAAACCTAACACAACGCCTTCCAGCCCTGCCCTACACACCCAGGTGTCCCAGCAGAGCCCTCAGCACTCCCCATCTCATTTTCTCTGACCAGCAATTCCAGGGCAGATCAGTGGGGACTGGGAACTGTTCAGCTGCTGAGGGCCACCCAGAGCAAGGCTCACCCTCCTTCAGCACAGGCACTGCTGCTCATCTCTTGTACCCAAACAGCTTCTTCCTCAAGCCCTGAAGAAACACCCTAAACCTACATCTTTTTCTTCCACTGCCAGTGAGGTCAAAAAAACAAAGCAATGACATGAGTATCTCATTAGGGGGATTAAAAACTGTCAAGGGCTTTGATGAACTGCTCTGCAGTTTATGTTTAACATGAAGACAGCAGGAGCTGTTTGTGTGAACTACCCAGCCACAGTGAGGTTGTTGGTAAGCTCAGAGAGAGACTCTGCTTCTTGCATAGCAGGCAATAGTGAGAATTAATACCAGAGTTGGCTTTGCAGCAAGAATGAAATTAGTCCTCCTGCTTTTCAGTTACTGCCATATTTTATTAGTTATTATGATGGCACAGAAGCGTTGTCAGACCTCTTGTAGCAAGTCCTTGTCTTGATGAAACCTCACACACCCAAAAAAAGCATGTATCAAAGTACAGTTATGAACACATTTTGAGAGTAATTAATCTGAGAGAGGTTTCTCAAGCAGAACATTACCAACCTAAAAATTAAATAAAGCAGCCCTATTTCAGTATAAGATGAAAAAGACTCCTGTATTTCTTTTGAAGAAAACAAAGCTTTATATGCTTAATGTCAAATTCTAGGCTCTGAGCAAGATCAGTACATGATGGCAGAAATCTGCCACAGACTTCTGTAAATTTTAGAACACCGTATTGCTATTCATGTATTATAACACTTCTATGCTACACTGCACTACAGAATAATACTTTTATCCTATATCTGTACTCACACACGATCTTTCTGTCCATAAAAAGTTACTGACAGTCACTGAAAGTGACTATTTATAATTGCCTGTAAATTCCAGGGGGAAAACAGTGCAATTCACCTAAATAGGAAGAGAAGCAGCATTGCATCCCATTTAAACACTCAAAGAAGGTGAAGTTTCACCATTGTTGCTTATATTTTGTATATATGTACACATATAATTTGAAAATTATCTCAGTTTTATCCAGCATTTATATTTAAAGGTTACTTTTTTTCCAACAAGCTGAGCATTATTCAGCATGGCAACTTCAGAGTCTCAAAGCACATTTTGTTATGTTGTGAAATTCAAATGTGTCATTTGAAACAAATTAATAAAAAATATCCATCTTGTTCACATGTCAAAATTCAGAGCACAACAGATTAAGTAGCAGGAATGGTTCATCAGGTAAATTTCATAATGCCTCCAGTTTGAGTAAATACTTTAAAAAGTAAAAAATTTATAAATTATTCTTGAATGAAAGCATTTGGGAGCAAATAAGAAGATTACTGCACTACCACAAACAATGAAATCACCAGAGCTAATTATCTGAAGTTACTTTCTCTCCTGGGCAATTCTAACAAGACAAAAAGACACTGGGAGCTCCCAAAATTGTACCCCCACCAAGGCATCTGCTCCCCATATACCGGTTTTGCTGCCACATACAAATAATCATTTTGCACCACCTCCTGAAATGTTTCTAAATTCAACACAAGTGATTCCTTCCTAGGTACCTCCTAGATCTTTACAGTATTAAGGACAACACAGGTGCTGTAAGGAGGGATGAGCACATTTTCCCATGTAAGAAGTGCAATTGTTGCAGGCATTGATGGGTTGTGCAGCTCCCGGGAGGATCATCCCTGCCTTGGTGTTTGTCCATCCTTAGCAATGTTCTGTAACTGTCAGGTACAAAGTTACATAACTGCTGTGTCCCAAATTGCACGTCCTCAAATGCAAAGGAACAACAAATTCTTTTTCACCCCCTGATAACTCTCCTGAAACTATTAACTCACCTCTTTCCAGAAGCTGAGTGTATTTTTACGAACATGAAACTGCATGATGAAGAACAGAACTTTAAGCTTTTAACAAACAAGCAAAACAAACTTCCCAAAACCCAAATCTTGCAATGAAGTCAAGTAAACTTAGTGTTGACGTTTTGAAATTCCCCAAAGCCTGCAGCTAAGATTGCCCATTGTTCCAATAAATCAAAACTCACTCACATGAACTGCTCAGATTTTAGCTGCATCTGAAAGAAGGCTACATAAATCTGATGAAAAATAACTTTTCTGGGTTTCTTTCATTGTTTTATTATAATATGGATTGCAACTGCACCAGTCCTAGTCCTAGGAAACAATAAATTTGTGAATCCATAAAACATTAACTCAAAAGGACAAAATCTACGCTCTTTCCATATCATAACTAAAAATGAATCTGATCATGTAACTTCAAAATCAGAAATAAGTGACATCATTTATTTTTATCATCACATTTGATGGAAGACTTAATAGAAAGTATTTTGAGATTTTTAAGAACATTCTTTCTTCACTGTTGATATTTATCTTGTTCATGTACTTTTGTGTCCACAATATCAAAGATGCACACTTCAAGAAAATCTCAAAGACGCATCTTGAATTGACTTAAAATAGCATTACCTCTATGAAAAAAAAAAAGAAGTCAACATTTCCAGATTAAAAATTTTGGCGCTACAGTGACTAAAGGAAAGTATATTTGACAAAACTGGGAACCTCCTTGATTTATAAGGTACCAGAATCTTACTTCTAGCTTGAAACACTCATTTGTATTCTTGAAGCAGTCAGCAGTTCAGAACAATACTTGCTTTAGGACATTGTGAGTTATGCAATAATTTTCTAAGATCAGAAAGGAAAATATGTCAAGTTTTTGCTTTTGAACAGAGGATCTATGAAGTTCTTAGAGATCTGGAAGTTTACAAGTGAATTAAAATACCAGTGAAAACGAATTAATGAACTGAGGGAAGGTGATAGAATCAAGTATAATTACGCAATGTGTTTTTGCTCAATAGAGGGGATCACATAGAAGAATTGCAAAGATGAGGAACACTCATCTACAAGTGGTTCAAAAGGTGGTTCTTAACTTCCACTGATAGATGGGCTGGATCTGCACATGGGCACTACAATAATTTGGTGACATTAACCTCAGCAGTCTCTTCTGGTTGATTTTTTCCCAATGCTAGCAATGCAAGGGTTACAGCAATGTCTCTGCTAACATATGCTCATGTACATATACAGCTGAACCCCATCAAAAGGAAAACACAATCTACATGTGAGCTGTATGCAGTTAAGTCCTACACACTGGGTCTCAAACACTTGATCGAACACATGAACTACATTCAATACCCAAAACCAGCTTAGGTGTCCCTTCCTTAGGCACATGAGCAGCCCAGTAACTGTGCAAGAGGGCAGGTTGATCTATTTTCATCTCTTTGTTTCAGCTAAAAAAATCTGTTAACCATAAAACTTACATTTTTTACAGCCAGGCTGCTTTATCTTTTCTAGCATCATATATAATGCTTGGAGTAGCCTGGCAAATCTTAAAATTCAGAGGAAACAGATGGCATTAACCCACAATAGAAAGGATCACAAAGATGAAAGGAACACACATTGATGAGGTTGTGAGGCAGGAAAACTGGTGGGGAAAACAAACAAACAAGAAGGTATTCAAGAGCTACTAAGTTGGATTAAGAGGAAGATGCTTTAAGAAATCATCCTCTGCTAGAAAAAGCCTTTAGCAGTCATTGGTAAGAAATACTGCCTTGAGTAACAGCCAAACTGGATCTCTGGAAGTGCAGATGCTAATGTAAAAAACTGAAAGGAAGAAAGAAGAAAAAGTATATACTACTGTTCCCCAGCTTCCCCACTCCCCTTTTAAAAAAATCAAATAGGTATAGAAGGGACTTTGAGGTATCAGTGAGCCCACTTCACAGCCCCCAAGGCAGCATCAAAAGTTTGTACAGCTGGTTCTGAAAACTTAACAAGATCATGTGTAAAGTGACAGTTCACACACCCTGGGACTCCTCTGAACCCTGCTGCCTCTGCTGTGTCACACTTGACATCAGTCACTTTTTCCCTCCAGTTACATTAACTCTGATCTCGTCACAAGTACATCAGATCTAGTTTTGCCAACCTTATAAGTTCTCTCAGTGGTTTTTTTTTTTTATTCCTTTTATTCTTTATATGCTAATAAGCTGGCAACACCTGAGTAACCCAACCTGGCAACTGGGCTAAAGAGTTCAACAAATTCCTACAGGGAGGTACTAAACTGTTAGAGGAGATTGATGCTTCTTGAAATTTAGTCACACATTTCCCCCGAACATTATCACTACAAAAAAACAAGCTATTATTAGCTGTTAAACTGCCAACCCTAGATTTTGCAAGACAAAGGTAATTCAACAAACCTTCTATTTGGAGCAGTTCATTTCAAGGTGTAACAATAGCATTGGCAAAATCTTTAAATATAAAATGCTACTTTAGCAACTTTTTTATATCTGAACACTATATGTATTTGAAAACAACACATCAGAATACAGGGAGAGCCAAGTACAATAGCTCTTAAGGAAACAAGGCAATTTTAAAAACAACAGAAACAAGAAAATAAAAAATGAAATCATTTTGTTGTCATTATATTTCCTGTCATGGCACAACAACTTCCCCACATAAATAGGACTACTAATAATAATAAATAGGACTAAAACCAAAATCTACACACACACATCTAAAAAGATGCCCCAAACCCTTGCCTTAAATGTATTTTTAAAAATTATTTTACTCTGAATAAACAGAAATAAATTACACTAATGAAAAGAAGAAAAGACAGTCAGATGGAGAGCAAATAGTACCAGACCTCACAGATGACACATTTTTGCATGAGACAAGAATGAACAGTGGAAGCAGATGGAACATTTGAAGCCCAACAGGACTGCAAAGCCACTCTACAGAGGAGCTTTAGGAAAAACAAAATTCCAGCATTTCACAAAGGGGGTTTTTCTCATTTGTTCATTTTACTACCTTTAGACAAAATTTATTTTACAGAAAATTGTTTGGGATCCCAGCACAACACTTCAGTGCTTCCTTATAAAGATCACACCCCCTCATCTATTCCCATCTCCCTTTTTCACCTGCCGTACTTCTCTCCCACTGAAGTGATGGTGGGCTTTCTGGAGTTCCCAAGAAGAATTAAAGGCAGCTCACCATCTGCCATGTAGGTGACTATGTATTCATGCTGATCATTTATTTCTATTTACTCAATTAATTAAAAAGGAGCACATATTCAAGAGAATGTCCAACTGCTTCCAAACAGAGGCAAAGGCTGCAGAAAAGCGTGGCTGCAAATGGCAGTGAATACTAGCAAGAGGAGGGACGGAGGACACCTTTGAGTTAAATTTAGGCCACATTTCACCTATAAACTACAGTATCTATTTTTTTAATAAAGTGCTGTAGATGAAAGTTTATAAAAATTCTTCTACTGCTTAGCTCAGTATGAATGATACTACTAAAAATTAACTGATGTCACTAATTGATTCAAAACACCATTTCAATTAGAGAAATTTCAGTTAGCGAAATTTCAATTAGACCTAGTGCAGGTAAAAGCTGCATCATTTCCCCTATGAACAATATTTCAAATATAATATTTGCATCTTCTTTTGCTTAGATGCTCTTTAGGATTATGCCCAGATCTCTCTGAATATTTGAACATTGCTTTCCTCAACAGAAGCCTAATTCTGAACTTCAAGAGCATTTATAATATAAACATGTTCATACACATGTGCAACTCTGTATATATCTCAGCATAATGCCAACTAATGACAAGAAGAGATTCGTAAGAATTATGCATTTAAAAGTAATCTCTTTTATCCCACTAATTTCATTATTTCAGAACTTAGTGTTTTAAGATGATGATGATTTATAGCCTTGCACAATGATGAACAAAACTATGGTAGCATGCTCCCCACTATGCTGCCAGCTAAGCAAGTAACACCTTCCCTCAAACCAAACAATCCCCTCCAACATTTACAGACAGCAGCTCAAGTCAGTCAGTGAGGAAAATCCCCAGTTTCCAAAGGCTGTAAGCAGTAAACAGGAATAACAGCTGAAGTACAGTTAAAAGTGCTGCCATAAAGGATGAGAAGGAGCTAGAGAGGAACATCCCCCCGAAAACTTCCCCTCTCCCTACAACATCTGAAGTTTTGCATTGCTGTTGGCAGTGGCATATGTTGTCTTCCAACTTCAAAGATTGCCTACATTGTCAGCGTGAAACTGAGCTTTGAGTAATAAATCTTAAAGATTATTACTGTGTCTTCACAGGAAAAGAGAAAAATGCTTATGTAGCAATGACTATAAATAGAATGTGAAGGTTGAATTTGCAGACTCAGCAGACAGTGTTTGGTTTCACAGAAATTAAGCATAGATATGACAAGTATTATGATTTAAAGACATTGCATAAGTTCTCAAAATTATTCCAAAAATACTGTGATAAAGTATCTTTTGGGAGTTTTTATTTTACTTATTTTATTTTTTTAACTCAAATCACAGCCATTCCAGCACAGAAAAGAATATTTCTTTTTGAACTAAGTTTCCTTAGTATATTTCCCCATGACAAAGGATAATGGATGACATGAGAATTACCTCATTCTAAATTTCTCAGGTTTAGCTGCACACAAAAGAGAATTTCAATCACAGAAAGTAATTTTTAAGCTTATGTACTTGCATATTTGCTTTTATTCTCAGCTCTTCAAAGATTTAAAAACAAAATCCAGCAGGTTCCACAGTACAATCATTCTAGCTTAGGGCTTTCATTGATGGCCAAAAATAGTGTGGCCTTGCCTAGTAAAGAAAGGGAGGGAGAAGAGTTGCAGAGGAGGAAACATGTATGGGAACTTATTCAGACTTTTGGTTTGTGCTGACTTTCATTTTGTATTAATTGCATATTTATGATTCTGGGCTTAAGTCTATAAACAGTTAGTATTTCAATAAAACCATAATATTTTAGAAGTGCAAATGCATAAATATATTTACTTTAGGTTCCTCAGTTAGATATACTGATATTTTAACTATTCACCAGGATTATAGCTATAAAAGATTTTTTTTTCATGAATTATTAGAGTATATAGCTGCTCTAAAATTTTCAAAGAAATCAGACAGGAAAAAGTATTTTTAAAAATATTATTTTCATTTAAAAGAAATCAGAATAGAAGATATAATTCATTTAAGATAAATGCAAGTTGTCCCAAAATAGTATAACTTTTTGTTTCAGGTTTTCATTCCCAGCTGTAAAATATCTAAGACTTTGTAAGAAATACTACTATGCATTTCATCATAGCTGTCAATTTTCAAAGGTAACTCAAAATTCGTAATATCCCATCTTCACAAATATTACTATTGCAGTTAGCTTGTTGAAATGCCCACTTTAGAACAACAAATACATTCTGAGAGTAGAATTCACATCAAACACGTGACAAGTGTACTGTGTAAAATGTATGTACACACTGGCACAAACAGCTTCCTCTTCTAACAGTCTTTAATTAAACAAAACGTTTCTCCTAGTGAACTGCTTGATTTCCCATAATTTCATGTGCCCATAAGAAAATGGGATATATATGCTAACTATGACAACAAAACCTCCCCAAAATATCACCTCATCATTAACGGTGTATAACTAAGAAGAGCACAAGCAAAGCCTTACAGGTTCCACAAGCTGACCTTTAAAGCCAAATGTTAAACACCCTGCATATTGTCCATTACAAGTTTTCAATTCTTCACATCTATAAATTATTCTTTGCTTGGTACTACACAAAAGCCCCTGCAGTTTTCAGCTATACACAGTCTAACTTAGTGCAAAGGCAAAAAACGTGAGAGAAGTTCATAAACAACCCTAACATGTCTAATACAACACTGTAAACAAAACCAGACATTTCAAAGTATCTAGCATTTCTTAGGATTAGATAGACAAATAGTCTGCTTTGATTTGCACAGTTCAGTTCTATGTTATGCTGGTGGTGCCTCACACCCTGTTCCCCACCCTCCCCACACAGGAGCTGTCTTCCACATCCATTCTGGCAGGTTTTTTTGAATCCGTATGTTCATGACTGGACTTCTAATTTTACTTTTATTTCCTGACGCACACACAAAAAAGCAATAATCTCTCAGTGAAGTGCAGTTTCCCCTCATTATTTAGATGTCTAAACATTCTCTCCATTCCTGTCTACATAATGCAAACCAACAAAGCAAACGCCATCAGTCCATGTAATTGTATGCAAAACTTGTAACAGCACATCCCAACAGGAAAAAATATGTCTACAGAGATATCAGAAATTAAAGTTACAGATTTAACACACATACACATCCACAGAAGAGGGAAAAAGAAAGACTGTTCTGTAATATTTTTTATAGCAGGCATTATGAAGCTTCCAGTGAAACACACACAGCCATTACAAAGCTTATATAAAGAATCAGAGGTGATTGCTTTATGAAAAACATTTTCAGAGAGTGAACATAAACTTCTATGCAAATATTACATATATTTATGTCTGACTGTGCAGCTACATACACAAAAAATGTAAGAGATAATATTCAGCATGACAATATAAATCACTAGACATTAACTACTTACTATTAAGAGCCATAATGTTGTCTGTTCCTGGATGATGGAAGTTTATTCCCATACGGCCTGCAATGTAAGCAAAAGCTATATTCAATGTTTTTATTTCAAAACTGAATTAAATTCATTAATATGAAAAATTTCTAAAGGGGATGAATAGTCAGGGTAGCTGAATCTTCTGCCTATTGAAGACAACTTCCTAAGAATACACATTTAAAATATTTTAACACCACATTACCTTCAGTATTATGTACTTACAAAACTAAAATTCACAAAATAAACAATGAAATAATTATTTTAATACATTCCTTTACTTTGCACTAAGAAAGTATTATGCTTACCCTTTCAAAACAAGGCCTGAAGTTCAAACCTGTTGCAGTTATGCCATTTATAGTTGGCTACCAATAATGAGTACAGCATTACAAAACTCTATATAATTGGCAAAAATAAATCACTATTTTTCATACTACATGCAGCACCAGAAGTTCTCAAGTTAACTGACAGCTGTAGAGAGAGTTCTTACCCTGGTTTTGTATTCTTCCCTAAGAATCTTCTATTGCCTACTATTTGAGATAAGGGATGGAGGGAATTTTGCTTTCATGCAGTACTTTCATATGTACTTTGAAAAATATATATTCTTGACCCAAAGAAGACTTCCAGAGAAACCTACTTTTACTGTCAAAGCAAGAAATGAGCCAACTGCAGTAGTGCTGTTCAGATTAGTTTTGGATATTATTTAACCTTGCTGAACTATTAAACCTATCCTGAAGAAACTTTGTCACAGGACTTTTTAAATTAAACAACCAAAACAATCTACAAGATTTTGTATTAGGCTGTACTTGAAAAAAGACATAAAAGGATAATAATAGCCATGTAAAAATTTATTTCAATTAAGTAATATAAGTAACTTTATGTGTATAATGTAATTCCATTTCATAAGCTTTTCCAATCTCTACGTCTGTGGTTAAGTTTGGGAGCTAAGGAAGAGGTCACTTTACATTTCTTCACTACATGGGCTCTCAAATATGGGAGCTCAGGACCCACTCACTCTACTGAAAAAACAATATGATGGTTATGTTCCCGTACTTCTACAAACCCAAGTTTTAACAAACAAACTCTGCCAAAGCAGAACTAAAGCAAATCCTCTCCATTTTTAGTTCCTATTGATAGTTAAAGCCTTCTATTTCCATCACTGAAATTGCTGTGCTATAATGAATATTCTTTCTGAACAGATGCAGCATGAAGTTTCAATACACTTCTGAAACTAAGTTATAAGCAGGCTAAGAAAAAGAAATCCTTTCTTCACATTATAGTTTTCTCCTTCTTTCAGAAAAAAATGTCACCACAATAAGGCTATGAAGCAAAGAGCACCTCCAGAAAGAAGTGGGAACAGAAGGTAAATAGAATTTCCATTTTTACTTTCCAACTCCTTGAGCAAAGCTTCTTAAAGAGATGATCTTCATTAACCACTTCACATTTCCTAATTACAGACATAATTCTCATATACATATTTTCACATTAATCCAGCACTGCAGAAACATTAAAGCTGCTATTATTTCAGTTAATATAACCTTTGCTAAAATATTTCACACATCGTTCCAGATGGACATTAATTCCCTTTTCCCTAATAGTGTATTAATAAGTGTGAGGTTACAGGTTACTTGTAAAGAGAAAAGGTGTCTATACTAATTTGTACTTTAAAACTAATACTTGGAATAGAAAAAAAAACAAACCTGCTATGAAAAAAATAGAGTCAAATTTGAATGCATAATGCTTGGATGGGCTCTTCTCTTTTCCTTTTCTGAAGCTGAAATTCTGCTGTTTGACCAGCTTCAGAAATAGAATCCTATCTGTGACATCTGGGTTTGGTTTTTTCCTCCCTCCAGGCTGTCACTGGACCAGGTGCTGCTTGTGTGACATTTTGTCACCTGCCCTTGGCCTGCTATTTTTAAACAGTTCTTGTCAGCTATCTTTTAAGAGGAGCAGAAAATACAGAGCAGCACAAGCAGAAGGACATATTCTCACACTGAGCTAAGCCACTGTGCGGGATAATTCTGTACATCTTCAGAGGCCCCTCGTGCAACTCTGCACAGACAGATTAATGTCCTTTCAAAACACACCTGCATTAAAAGCATTCAAAAGAGACTGGCAACATGAATAATTATACAGCCTTTCATATTGGCTATAACATTTTAATATCTTGTTGCTTGAAGCAAATTATTCAATCGAAAAAAGAGGCCATATGCACATAACAAAACTGCATAATTATCTAAGGAACAACAAGAGAACACAGCAAGGAAATTATATTTTTTAAATTTAAAGGTGCTATGTAGAACTGTGAAATGTGATTAAGAATATGTGCTTTCAAAGACCTATTTAGGTTAAACACATAAATGACTATGGGAAAACAATCAATTTTAAGAAAAACACATGTATGTTACCTGAACCTTTACAAAGTCTATCTAAGCACATATTTCTAATTACAGTTTTAAAACAAAACCTCCAGATAAAAGTTCTGCTTTTCAAGAATATTAAGCACATTAAACAGAAACATAGAGAAGCTAAGAGCACACAAGTTCTGGATTCCAGCAGTTCACTGAAATCATAAATAGGAATCCTTCTAGTAACAACATCCCCAGTACTTGTATTCAGTGTACATCTGCCATTTTCAGTTTGCCTGTCTTGGTTTCATAACTACTTACCAAGTATATTTTCAATTATGTGCTTTTTTAACATAGAGTACTGCAGTTAGGCTGCAACAATAACCACTCTTTTACATATTTTCAATTCCTAGTTTAAAAGAAAAAAATCTAGCTGTATACTTCTTGCTCTTTGAACACTTCAAAGCATAAAGGAAGGCTTAATGATTCTTGTATAGCCCAGGCTGCACTTTTGCTCATCTTGTGTCATTAAATTTCTCAAATTATCCCTCCTAACAACAGAGAGACTTTTCTGTCTGGACTGCCTGAGTGCTCTGCTGCATGTGCAATATCATACCTATCCTGGCAGAGAGCCCAATTCCTTTTTAGAGCACATCAAGTCTGTGCATCTTCTCTTCTGTATTATATTGGAAATGATATGTTAAATGGAATTTACTTTGTTTTTTGTAGAAGAGAGTAATGATACTGAATCAATTCTTTCTAACAGCTTAAGGTTTACCCTTCTCCATATGACTCTTTATGGAATCTTTCACAAATAAACCTTTTTTAATTGTCTAGATAATTTCAAGTTACATAAACAGTTTTGAGAAATAATGTTGTTCCAGAAATAGCAAACATGAGTACCAGACACAGTTTTACCACTACTGCACTTTTTCTTTCATTCATTTTCTCTTCCTAAGTGCTTTATGGTTTTTTGAATTTGTGAACCCTAACCAGCCCCTGGATATGAACACTCACACAATGAAGGACTTTCAACGTTACAGTTACCTATTCTCATTATTTTCATGCTACAATCAACATTCCAAGAAACAATGTCCACTGCTTATATATTGAGTAAAAATTCTTGTACTATTATACCTCATGACTTGCACCAAGATTGACCACTTATACCAATTCAGCAATTGGTATTTGGTTAAAATATACAAGAAAAGAGCAAAGCTGGCCTGCTTTTCACCTGTCCTGAACTTTCTGGGAATGAGAACTTCCATGGAATGAGAACTTTCTCTCTATAGTTCCTAAGATCACTGTTGATATCAATTACAACTTATGACTACATAATCCTGTGGCAAGGTCAAATGAAACTGGCAACAGGACCAGCTCAGCTATATTTCCTTAGTAATACCTCCTTTATCACTCTTATCTTTTCTAGCAAATGATTTCCAAGTTGGTGCCAACAAAAGGCACTAAAAACCAGCAATACTTATTTGGATGGATAGGTAGCAAGTGGGGCAGGGTAAAGTGTAGACACAGAAGAGTGCAAAAATCAAAACAAGATCAGAATATTACCCCAAACGTGAAACGAGATTATTCATTTGACTCACATGTATTTGGGAGTCCAGTTTACAGCACAACCTACAACTACACACACACACCCCCACACCCCCAGCTCAGCCATGAGTGTTTGTACCACGATTCACAAATGGCCACAAAGCATGAAGCATGTGAGCATATCTAAGAGTTTTAATAATTTTTACCTGAGTAGACCTCAGACCACTCTCTCTCCTTTTCCCCTGAAGTTACAGACATCTGAAAATGATGCTACACTAACTCAACATCCATGTTCAAAACAATTTCAAAACCAAGAATGTTGTAAGCAAGGGTCTGCATAAAAAAATTATAAAAATAAAAGGTAACTCCCTGAAGTTTATTGATTTTATTCCCCCCTCTCTTTTTTCATGTATACCTGCCATTTGTTCACACTCATAATTTAAACACCTACACTAACAGATCTTTAAAAAAATGAAAATACTGAGCAGAACAAAAGTACTATTGTTTGCCAGAAGAGAAATATGAAGAACTATTACTGTCTTCACATGTATATACTTTAAATGCACAAAAACATATTATGGCAATGTGAAGAGAAGTGTGCAATTATCAGCTATGAATATCAGTACTAAAACTTCTTCCTATCACTGACTAAGCACATCTATGCTATCAGTAGGGAAAGCAACTATAAAATAAAACAGCATATATATTACAACAAAATGCAGACTTTCTAAGTAAATTTCATTGCTCCTATAAAACACAAGGGTCTTGCATATATTTAAGTAGTGCAAACATTTTTAGCTTGAACTCAGCTATATTTGCAAAATATTAGTACTTTCAATGCAAGACTTGAAAGTTAAATTTGGCTTTGCTTGTAAGTGGCAGACAAGTATATGTATGTGTATGCTCATTCTACATGAAGTTCTAGAACTGTATTCAAAACAGCAATATTGGTATTTTTATTGGTGTGTTTGGGGGCACTAAAATAAAACAATATCAAAGCAGTTTTTCCATTGGCAATCTATGCTAAAATATACAAAACCCTCAAAACAGCAGCAAAGTGAGAAAGAAAAAAGAAAACCAGCTTTAGGTCTTTGTGACGTCTGTTTTCAACAGCACAATGAAAAAATTGAAAGAGAGGGAAGGAAAATTTGGTTTCTCTGTAACCATTTCTTAAACTAAACAAAGCAAACAAAAACCGCCCCCCACAACCTGACCAAACATATTCAGCAGGTCAAAGACAAGGACATGCTGGTTGCCAGCAGCAAATTAGAAAGTATGATCATACTATAGGATCATTGGAAAAAGCACTTATTTAATTTAAGAAATATGAACCATTTAATGACCATATTCTGTCCTGAAAAAAAAAATTAAAGAGGATTTTCTTAAATAAGCAGAGTTTTAAATGGAAAGACAACATAGTCTCTTTCCTTTAAAAGGATTAGTGTGAGCGGCCTAATTTTAAACCTGTGCAAACACATCTGTCTGCTCACTCTGTTTTTCATGAGCATTTACAGAAAGGGGTCTGATGAGCAAGAAGATGTTGGGAAATGCTGGTACACTGCACTTTTTTCTAATGAAAGTGTTGCAAAAAGCTGTAACAGGGTAGCACCATTTCTAGGACTGAGATGACAACATTTGTTCTATTTGCATGACCTTTGTGTTCAGCTGCTGACTGCAAACACAAATACGATCCATTCACCTTCACTTTTCTTAGGTCATGTGGCAAACTTAGTGCTTTGCTTACAAAAAGCTAGGAACACTTACAGCTGAACAAAATCAGGTGGCATGTATTCAAATTAATGAAAATCAAAGTGGAAATGTAAAGGTCCATTCTGTATTTACTACAACACTGTGCAAGTTGCATATAGCCTTCAAATATTTGGCTGTCAAAATGTAGTTAATTTAAATGTAAACAAGAAATCTTAAATTTTGCTTAGTTTTCATATGACCCAATACAGTCTTTACAGTAGTTATGAAGTAGTAACCAAGTAACTTCAGTTTCATATTATACAAATATAGGGGTGACATTAAGTATTGAAAATCAAAATAAAATTTTCCCCACAGATGCTATTTCTGCCTTTCTGTTGTACATTTATATTCAACATCCTGATCTCTACTGAAATATTATTACATAATCAACATGTGATTTATGTATCTTTCTACAGTATGATATCCATTAATATTAGCCTTAATAAAGCCTACTCTTGAAATTCTCCTTGTATATGTGTTGTCTCCAATTACTTATATTTGAAGTTGTGTCACAGTGATACTTTTTAAAAAAATCGGAATTTTTGTTAGGTGGAGATTTGTAAGTTACTAAGTTGGTTTCCATTCTGATATAGAATAAAACCCAAATGTTATTTTTATCTAGTGTAACAGTAAATTTAAAAGAAATATTTTGAAGGATATGATTTCTCTCCTCAATTTTATACTTAGTTTCATGACCTGTCAGTAGTACATGTGCACAGCATATGATCTAACACAGCTGAAATATTTTATTTAATTATTTAAAAATAGAACAAAGGCAGCTGTTAGTTACTACTGATCAAAATATTTTTTATAGATCAGAATGCCTCTGTTTGTGTTGTAATGCAATAGTTTGACATGGATAAACATATTGCAACAGTGACATATTACACCACAGACAGGAGACACTTTTATGTAGGAAAGAAATGTTCTAGTCAGTGATAAGTGGCATCTACCCATAGCTATTCTGATAATTCAGTTTTGCCCTACAGCTTTAGGTCAAAGCAGTATGTAAATAAAAAAGGTTATAAAATACTGCAAATATATCCTTTCCTCATTAAAGCAAAACTGTCCCTCATACCTTTGTAGCACAGAATAGACTTTATTGGCCACTCAGAAAATAAATAAGACCATTCAGGAAAAACATCTGAGGAGATACTGCACATTTCTCTCATAGAAGCCTTCTTGTGACTGACACAGGGAACAGACACACACCCTGGGCCATACACAGTAATTTGTCATTAACTAAACAAAGCTTAACAATTCCTTTACTGAACTTTTGTCCTCTTTATTTTCCCTACTTTTGAAGGGAAAATATTTATGAGTATTGATTGAAAGATAAGAAAAATGTTGAAGCTGGTCTTGGTGGTAAAGAAAGCAGGTAAGGAAGTCTGCCAAACTGTCTTGGGACAAAAATGAGAATTACTTTTAAATTAATTTACATTCCTTAAATCTCAAAGTATGAAAGTGGCAAATGATTTGTACAGTTACACAGTTCCCAGGAAGAAGGACAGAGAGACAGGAACATACAGAAGGGTTTCCCTGTCTGGCAGAAAAAGCTGAGAAAATGAAATCAGTTTTAGAAACAAAATGAGCTGACACTAAGCACCTTCTCTCAAGACTGGGCTCATGATAAAATGCAACTTAAAAGGATACGTTGGTAATTTACTCAAGTCCAGAAACCTCAGAGCTAGATTTCAAATCTCTTTTACAGCAAGAAAAAGAACTGAGTGACCCTGGGTGTCCCCACTGGAGAGCACCAAGCCAGCCTGCCAATCAAGCTGGGTTAGCACTCGCTCAATGTAAGCAATTTGATATTGCAAGAGTGAGGATCAGATCGTTTCTGCTACACTAACAATCTGTCAGACTTGCTCTGTTCCACACTTCAAAGCAAAAAAAAAAAAATCCCTCCCGAAAAAAGTCACTTCATCACATGCCCTCTCAAGGCCAAGTGGATCATCCTTTTGAAAAAGTGACTTGTTTTGGTGACCTTTAAATAAACTCAATTTCCATGGCCTGCAGGACAAATACTGACCATACTTCAGATTGAGAGAATGGTATGAAGCTTCAGCTACTACAAACAAGAGGATAAACTCTCCCTTTCTCACCCACAGCTCCTCCACTACATCCTCTGAACCAATGGAGCATGAGGAACTCAGACCCCAAAACAAGGAGAAAATATCCCAGAAGTATTTCAATTTGGTGTTCACATCAGAATCTTTTATGGTTAATCCTCCCACCACATTCTAATCTAGAGCTCTTGTTCTATATCCAAGACAATTATTTTTTGTTTCAAGTATCTACTGGGACATGAGGGGGCACATATGCCAAGGGTTATATTCCAAGCCATGTTTCAAACTTCAGATAAACCACTTGCAATATTTAACTAATGAATAAATATACAGACAGTACTTCTAAAAACAAGTATTTGCTGGCAGCAGCAGGTTGAAATGATCCTGAACAGATCCACTGGCTCTGTAACATACACTGAAGGCCCCAATACAAGTATAGTTTTTACAGAATCAAATTTTTCTGTATTTTCAAAATCAGGATTTTGGTGCTCGTTTTTTCACCTCTTCCATCGAAAAATCTGGATAGTAAATGTATGGCAAACTGATCTGTAAGCACTGCTAGCTACAACTGTTTGAGAAAATGAGGCTCATTAACCAAAAGGAGAACAATTTCTAAAAGTCATTTGAAAGCCATCCCAGCTTTTATTTTAAATCAGGACTTTTGTGGCTGCTTTATTTTCTATCTACAAAAGAAATAGCTGCTCAAATCTAAGAGAAATAGCTGCTCAAATCTAAGAGAAGACAGTCACATGCAAGAGGAAGTCAAGACTTAAGGGGAAAAAAAACCATTTTACTATGAAAGACAGAGGTGATAAAATGAAGAGGCACTAGCTCTGAGCTTTGGTTAGTAGTATTTGGTTAATAATATTCCAGAAATCCTGCACAAGAGGCATTCATACAGGTATGTCTATGAGGAACTGAAAAAAATCAAGCTTAAGTACATAACCAATATATTCAAAAAGCTTGAAGGGTAAAATAAATGAAAACGTGGCAATGACTTAAGAAACAAACAAGAGCAAGCAGAACTGATCACTCAGTTTTCTGAACATGGTATCAGACTATATGGTATATAGTACAGAACGAATATATATATATATGGTATCATGGTATAGAATGATCTGCTACCTTAAGGGGGAATCAGAGGAGAGTGGGATAAATAAGAAAAAGCAAGTGAGTTTAGAAGACAATATAAAGTGAAATGTGAGGAAGGTGCAGAAAAGGACAGCAGCTGAAAACCTTATGCCCTTTGGTAGAGAAAAAGAAGTGGGAGGTACAGGAAGAGAGTCAAGACCAATTTTTTTCACGGAAAAAGCAACAGCAAAAATGCAGCAAGAGTCATTTGAGGACTGGATCAGTGTTTGCAGAAAGATGGTTTTTAGGAAAAGGATTCAGCTAAAATAGCAACACAGATCTGTTTAACAGAGAAGGTGACACTTCTTGCAAAGGGCAATGAACATGTCCTGAAAGAGCTACTCCCACAAATACTCCCAATCACCTGCAGTGTGAAAACAGGAGTGGAGCCAGTGCACACCAGGCCAAGGCAAGGCACAGTAAGCCCTGAACTTGGATGGAGGAGGAAAAGAAAGTAAGACAAAGAGTTAATTATACCATTGGGGAAAAAAACCAGCAGCCAGCTGGGCAGAGACACAGGGAGATAAATAATAGTGAAAAGACTTCTGCAACAGCTACCGACTGGAGTGAGCAAATTAATAAGGCAGGAAGGCCAAAACAGGTGAGCAGCACTGAATGAGAAAATGAAACAGTTAGAAAGAGCACATCCAGTCTGTGACAGAAGCCTTTGTTAGAGAAAAAGTAAAGCTAATGGTCCCACTGGCAAATGGAAAAGATCAATTTAAACTTTACAATTAATATCCAACGTCAACAATTAATATCCAATCTGATTTCTAATCCCAGCTTTCTCATTTTTTCCACACTCAGATTAATGTGGAAATTAAGTCTTAAAAAAATTAGTCTCTATTTGTATATTTAAATACATACTGAAAAAAACCCCATAAAATAATGGGAGTTGTAGCTAGATTATAATACATCTAATAAGATACAATAAACACCTAACTGTATTTCCTAGCAATTTTAATTTTATGTTATGCTTTAAGACCAGTCATACAAAATGTATATCCAGCAGGTATCTCAATTTTATTGAGCTTGTTTTTTTAAGTTCAGGTTTAACCCTTATTTTAGAGGTCTATGATCAGAACAGACATGAGACTGTATTTCTTGCCAATTTTATACAGATGAATAATGGTTAAAGATACATGAAGGCTACAGCACAGCAAATTTCAAAGTAACAGTGGAAAGCACAGGTTAGAAGATAGTACAGTTTTGTATGGTTGTAAAAAAACCTGTACCCAAAAAGACGTCAAAAAAGTACAATACTTTTGAAATACTTTTGACTAAGATAAAATATTTTTATAAATGGGGAGGGGGAGTAAATGAGATAATCATGACACCAAAAAGCATGTATATAAGCATTAGCATAGGAAGTGCTATACACAACTAAATTTCTTCCTTTTGTCCTGATTTTTAGCGTTTGGGAATCATTTCTTGTTCAGTACTTCCTTGGTATATGGCTTACTACTAACTTCAGTCTTAAAAGTCAGCAAGAACACACGTCAGCAAGAATGTGTACCTATTTTTAAACTTGACCAATGAAAGATTAAGACAAAGGAGGGTGCAGGTTGATCAGAAATATTTATTCAATGAAATGCTGCCACACCTTTCACTGTTCACTACCAGCTAAGTATTAGAAATGGTTTCATCTCCAATGCAACACCTGGTAGAACAAACACAGTTTTACAGCATAAATAATCAAAACTTTCCCAGCACTTAACAACATCTAATATCTTTTGGCTCCCTCTAACCATCTGAAATCCAAATTAAGATAAATTTGTATAAAAGAAACCTGAAACAACTATAGAGAGTAACCTTGATGAAGTGGTTTAGGACCACTGTGTACTAGTTGATAATCCACACATAAGTGAAGTATAAACTTTGAAAAAGATGTTGAACACCACAACTGGACTCCAGCTGCACTACACATTTTTTGAAGTGAATGCAGAAATAGATCCCTCTGCAATTTGCTGATACAAAACCCCACGTTTCAGATATGCCAGTTAGATAATACTATGACTGTACACTTATAATAAATGTATACACATTTCACCTATCTTCCTAGAGTAGAGAAGTTTATCTTAAGATGGGAAAACAGAAATTTTACATAACTGAAAACTCATTCATTAGCAAAAAGTTTATAGCAATACTGAAAAGCTGATTTTTGTTTAAACACCAAGCAAGCATGGACATATGAATATTCCTAACCTGTAAAATGATTCCTCCACATTATATCAGCGAAACTCATTGGTGGGCCACTGGGAGGGTAGTGTTTACCTTTCAGAGGCTCATGATCAGTCCTTATCATATCCATTAAGGAATTTTCCAAAGAGTGCAAGTTAAAAGTGTCATAGGGCCTATTCCGGTCCTAGAAGAAAAAAAAAGGAACAAGTGTTATTGAAAAAAATAATTTTCTAAGAAAGGCTCTTTTCTTGTTATATAAATTCCAGCATCCAATTCTACATTTCTTCTTGATAGAACTTTTTATAAGAATAAAAATTTATAAATACATCTACAGTTGTTAAAATGATACCCTTCATTTTGCAATTGCTGCTTTCACCAATACAGCTATGTAGAGAGGGTTTTAACTCTTTCTCAAAATATATGTACAATCAATAGCTAATTCTAAACATTATCACTTAAATAAGAACTTAGCATTATTAATGTTTACACTGGAGAAGTGAAACTCTTTCAGGGATTTTTGGTTTACAGCTTCATCGTTTGCCTTCTGTCACTGTGCTACCCTAATATCAGAGCAGAAGCAAGCAATGCTCAAGACACCAGCAGGCACATTTATTCCAGAACATACCAACCGATTTTCAACTGTCTAATGTTAATCTAACAGGTTTAAGGAAACTACACTAGGTGCAAGAAAAAATGAATGCAAGCTAGGATATGCAACACTTCCACAGCAGGGCACTCAAAAACTGAGCAAGGGTTGGTTTTCTATTGTTTGAATCTCCCATTTTTACTTTGCCATAGTTCTGCTTCTGCTTTTGCTAAAAGAAAAACAAAAACCAGAATCAGTCATTAGCAGGCCTACTAAAACAACCAGTTTCAGGAACAGTCCCATGGAGGGAACAATCCACCACTGCCCATGTATCTAGGGTACTGTACACAACAAGACAGCATAAAAGAATGGCCTCTTGTAGTCATCCTGTTTCTTAAAAAAAAATTAGTTTTCTTATTCTCATCACTACCACTAAAACAACTGGGGATTGTATGCTATATTATGCTACAATTGATAAAGAGTGGTATAACATTCCAGTGTGCAAATTGAAACCCTTGTTGTAATATGCCCCTGATATAAAGCTTTCCACATGCTGGTTACTAGAAGACATTCTTGCTTGAAAGAATAATATTTAAAATCCTCAGAGAAGAAGCAGAAGTATCCATAGAAAAGGTAATAAAAATTTTGTCTTAGTAAATGTTATTTCTCTTGAACCCTCCTGTTCTTAGGTTGCTTTAAATAAATCTAAAGGAGATAATTGAATTCATTGGTATAAATTAAGCTTTCTTTTAATATTCCTGTTTTGGAATTAAATACACATCATTAAAAGCTTGCTGCTACAGAAAATTCTGAAATATAGATAATCTTCCTGTCAAAAATCTCATGTTCCCACAGTGCCTACTCTGAAGACCCAACTTCCCTAATCCAACATGCTAATGTTGTATTTTCTATAAGAGGCCTAGCAGTATTTTCTTCACACATTTATTTCATCTATTGAGCATTTTTGGCAGTCAAACATGATGTTCAAATAATAATACTTGATTTCTGTTGGAAGATAAACTAAGTACTGATGTTCAAATGAGCTCACTGATTTTCAGTGCTAACAATTTTTATGTCTTCTACAGCTGCTTAGAGTGCCAACATTTGTATATTGTATTTAAAAGAGTACTTGTTCACCTATCCAAGTGGATCAATACATTGGGATATAAAATAAAATGTATCTTCAGAAGAGTGAAAGTATATCCTAGGAGAAAAAATAACCACAAGCCAAACAAAACCATTCAAAACACTGAGGATGGGGGCTTTTTTTTCCAAAATGAAAACTTTATTTTGGTTAAAACAACCCACTTCCTAATAATGTGCAGTAGGAGAGAAGACTTGTTTCATTTCATATTGACTTCCTTAAAAATTTGCAAGGCTAGATTGAAAAGAAAAAGCATAACTTAAAATACTTAAAATACTCAAAATACTCATTTTAGTGATGTATTAGTAAATTGATTAAATTGTATCATTCCCTCAAAGCAAGAATGTTTGTTGTCTTTTCCTATTTCCTTCTTTTAGATACATGTGCTGTGTATATGTAAAGAGGTCAGATGTTTCAATACCCAACAAAAACATCTTTTTGAAGAGAAAATATGAATGCAAACATACAACTTATATCCTAAGAAGGGGTGGGGAAGTATCTTTCAGTCAGATCTGTGCCCTGATCTGGTTTACTCTACAGCTGTAGAAGAGCTGAGCTGGCAAAACCAACACTGGTAGGAGAGCAAAAGGGCAGGACTGCTGCTTTTGCCACAATGATAGTTTATTCCAGCTTTAAACATTCCTGAGATTACAGTCTTAGAGGTCGGAAGGCATGAGTTCAGCAGAGGACACAGCCTACAAATTGAATTTAATTGTCCTTTATTAACATATGTATGCCATATTTTAACTATGCTACTATAGCAGCAAATCCCTGGGAGGTCCTACTTTGCTCTGTAACTTGCCAAGGAGCTGTGCACATGGGCACACGTGGAAAAAGGGAGAAAGAAATTGTAGCATCGAGACAAGGCTATGCAAGGCAGGCTTGTTAGAATGCTGCATCTTCCTAACCTTTTATGGGGCATACAAACATGCAATATATTTTCAAGATTAAAATAGACCTTCATGAGACACAGGAAGATCAATATAATCAAAACCCTTTACCAGGCAATTATAACACTTCCCATTATAGTCCTTGAGCAAGATAAATCTAGTAAAGGAAATTTTAGACACAACAGATTTTATGAGTATGTTGTGGCAGTGCATAAGTATAAGGCATGCTGACTACAGATTTTGCAGTGTGGGTGATAAAACAAACAAGCAAGGGCTAACATTCTAGCTCCTAAATAAAGGGGCTATTACCATTTTTCTCAGTAGCTTTAATTTCAGTAGTAACTCATTTGTACTCAGCAGATTTGAAAACTGTTTCCTAAATTCAGCAATTTCTTCCAAGACAATTGGTGCTTCTGCGCACACACACACTATTATGTTTCCTCATTTCTCAGCATGAACAGGTTCTCCTGGTTTTGTGAGCTGATACTGTACCATCTCCTGGATTTGCCTTTTGTATTGTTTCCATAGGCCACCAACCTATTGCCAGAAAACCCCAACAACATGAACAATTCATAAAGGTCCTTTGTAAGAAAGTTCTGGGATCAGGACCATGAGCAAAATCAAAATAATATATAAAATACAGAATGATAAAGCATAACACGTAACTTGGAAAAGAAGTTTGAAAATCCAGCAAGTCTGGAAAATCTGCTTGCATATTTTCCTAAAGAAGACAAAGCTCCTAAGACCTACTTAGATAAACTGCATTATGGATAAAAGAAAAATCTCCAGCTACAAGGCACTGCCCTTGGCTACACAATAATCATTATGTCAGCAAAAGATTAAGTCCAGCCTGACCACATTGGACTGTACTTCTGCTGCAGACAGCAGGTCCCCCCTTATTAGCTGTTGGTGTGTACGGCAGAGTATTTCAGTTTTTAGAATACTTCAGTCTTGAAAGAAAGAAAAGCAGTTTAGTAATAACAGGTCTTAGAGAAGAGATGCGTCCCAAAACTTTAAATCTGACCCCTTCATGGCTGTTATCTATACATTCATCAACAATATAGACTTCCTCAAAGTGAACATGATAAACACAGTGAAAAAATACAAATGCATATCCAGACCACATTTTTGAAGGATCACAAAGTGAAATGGACCTTTAGTTGGAGCTGGGTCTCAAATTTCCACTTCTAAATCTCTTACTTGTAAGGCTAATTAAAAACATCACAAAATACAATGTCTATAATCTCTTAATTTAAAAAAAAAATACCAAAGAGTAAATGCCAAAAATAATTGCAGAGCCAATACACTAAAATAAGAAAATACAAAATGTGCATTTTATCTGAATTTTACACTTCTGTGCATATGTATTATGCTAGTCTTTAATTACACACCCACGATAATTATTCAGAGGTCTACATTCAATATATATAATGACCAAGCTCCAGGAATTAATCAAAACATTCTGGAGGGGTCTCTTTATCTCTAGGACAGATGCCTGTATTGTTTATTTCAGAAGATAGCCGAGTTATAATCAGTGCATTAGCAAATTCCAGGAGAGGAAAAGTCGTTTTGAAAGTTATCTTAATTATGAAACAAATATTACTTAGCAGTGCCTGAAGTATTGACACATACATGTAGCATTTGAAATAAAAAGAGCTTTTTCCCATTTGTTGTACCCTGTAACGTGGTAGGCTCTGTTCTGCCCCGTTCAGACTCACAGCAGGGGCATGTAAGGGCAGGGCATTCCTAGCACTACTTCAGTTCCCTCCCAATAGATACACAAGCCTTGTCTTTACTGGTGAGAGGGAAAGATAAAGAATGAGAAAAAAATGTATGACTACATTATGGATGACAATGCAAGACCAGACCTATAGCTAGAGCTATAACAGGTGATAAGTAGATCTCAGTACAGCCCGATTTCCTCACTAACTCTTTCAGCTTGAACAGGTAGCGCACAGTAATTGGAACGAATGAAGTAAAAAAGGAAATGACTGACATATCCCATGGCAGAGACATGGAGAACATGCATCTTACTCCAAAACCTGAAGCCACATCATTTTTTTTTATCCCTGCAGAGGATTATGGCAGCAAAGACACTTGACCATTTATTATTAAAGCACAGTTAGAAAGTACAAAGTTTTAGCCTGAGAACACGTCAGCAATCCAACGCATATTGCCCAAGCCTCGCTGTCATCCATACCCAGAATCCTTAACCATGCAATACATGGGTGCACGTGTTAAATCCTTTCTGGCACAGTCATCTACATCTACAGCATAAAATACACATGGAGCTCAGAGACACCGCTGATCTGCATAATTTTCACTGTACAAGCAACAATCCTCAGGTATCTAGACCCTTCCAAAGATACGTTTCCCTGGGTCTACATATTTCAATTCACTGATTTCCTACTAAGCTTCCAAACTTCCTATATTCTGAACACTATCTCAGTTTCAGTAATTTATTTCAGTGTTCTACATTTTCATGCTGCCCTAGATTTTTCAGCTTTCTGCACCAGTATGTGGCACAATGCAAACCATCTCTGCTGAGCAACAAGATGGCTTCAACTTACTGAAATATTAACTCTTTCCAGAACACCACCACTCCAGTGAGACTCACAGGAGCCACCAGATCCTGCAACATTCCACATAGTATTTTGATCAAAACAATAAGATGAGATCTAGGGAAGAGCTAAAACTCTTATGGCTTAAACAACTTTCCTATCAATGCAAACGTCTTCACAGTGGTCACTGCTGCGTTTTGTTCTGTGCCTGACATAAACCTGGGTTTGGCTGGACAGGATTGCTAAGCACTGCCAAATAAAGCTGAAGTCAATGGAAGCACAGCTTTGAATAAATACAGGGTAAAATGCCAGCACTGTTTTAAACTGGGCTTGCTCACCCTGTCCTAGCACCTGTAGCAGGGGTTATTACTAAGAACATGAAGAAAACAAGTTTGTCTCGTTTCAGTATCTCAATTCAAAACAGCAGAACCAACAACTAAAAAAAAAGTATTCCAAAGTTTAGCTTGGGACATGCTCAACATGCCATGATGGTGCACATGAATGATCACATACAGCATGCTCTAAATGCTCGCCAGGCAGTCCTTCACTCCTCACAGCTTCAGCTGGGATGCAATCCTACTTGCATTCTCAGCAAACTTTAAAAAAAAAATCTTTCAAAGTGGAAGAAATCTCAGGAATATGATCACTTGGTAAAGTAAAATCATCACTGTACAAAAGAATCAAAAAATTCTAAGTAGCAACTGTTACTTCCTTTGCAACTTGGCGCTGGACTGCTGCCAGTAACAACATGACTGACAACACAGATGCACGCAGAACTAGAACAACCAGAAATTTCAGCAATTTTTCCTTATATTTAATAAAAATATGAAATAAACCAAAACAAGTAAGAAGACATAAAATGCAGGTAGAATGGAACAACCGGGTAAATTTGTCTGCCCACAACAAAGAATGCACAGCATAGCTACTAGCACCAAGTCTTAGTGGAATTTTATTTGAATTCCACTTTCATTTTTATCTTTCCAGTTAATTTTCGATAGTACTAAACTAAGCTGGATTTATTGTGTTCCTTTACTGGAACAAACTTGGGAAATGTTTTATGTTATTGCTGCTCTTGGAATGCGCACAGAACACACCAGCTTCTCATACATTTGTCTCTGCTCAACATTACCAAACTGTAGCACATTTTATTTTCATAGGTGTTCAGAAGTTCACTGGGCAAAAGGTGAATGGTTTTAAGCTTGTTTAGAAGGCTTCTAAGGAAAAAAGGAAGTTTAATACAAATATAAAACAATATCTAACTCTATATAGTTTATGGAGACATTTCCATGTAATTTGAAAAATAACATTTCAAAACTCTAGTTAATATTTAGTCACCTTGTCTGCATTATATAAACTTTTAGAGTTAACATGCAAGAACTCGGATTGAATCCAAAAGCCTTGAAAACTTGAACTACTCAAGCAATTTTTCCACAAAGAAAAGTTGTATTCCAACTTTAACTCCTTCTAAGTTCCGAGTTCTAAAATGTTACAAGAAAATTAAAGTCTTCCAGTGACATTTTTGTAATTTTTACTTTCAGATTAATTGAAAAGCACAGAAACAGGAAGAGATAAACCTAGCATTATATAGAACTACAAAACCTAATACAAATTATATTACTCGGTCTCAATGGCCCTTTACTTTGCAGTTGAGATTCCCTTTTTGTACACACTTAATACATGCTCAAAATATATTTAAAAATTTCAATCTTTATAGCCATCACACTTGGCATCATAACCACTTACACAGAATATCATGTCAAGTTACTTAATATTCAATATTTGCTTGCAAAGGCTGGGAAGAAAGTATTTTAATTTACCCTCTATTTTCCTAAATAGAGGTGGTAACTACAGAACAGAGAGGAATACATTAACTGTTCCCCTGATTCAGGCAATTCGTATTTTGGAGTTGCAGAGAACAAACCAAAATATGACCCTACTGGATACAAATTACACACACGTATATACACACACATATTCTATATTATACTGTTAATTTCTTTCATTAGACTCTTACTGTGATAGCCTATTTATGATGTTCTTTGAAGCCCCATTATTCTTCCAATACAGATTTTTATAATATGCCAAGCATACTATTTACATGAACACTAGTGTTATTTCTCCACCTTAGATTCAATGACACTAAAGCACAGAGTCAAATGCTTACATCACCTAACCTAATGCTCCAATGGGGAACACCATATTTTACCAACAAACAGAAATATAATAATATAATACAATTAATATTTCAAACATCTTCCTTTTTACCATGAAAAAAATTAAACAATGTATTTAGAAAACCCAAACAAATAAAAAACCCCACAACAACAACAAAATCAGAAGAATCTACAAAACATCTATTATTTTTACAGCCATTACACTACTGTAGGGAATGATCTGCAGACAGTACAACTGACTGAGCACTCAGTGACAGGATTTATGTTTAGTCATATTTTGTTCAATGTGATGCTTTAGATAAAAATCTGCTCATCAATCCTGCTGCTGAATGCATTTCAAAAAGCTGATGTATCCACTTTCTATTATAGTTACTGATTCCAGCAACAAACGGTTCTAACACTTGTAAAATATAGGATTAAAGTAGTTACACCCAAGATGACCATCAATTCACAAAAACAAGCAAGTGGAAAAAAAAGGATGTCAGCAGTAGAATTTACAAGCCCATTCATTATACCCTTGAGCTATTAAAATGACATAATTTAACTGGTTCATTGGCCTGCTCTGCAAGAGTTCAGCACTGATAAGTTACCACTCTGTTCACTAGAATGTTGCCTGTCCCATAGCAAGAAAAAACAACACTGACCCAAGAACTTCTTGCCAGACAAATCAGCACAAGTGCAAACTTCAAATCATAAGATGAAAGCACTACAAAGATGCAAAGGAGGAGGGAGTATTGGGGATGCTACAGCGTGAAAGGATCTGAATAATCACACTTCGCAGTCTGGACCAGGGAACGTAAAAGACAGTAGAGACATCCTGTATAAGGAAGCTATTGTCTCAAGGATTTACAGTCTGTCTCATAGTAGGATAGCATATTGAGACAAAATGGGAGATAGAAAAGAACACAAGTAATCCCTGTCAAACAGCTGTCTGAGCACCATTGCCCAGTAGCTTCATTCAGCATGGCCACCACAGCAAAGACTCAAGGATTTATCCAAAACAGAAACAGTGGTTTTGTCTGCAGCTACTGATCATCAGTGACCTGGGATGGTAAGATTTTAAAAAAGTGTCACTGAAATGTTTAAGCCTGATGACAAATGAAATACTGTCTCTCATCCAAACTCCTTGTGCTTTTCAGAAAAATGTGACTAAAATAATATCTAACTGGCATAGTCCAGGTCAGATTCCTTTTCTGTTTCTGCTGTGCTCAGGAAATAGTGCCTTCTGAACAAAAACCTTGTAGGTGTCAGAACTCCAGCAGCTATTTCAACAAAAGAGAGGTGCTACATTTAATCTGTTCACACAGGACAAGATCCTCACCTCCAAACCTCAGGGTTTGGAGAACTACCCTCAGAGAGGACAGTTCTGTTTCATTTCAATGTCAATATAGCTCTTCTCTTCTAAAAGGAAACAAATAACATATTAGGTATAGTGGGGATTGTTGCTTAGTAAGGGCTGGGAGGGAACTGCAGTCATTCACCAATATTTACACATAGGCAAGAAATGCTCACAATGAAAAACAGCTCCTAGAGTAGACAAGGAGGTGACCTTTGCAGTGTGATGTCACTTTGCATCCAGCAGGATTTAAAGAAAATGTTTAACCTATTAGTTGCAACAGACTTTTAATTACTAAATAATTACCAATTACTCATGTGGGTTATCCAAGTCCTAACCTTCTGCTATTACAGCATGATTAATACGCACAACAAATTGTGGCACACAAAAATCCACTCAGTCACCTTCTTCCTAATGGGGATTGAGAATATTTAGGCAGCAAAAGTTCTCCATCCTGGGACTTTATCAAGGACATAATCTATAATAGAATCCCAAGCTGTCTCAGTCACCTTCTTGCAAGGGAAATAGAACTATACGCTCTTTCAAGCTGTGCACCTACTTCTCAACATAAGTTTAACACTCCTGTATAGCCAGTGAGATACAAGGCAAACCTTTTCCTAAAGTGTCACTATGTTAAATATTTAATTTTAAAATATTTGCTATTAAGTATTTGATCATCTACAGAATTACGACAGACTGCACATATAACTGAACAGGTAGGAAATAGCAGGCAGTAGTAATCCAAAGACCACTCATAACATCAAGCCCCACTTAGAGGAAGGAAGCAAGGAAGGGCAGAAGCAGAAGAAAAAAAAACCCAGTCCAAAATTATGTTTTAATTAGAAGCAACCCTTCAAATCAATCATATGCAAGCAACTCAATTTCAGATTAAATTTTGTAAACAAAGGAATTTTTCCAGTTGCAAGTACTGAACCATCTCACATATGAAAAAAAAACAGTTTAATAACAAATTCAGAATTAATTTATTAAATATGTTACTTCATATGATAAACATACTAAAATAGTAACTGAATCACACTGTGCATACTTTCATCTTTTATTGCCTAATGGGCTTAAATGCATACAGGATATGAGGAAAAGAATAACTAACTGCATCATGTATAAAGTGCCTGAATACTTATGTTAAAATTCTTCAAAATAACCAGAATAGAGAATTCTTCCTCTTAGATAAGAAGAGGCCATGAGTAGTTGTGTTGTTAGGTAGGTGTTATGCATTCAAATTACTGCTGCACATTTGGATTTAATTAAAATAATTCAGAAATCAATTACGAGATACACAAGTACAAGCATGAACAGTCAATTAACCAAAAGGAAATGTTCTTTATGCAGAAATTGAAAATTATATTCATAGAAGCAAGAAAAGCACTTTTCTTTTACATCGTAAGGGCTAAACTGATTAGCACATGGCAAATTTAGTAAAGATTGCTCCAGACAGGAAAAATGTCTTGAGATAGAAGCCTGCCTGGTTTGCAACAGAATTCTCCTTTTTTTTTTGCACAAGGTAATAAAAACTGACAGGTACCTTAAGAAATGTTTCCAGAAGGAAAGAACCAGAATGTTTAGCCACTTACGTATATTCAGGGAAACTGTGAGAAGGTCAGCATGAATACCTAGGACAACAAATGTCTAGAAAAAAAGTCTACCAAGACTGATAAAAAAATTAAAAAACATCAGAAGACAGATGAAAATTATGTAGCCTCCATTATTGGTCTTCACATTCACAGAGGGAAATCAGGTAAACAAAGGTAAACAGAAAAGACATCTAAATAGTAAGAGAAAGCAATATCATCTATCCAACTCAATAATAGATGAGGTGCATGGAAACATCGTAATCAAAAGGAGCCAGAGTCAGTAAGGCACAGGTAGTGGAACCACTAAAGCTACTCCAAGTAAGAATGTCAGTATTGTGCATATCTGACCAGCAAAGTAAAAATGAACTAACTGCAATAACTGAAGCAGGATACGAAACTATAGATGAAACACTGTTTCTAGTTTTTATGACTGAAATTCAAGGATTTCTTCTCTTAAGAAATACAATGTAGATGCAATACCCTGGAAATGATTTCTGGTTCTTGAAAGATTATATGGCTGATCTAACAAGGACTTTGATAGTGTCTCACATGGTGCTACAGGCAAAGTAACCATGTAAACGGGGACAAAAACGTAGTGCAACTGAGGTAAAGAAAATGGCAAAATGGGAAAGAACTGCTAGTGCTAAACAAAATCTGCTAAGAAAAGTAAATAATGCAGTCTCTTAGAGGCAAATCTTGAGACCAGTTTTATCAGTAATGTTGGCTGTTAAAGTAGAAACACAATAACAATATTTAAAAGGTATCATCAACCCAGATGAGATCAGCTCATCCTACAAAAAGAACTGAAGAACTTCAGCAAAGCAGATTGATATCCAATAGCAGTAATTACAAGGTCATGACCTCAGGGACTCAATCTTCACTATAAACTGGGACCTCATCAAGCAGAAGGAATGACACAGAAAGGAGAAACACGAGAGTTTATTAGCTGATTACTGCACAATTATAAACAACAAATACAAATTTTAAGTGTGAAAAGGTAAACAAAATTGCAGACTGTATGAAAAGCTATGCACCTAGCATGGATGCCTTTTGCATGTATGCACACTGGTATTCATTTAAAAAAGCTACTTTAACTGTATTTATTCTTTTAAATTAATTCCCCTGGTTCTCCATGTTGAGTGGAGGCAAGGACTGAGCTATATATTGAAACATTCACCAGTTCAAGTTTATATTCAAACAAGGATACTGTGCAAGTGAAATAGCAAGAAAACTTTGCAGTTTCTCTACTAAATGAAGCCACTCAAAAAACCTTTTGTAAACTTTACTACAATCCATTTTCAAGTAGTTTTGAATGGTACATACAATGTCAGGTACTTCTCCCTTGCCTAGCACGAAAAAATTGTTATATAAGTAATCTACTGCTGTGAAATCATGTCAGAAGAGTGTGTTCCTGTTTAGACAAGGGAGGTAAGACTGTCTGCAGAAACTTGCATCAAAACATCACTTGTAAAATCTGCTGGCAAATATGGCTGATTTTTTTACTCAGAAGTCACAGGTACAGCTTCACTTATTAGCAGCCAAAAGTAGCAGAAGCCACCAGCCTGAGGACCCTCAACACTAAAAGTTGAGCCTGGTCCAAACTTTGTAAGATTTTATTTGCAGAAATTCTCATCCACAGAGAGTGAACACGTATACTGTCATGCTGGATTACCATATTTGAAAACATCTCTCCCTTTCATTCTGTACTAGAAAAGCCCTACTTTTCCTTGCTCCTGACTTTTGTTTCCTCTACTCTCTTGTTCCTTCTTAGTCTTCCTACTGCACAGTCAGCTGCTACTTCAGGCTTTGTGAGTTGTAAGAAAAACCCTTTCAGTTACTGTGAGAGGTCTCACTGTTCCAAATTTTTAATTGTCATAGGAATTAAAAATACAATCGTGGAAAGAATACAAGAGAAAGAGAATTATTTAGCAAGGTGAAATAATTAGGTCAGACCTTTGTGGGCATCATGATGTAAAACTAAAAGGTATCTTTATAAGTAGTTTAAAAAAATTTCAAACCCACAAACTGTGCTATAAACATTTTACACACTTGGTTATTATACATCCTAATGCTTACTAAGCACATCAATAGATGATATTAGATTTGGTTATAAGCCATCTGTTAACATGCTGGGCTCTAACAATCAGTTAATACATTAATCATTTGTTAACCCTTTACAAATGTACAGTTACTGGAAAGGTCATGAAGTAAATGGGAGCAATACTACCTACCTACACATTAATTCATTAATGCTTTTAACAAATCTCTTTCACAAAGCAAGATACTTCAGCAGAATGAAGCAGCAACTTCCAACAAGGCGTTACGAATTTTCATTTAATCCAAAACAATATTTAACCATTCAAGTGTTTTAAAACAGAATGTTTGTTCTATTTCAGCAATTTCCATAAGAAGCTACAATTCCGAAGACTTCCTTTATGAAGTGAGTCTTACCTGTGAAAAAGAGCATTTACGACTCAGAGAATAAAACCAGGAGAGCTTTGGTGGGTGAATTTCTTTGTTGTCTGACATTTTTCATTAAAAGATCAGCTTTAAGTTGCCTACAGTGTTGCCAAAAATAACTTTTTAGGATGGATCTTTTTAAGATGAGCACCTTCACAATAATTCTTCCATGTAAGAAAGATGAATTTCACTGGAACATCCACTCATTATTATGACATAAAATAAAACCATATATAAAACGTCCATGATAAAGCCATAATGCTGTTCTCAGTTATGTCAGAAGTGTTTTAGTGTCAATCTATGTGAAAATCTATCCTAAGTCACACATTCGGGAAACTTGGTGTGAGGATGGGGAAAGAAAATTAGTTCTGCATGTTCAGACTAAGTTACCACTTAGTTAAACTTTTCTAAATTTCTAGAATTTAGCACTTCTAGCCAATATTTCTGAAAATTCCGTTCTCCCTGGATTTGTTTAAACCTACTTGAAACTCCTCATGCTATTAAGTTTGCACAGGACTAAGTGAACACGATTTGGCTTACAACTACAGGGATTTATTGGGCCTTCCCCTGTAACCTGAAGCTTTGACACAAAGTGGAATAGGGGAGGCCAACTCAAACGAGAAGCCTCAGTTAAAAAAAAGCTGAAAAATCAGGAAGAGGAAGAAACAGAAGGGAGATTTGAAAGCAGTTGAACAGCTCAAGGGAGGATAAAACAAAGAAAAGGGGCCATGCCCACTGAAACCCACTGACAGTTTGTGCTCTGTACACATAACTTTCATTAACTTTGTCAAACCAAGAACAATTTGTAGAGTTGATCAAAAGCCTCTTAACTTGACTGATGAATCATGTGAAGGTTATCATCCTAACATTCAACAGAATCTGTGGTTTTCCTTAAGTAGTTTAAGAAATTTAAAAGAAAACTGCAGTTCTTGCAAATTTTGCAGAGCCATTCATAAAAAAGAGAATTAGGAAGAGCAGGAATAACACTTCTGCAGAATTTGGAAGGTGTACAGAGAATGACATACATAGTTGAAGGAAAAGTGGGTATCAATTAAAGAAATTAAATATTTTGCTTCTTTTCCCTCATGAAAAGTTCTTAATTCCTGTAACTGGTATGTAACATAAACTAAAAGTTTTCAAAAGTGACAGTTTGTTGCCTTCACTTTTTCATGCCTAGTTTGAGAGTTACACAAACAGCAAACTTAAGAGATTGCAGTGGATGTTCTGTTTTGAAAGACCTATATATGCTAAATATTTCAGAAAAAAACTAAAACTTCTTAGGCTTCCCAGATTGAACATTGAGAAGAAAATGAATTTTCCAAACTCTGTCCCTCTTATCTGTAGCATGGAGTTCACATCACCCCTTCTAACACTGTTGTGACAAAGCAGATCAGTATCTATCCTGAGTGGCACAGTGCTTCTCTCCTATAAGATCTTAGAAAAATGACCAACTTTATCTCCAGAATGAGCTTGAGAAGCATGCAATAAAGAACAAAGTCACATTAAACAATGAGGAAAAGGAAGGTATCAATTAATTGTGATTTACAAATGCTACTGGTAACTCGTAGGAAAAGACACAATAACATAACTGAAACTTATGAAAATGAAAATGTTCACCAAGTCTGAACACAAACAAAGTTTCTCTGACCTTTCACAACCTGCACTTTAGAAATTCTAAAATTTACACACGATAATAAAAAGATTACACAGATGAAGATCTAATTCTGTATACAAAAGTTGTACATTCATCTAACTACTGAGACACCTGCCTAGTATTGGTATGTGCAACATTCTAACTACTGCTTAAATGCACAGCTTTGCATGAAATGACACACGGAAAAATTAAATAAAGAAGAAATAATGAAAAAAACACGGCAATGGTACCCTAAATATAAGTACAGGTGAATGTACAAAATATCACAATAGCCTAAAAACTGGAATAGCCTGGAACAGAAGCAAAATTTAGGTGTGTACAGTTTAAGATAATTTTCAAACTTCAAACTGAAAAGTGCTATATTTTTAGCTTCCCTTTGGTATAGTTCTGCCAATAATCACTCATGGGTGACCTTACTGAAAGGAGAGCTATTTTACCAACTTCTATGAAATGGAAATGTTCATCATTCACTCAGCAAACAAGAATTTTTCCTTGAAAACCACTGAAACCTGAAAACACCACTTTTCCAGGTTTCTCTTCCTTACATTCCATTCACAAGAGCAGTCTAGGCAAAGGGATGAAAACTGGGAACGATGATGCAAGAAGGGAAATAACAAAATGAACTGCCATGCCCTTCATCTCCCCTTCTACCATACCTCCCAAAGACAGATCCTTTATCAAATCTTTAAGACACAATTACTGATTCATTGTTTGGTATTAATACTTTTGTGTTCTTAAGAACTCCTGCCTACATAAGGAGTTGATCAGAATACCAGCTGCATACTGAATTCAGACCTTTGCTCTACCTTCACTAATTCTGACAGCTTAACTGCAATTGGTTACTTAAAATCAAAACTCTAGTCAATAAACAATTAGCACTCAATCATCATACTTTAAATATGAAACAGTCATGTGCTTTTTTTCCTGTACCATTACTATATTTTAATTTGAAAATGCAGACATTTAGAATGTAATCAAATTTAAAAGCAAACCAAAAATTGTAAAATACTTGGTAATACTAAGCTAGAACATCATGTGTTACTTGTATCTGTTACACTGCAAGGCTACTGAGATACCATATGTGCTCTCACAGGTTACTATTCAGAATCAGGCTACTAACTGTGCTAGCTCATACTACCAACAGAAGTATGTAAGAGAGGAGGTGGAGAAAAAAAAAAAAGAAAAAGCAGACCTAGGTACTGTTATCCTTTTTTTGTTTTGTCCATAAAGTTGCAGGCTGTCAGTACTTGTGCATCACCAAGCAAGAAAAATTAATATTGGAATATGCATTAAGAAATAGCTTTTAAGATATCAGTAGCACTACTAAGTGTGGTTACCTACTAAACTGTCAAGAAGCTAGAGCCAAATATAGACTAAAGAAATACAGTTTTAAAAATTAATCTTCAAATAGACTTACTGCATACAACCATTTCTGACTGAAAAAGCCCTCTAGATTTAAGAAAAGGTTTTAAAATTAGTCACCAGTGTATTAGGCAGTAAAACTCCTTTATTCATAAACACAAAACTTTGTTACACTCATGAATGTTCCAATACTTGAACTTAATATATTCATACATATATACACACACTTATATTTAAACACAAACTCACTACATGTTAGTACTGGCATTTTGTTTAAGTATGAAATATTTAATTTATATATAATTTCATAATTTAGCTTATAATTTTATTTGGTCCAGACTAATTCCAATTGAAACTGATGAGGAAAAAAGCCCCACAGCAAAACACCTCCCAAAAAACCTTTCTCAGCCTCCCCGCAAAAGATAGCCTGTTAAAACTATCTTTATACACAATAAATACCACCTTATTTATGTCTGCTAGAAAAATATTTATCAATAAAGCTGCCAAGAATGATTTGATGCATGCCAGAATTTTCAGAGCACAAATTGCCATGCATTTTTTGTTTCTAAAGAACATTACTTGAAAAGCAGCAAAACTCAGCACAGTTTCTGGAAAATTGTTACAGTGTTGTAATAATTAAAAATCCACAAAGTAGACATTCTTAATTAGAGTACTGGTCTTCAAACATTTAATTCCTTCTCTATCTTCTTCACTGTAAAGAGAATTTCTTATCCTTGCTTCCAAGGCTCTATTTCAGGCACTATCAATCCTCCTAACCCCACAAGCTGTGTCCCAGTATCTTCACATGGCCAAAAGCCAAAAGAAATGCACTATTTACCTGAGAGAAGTGAAGGGAAAGAGAATTGTGGGAGCAGGTCAGAAGCACAAGATCACAATAGCTCTCTACAAGCCCCACCACTCTGCTGGAAAATGGAACTGAACCACTGCCCTGGGAACGGTGTCCCAGGGACAATCAGGCAATGTCAGCCTCACATTCCAGAGCTGAGGATCACCTAACAGAACAGCACAACACTACTGCTCAGCACATGACAGTCACAGACCCTGCACCTCAACCACTCAGAAGTCAAAGAATATTCAGAAGAACAAACTGGCTATGTTTTTGGATTTCCTATCTGGCCTAGTTTTACATCTGTTCCCATGATCTCATCTCCAGCTCTTATTTGCTACATTGCATTTCATTCCAGTCTGATCACTTCTTCTCTCATTCCTTTCAACTATCACCTTTGTATCTCCATTTTTTTCTTTATACATTGCAATCCATTTTTCCCAGTAAGTACATGGATGCAGCCTCCTTCAAATCATTTTTAGTCACCTTTCAACACCAACCATAAGGCAGACACCAGCATAATTGCTACCAAGTGGCATTTTAAATCTTCTGATCCATTCTGCAGCACAACTCCTTGGACAGATGACAATTGGTTTTGACAGACATGATGCACTAAAGTATTATTCACATTCTGGGATGAAAATATCTAGCATATTGCTTTCTACACATGTTCTTATGAGAAACATTTTCAAATTGAACATTTTTTCCTAGAATAAGATATATCAATGGCTGAGTATTAACTGTCTTCAAATATTATAGACTCAGAAAACAAATCTAAGTTATAAACATTTTCTGCTTAAAATTTGAGATCACTGCGAAGACCTGAATTTCTAAATAGCTCTCCCTGATGTAATTTCAAACAGTGAACATATAAATATTTTTTTCTTAGAAAGCCTCATAATCTTAACATAAAAGACAGGTTAACACAAAGCACTTGCTAATGTGCAGAAGTGTGTAGCTAGAAAGTTTGCTGGAAGGTATTTCTAAAGTAGCTCCAAACCACACAGCTATGGAGGGTGGCAGATGGACATGGATAAACCTGCCAGAACTACTTGATAGTGCTGACAAGCAGAACTTACTGTGTCAACATATTGCCCAATTTCGGGGTGGGGGGGAGAAGAAAAAAAGGCAACCAGAACCTTGGCAGCAGAAACTAAACTCTTAGGGTAATTTGAATTTCATTTTTATCAGTGTAACTAAACAGTTGCCTCCTATCAATAGCATGGTTTCAAGATGTCTCTGGCAATTTGCTAAGTATAGCAGCAATCAACATTAACCCAGATTACAATTTTTAATAAGTAAAATTCAGCAACTTGTACAAGAAAAAGAGCCTAATAGGGAAAAATATTACAAGTTTTCTGAGTCTCTGAAATCAGATTGTTATACCAGCTGGCTCTGAGAACAGCCTAAGTATTTGCTTTCAGATGAACATGAAAATACCAGGTTAAATTCACAGGAAAGAAAACAAGTTTCCAAATTTACATATTGGCTAATACTTTAGTTTTTTGAAACCTTAATTTCAAAATCAAATGAACTGGTTTTTTAAAGCAGTTAGCTACTTTTTTCCCCCCCTAGTGATGAGTAAATATCTGCCAGTTTAATTTGTGACAATTTACAGTCACAATAATAAAGTTCTGTATTTGTTAAAGATCTATCTCACTAACCAAACCACAGAAATAAGATCATTTACTTTTGTTTTTACTACTAATTCAAATATATCAAAACTTGTAATGTCTTACATGTAGACAATTAAGAATACTTGTAAATTGAAACACATTTCCCACTCCTAAAGAATGACTGGGAGCTATTAGCTGTTGTGGTGCTGTGCTCTGTGCAACACAGTATTTACACCAGGCACATTATGTCTAAAGTGTAATCTTCCTCCACTTCAGTGCTTCAGGGACATAAACCAGCAGCTCGCCAGAAGCCACTCCACCTTCATTTAGGGCAGCCAATAAAAAAATTGCAACTCTCCCTTTAAACAGAATGAAGCAGCAAAATGATATTTCAGGGCTGATTATAAGAGGCCCTCTTTGAATGGCACTGGAAAGTGCACAGAAATGCACATATGTTACTTCAACAGTCTCTTAAAATAATTGCGGTGGGGGGTATTTATTTGATTTTTTTTTTTACTGTGTTTCTAATACTAAGTGTCAATTTAAATGCTATTCTTACCAAACTGGTAAGTTAAAAAGGTTTGAGAGATCACACTTTCTTGAGAAAACAATTACCTAAAGAGCAACCATATGAAAAATTTTACTGTATTTCAAAGCAGAAAATTTTGACTTGTCTGACACCAAAAAAGCTAATCTAGAAAAAATCTGAGATCCACTTCACCTAGTACAAATATAACTGCAAGTGCAGGCTCTGCTTTTTTCAACTTAAAATGGATTTCACACCATGACAGGTTTCATTCTGCATTAAAATTGCAAATCTTCCATTTGGCCCAGTTTCAGCTGCAATTGATCTGCTTTGTCGTCATAGATTAAAAAAAAAACAGTGAAGGGCACTGCAGCTTTAAATATTTCAGAGCTATGTAGCTAGTAAATAGACTCCATTGCAATATGGCTCTGAAGGTCGTGTCCTATTGTCTCTTTTCTCTGCAAATATTCTAAACAGCATAAAATGGTTTATTTTATACAATACCTCCCTGCCATTTCTAAATCATGTCAATTGTATTAGGCATTTCCTTACTGGAAAGGACAGATACGCCACTCTTTCCATACACACCCACGCTGCTTCTAGATGTATTCAAAACGTCCACTGTGAATGTAACAGCAGGGTGTACATAGGAGATGTGCACAGCTTTTCATACACATACCTTACACAAACAGACTCCCTGTTAAATCCCACCACAACATAAGGACAATTAGGTATTTCAATGGTGATAAAATAATTAACTGGATTTCAGGTCAAGAAGCATCTTTGGTTAAAATTAACAGCCCAGTTACAAAGCTGAAGCCAGCTATTTCAACATCTCAGATTTCTCACATATGGGAGAATATGAAAAAAAAATTCTAATACGGCATCAAGGGAATCTAGTCTGCTGAACCTGATTTTCATGAAGGCTACTACATTTCAGATGCTAAAAGAGAGCAAAAAACAACCAACAAAAAGCCCTGTCACATTTAACAATAAGTTACAAGAAAAACAAGACTATAAGCCTTAAGCTAGAATTGGAAATATTTGTATGCACTCCTTAGGTTCAACCCCACTTCTTTCATATAAGCTCAATATTTGATGCAAATATGAGTTATGGAGATGCCACTCAGACAGAGCAGTAACATGAAATACACCCCAAAAATACAAATTGGTGATAGCTGTCACCATGCAGAAGGTGTGTGTAGTCATTTACCTGAAAAGGCAACAGATTGTTGCCATTGTCCGTCCTGAATGCGTTGTCTTCCATCCAGGATTTGGGGGTTAAGGGTGCAGCCCGTGGGAACTTCGGAGGGGCAATGACATTGCTGGAGAAGGGTTTTTTAAGGGGTGAAATGGGATTGAGGGGGGAGGGCACGCCGACTCCCACTCCCACGCCAACCCCCACTCCAACTGCCCTTCGAGGGTCCCTACCAGCCTGCAGCCCACCCCAAGGGTTGGAAGGTGTACTCCAAGCCGCGTTCTGGTGGTTATTCCAGCTGGAGGAGGAAGAAGAGGAGGCAGAGGAGGAAGACGGTTTGCTGGTCATGATGGGCTGATGGCTGTAAGCAGCATTTCTCTGGGCAAAAGGTGCCTGATTAGGGCTCACAGGTGACCTCCGCTGCTGCTGCTGCTGCTGAGCTTGCTGCTGCTGCTGCTGATGTTGGTGGTGTTGAGTCTGAGCTAGGCCAATTTGAGGTGAGAAAGTGCCACCAAATACAGGGTTGACATGGTGTGGAAAATTCTGGAAAAGCATTGTCCCATTGACTGGAGTAATCCCTTGGAAAAAGCTATCATCCACCGTGTTTGTGGTCCCTGTAGACCAGGTGCTGCCAAACGAGGGAGACAAGGAGGTGCCGGCTGCAGGTTCTTGTTGAGGCTGGTGAAAGCTCAAGCCAGGCAAAATGGGAGACTCCATCTGCATCTTCTCCTTGCTATTTTGGGAAGGAGCCGATGTGCCGATACTAGTCACTGAACTGTTGTCTTCTGGTTTGGGTGTCTCCGACGAGATGGGTGTAGAGGGGGCTTCTGCTGAGTTTGGATCTTGCTGCTGCTGCTGCTGCCGCTGCTGCTGGGGCTGGGCTTTGCTTTTGTCCATCAGTAAATCATCCTGCATGGTTTGCGCAGCTGAAACAGTAGGGGAAAAAACCACAAAGACAGATTATTAACATTGTCATTCATACCACAAACCAGTCTGTTTTAAATATTTGCCAGCCAAAAATCTCGTCCTATTGCTAGTACTATGCTACAGCATATTGCAAGGCAAACCCGTAATCTTCCCCCTCCCCCATTTAGGAATATGTACCCTTTGATCGTGCTAGATTGCCTTTAAAATAATTTTTAAGATGCTTCACCCTTTTTGATGCCTTGTTTCCCTTCAGTCTAAATGAGAGATGTGCTTATAGGGCAGAGATATACAGCAATTTCGCCACGTCTCTTTTCTCTTACACCGGAACTCAGAGCTCTCACCCTGCAATGAGAAACTGATTCTGGTTCCTGTTTTTCCAAGCACCCTCCTCCTCCACCTCCTCCCCCTGGTTATTTGCATACGTCAATAAATACTGCTGCGTCCTTCAGCAAGGTTAAAAAGACACCAGTCTTCGCTCTTCTCCACCCCTTTTCTAATAGGGGACGTTTAAAGGAGCCGGGTACCGATTTTCCTTAATCAACAAGCCGGCTTTCCGCGACTTGTGTGCATGGGCGAGGGAGCACGCGGAGCGGCCGCAGCGGCACGGGAGCGGCTCCGCGCTGCACAATCGCTCCTGCCCCGCTCCCTGCCCCGCTCCTGCCGCCCCGGGCAGCGCAGCCCACGGCAGCGCCGGCAAGGGGGGCCGGGGGGCGGAGACACCTCGCCTACAAAGCCGCCGATGGGTGTTAGCTTTGCCTTCGGTGACCTTACGATCTCTCCGCGTAAAATGCTATTTTACATCAAAGCGGTCCTTTACTTGAAGGTATATCTATCCACTCGCTCTATTTATATATATACACTCGCTCTATTTATACCCATGCATATGAAATCATCGGCAATTTGTTCATTACAAAAACATAAGGTCAAAATCAGCAGATCGGGGAGGTATTATTAGACTGTGTTCTTTCTGATGCTTTCAAATGAAAAATAAAACAAGGCAAAATCGAAATGCTTACAATATAGATATGCTGCATGTTAAAAACCATCTTTATATGCACAAGACAAAGACTAGTGATGCAAATTATTTACTAAATCAATACATAAGTTTAAACTTTAAAAAGAAAATGTATGTGGAATGGTTGAGCCTTATATCTGCCAGAAAAGGTGCTCCATATGAAACAAGACAGATCATATCATTTTATTATTATTTTGAGACACAATAGTACTACTACAATACAGACATCAATGAACAGCATTTTTATGAAATCACAACAGGAACCTCCACATTTTGCAGGCTTTTAGTCAATTGAAGAAATCATTCTAAATCTCGAAAGTATTTTAAATGAGCCCCAAATCACTTACTTTAATTGAGTAACTATGTCAAAGATGGCCATGGCTGAATACCTAATTGCATTTTTGTTCAGTTAATCATATGACATGTACATGCCTAAGACTGCATTTTTTAGGATTGTTTTTTTAATGTAACAAAGCACAGCCAAATCAATTCACTGTTAAAGAAAGCTGGCAAAGTGTGCAATTGATGGCACTGTCCCTTCTGACATTAGATGGTCCAGGTGTACCCCATTTCTTGTTCTTTCCTTTAAATCTCTTCTGAGCCACATACACATATTTTAGTTAAAATGAATGTCAGGAGAGGTGTCTGCTATCAAGTAAGTCACTGCTTATGCTGCCCCTTATTTACCAGTTCAACATGTAAACTGAGCAGAAGGGTTCCTGAGCAGACTGTGCCATGAGGCAACATTAGGAAAGCTGCTCAGGACAGGGGAAACCATTGCATCTGTTCCAGGCAGCACCACTGCTGCTGGGAGCGCAGAAAACCTTGCAAGGCACTTTAAAGCAATACTGCAGTAAACCACAATATACCAAGCTCTGTCTGTGTAACTTTCCATTAGCTTCACTTCCTCCAAATCACTATTACTCCTAAGGCTATATAAAATTACTGAGGAGTCAAATCAGAGAGAGAACAGGATTATGTGTATCCCTCTCCCCTGGTTCTGAGCTATCAGTATAAAAATACATTTAGAGAGAAAAACATAGCAGCTGAAATCTTAAAATTCTGTCATCAATAAAGTTATATTTAAATTAGTTAGTCACCAGGTTATCTATAGTGGCCAGCACAGCAGCTGCTTCAAATAGGTACCTTGACTTAGCTAGCTGGTTTTGAACTTTATCCTAAGGACTGTGATTCACATTCCTTGTCATATTGCTTCTTAGAGGTAAAAATCACTGCACAGTTCAACCCTCTTGTCAAGGTCAAGACCTTCTTTTAATGAATTAAGCCAGTCCAAATGAAAAAACACTGGTTAATAAATGACTTTGAAAGACAGGACAGCCACTGTCTAAAGTTGGACTATTATGCAGTACCTCTTGATTATTTGCTGGTGTAAGTATTTGTACAAATTTACAATCCAGTACAGGAAATCTATATCCCCGTAGCAATACCAGCTCTATTTGCATGCAGAAACCCACGCAGTCAACACAGAAATTTTTAAGGAACAGTTACCTTTGGATTTTCTGTATTTAAAGATCAACAAAAGGACAGTATATTTATTTTCTTCTTTCAGGTCTGGTATATGACAAACAGTCGACCAGTCTGGCAAGAGCACTTTGACAACCGGGAGCTTTCAGCGCTCTCCCAAGGAATCATGGGGTTTGAAGTCTAAGCTAGAGATTGCATTTCACTGCTGCTTCCTGAAAGGAAGAGAGCTGCAAAGGAAAAAAAATATGTGCACACTCCCTCTTCCCAGGGAAAACTACTGCAATGTGAATCATCAGCTCTGAGAAAATATCTGTCAGGCTGAGCTGAAAGTGAGTAACTAAATAAGAGCTTTTCACAATTCAATTTATAAGCCCAGATCAAATAGCTACCTGTTCAGAACAATTGCGAGACAGAAAAATAGTTACAGTGTTTCCAAACTTCCCTTACAAACTTCTAGCATAAGAAATTAATTATAACTCATACCAGCTATAAAATTTACAGCTATTACGAAGGAAATTGTGTCATGTTGCTCAGCTGAAGAAAATATTAAATAATCACGTCCTAATATAATTTCTAAAAATATTCTGAAACTCAAACACAAATAGGTCAAGTATGAAAATTTAAAACAAATCAAAATCAGCACATAGGTGAAAAGTTGTACTATTTGAATAGTTTCCAATTTCCAAGTTACAACTTTTTCACTACTGAGTTATTACTACATTGAAAATTCTAAAAAAAAAAAGCTGCTCAGAAAATAATCAAGGTGCCAATGTTACTATTTAACATTCCATCCATTCTGTACACTGTGGTTCCACATTTCACCTCCCTCCCTTTCACTACCCACCACCTACATATCTGCAGTCTCCACATCAACACACAGCCTGACAGGAGTTCTTCTCATAAGATATTAATATTGTGATCATTAATGGAGGTCAGGTAAAGTTTTCAGAATTTCATTCACTGGCACTTGGTGTTCTGTTTTGCACTAGTCCATGAATTATTCTGCATATTTATTCTGGGTAATTCATAATACTAATTATTCTGGACCAAATAGTAATGCTTGTATGGAAATTACATTGTTGAAATCAGAAGTGTGAAAATAACAGTGTTTAATAAAAGTGCAGGCTGATTTTCAAAGGATGAAATATGCACAGCTTTGTGCATGGAAGAGAGATGACTAAAGCTGAGAAAGATAAAATAGGGCAGTTGAAAGTGACTTGTTCTAACACTTATGTCTCTGCTTTCTGCAGTCTGTTTATGTTGGACTGTATGCTCTGTCTGCCCTAAATCAATGCTGTAATTAAGAGTTTCTCAACACTTGCTCTAACCTGTTTGTGCTACTCTGAATCACTAAAGGCAGGAAAACTGCTTCCTTACAGCAACTGAAAATACTTAATTTTGTGAACCATCCCAGCCATCACAGGGCTGGCTCTAGGCATTCTATACCCCTCATTTATGTCCCTATTTACTTCTGGGTTATTCCTTCTCAGATGATTTGAGTATTCACGTACAAGGGACCGCATTGTTTCTGTCAGTTCTTCCCAGGAGACAGTTTCACTTCATAGATCAATCATTAGGATAAGGAGAAGCACACCAGAACCAAAGAAAATCAAGAGGTAAAGACAGTTTTTAGCAGAGACAATTTTTTTTTGTTGTTTCTACCAACCTACTCTTTCATAACTGGATGTTAAAAGATAGTAACAACAGCCGAATCAGGAGACAGGAGCTTAATTCAATCTGCTATATGAATTACTTGACCTGGGCCAGTTCCAAAGAAACAAATGTAAGAAAGGCCCAAATAAGCCCAGCTAACTCAATTAACTTTGCATAAAGCGTATTTTTATTGTAAGAAATTCATTATGCAGCAATTTAAGCCTCTTCAAGCCTCCTATGACTAACAAACCATGCTAGTCTTTTTGACAGAAAGTGACTATTCCAACTAGCTTGAAGGTTAAAATGAAGTGTTATGCTACTGAAAAAAAACAAGTAGAAACATTTTTTTCAGTTTAGATTAGTTACACTTTAGCCTAATTGACGGCTCCTTGTCTTATAAAAAACTGGAACCAAGTAAATGAAATATGCCTAACTGATTTGTATTATAATTTTACATACTACTATATTAGCAGTTAACATTTAGATTTGCCAAAATAGAATACTCCTATATTGCCAGGTTACTTAGCTTTGTTGAAAACAGTGAATCATTGCAACAGTTTTAATATTGTCAGGTCAGAAGTAAAGTACAGCTCCTTCATTATTTGTCCTCTTTTTCAGGCCTCACTGAAATAGTCAGATAAATATTTAATCTACCTCCACATCATTCTTGCAGTAATTGCTTGCCAACTTCTTTATTAAGCTTAAATATGTATAAATCTGTTAACAAACCATTTAGTATTTTAGAAGTTGATATTTGGCAGTAAATCCAATAGCCAAATTTAAGGCTCAATTTTAAGCCCTAAATAGCTTATACAGCTTTTGGTGATTTTCATGAAGTTCTGTACGTGCCTTCAAATGTGCAGTTTGACTTCATTCAAAATGGCTGCTACCTCCAGTCAGTGTTTGGGAGCTGAGCTCTGGCAAAGCTCCAGGAAGAGCAGCCACTTTGCCTCCCTTTGCACTGGCCAAACAGAGCCTGCTCCCAGGAGAGCTCTCTCAGCTCAAATGCAGCTACTACCAGGTGAAGGTAAGGGATGACAGAATGAGGCAGCGCAATGAACATCATGGAAGCAGAAGGAAGAAACAAAGAAGGATCTATTAAGGGTTGATATAGGAAGCAATAGCTTAAAAATGAAAAAAAATTGCAAGAGGCAACCTGAGAATTATAGTGGAAAATGCCAATGCAAAGAAGGAAGCATAAAGAGCAAAAAGCAGAAAGAAAATGAATAGAAAAGGGGGATGAGGGAGAGTGAAGGAGGAGATTGTAGGGGAGAATAAAGCAAGCATTTGAATAGAGCAGCTGCATATCCAGTCTTGTTAAGGGGAATAGAGAAGGATGGAATGACAACTCTTGCTCTGTCTGGGAATAAGGAGGTGTTTTTTCCAAATTTAAAACCAGTTGGTTATATATGTATTTTAGGATCACACTTCGATTCTGAGAAGAGGAGACAAAGAACAGATACCCTGAGCTGTTCAACAGACTTCTGAAAAATAAAAAGGCACAAATCAGTTTTTAGATTTCAGAATCTTAAAGCTATTTATGGGATGTCAAGAGGTCTGTCATTATAGAATGCTTTGGGTTGTAAGGGACCTTTAAAGCTCACCTAGCCCAACTTCCCTGCAATGAGCAAGGACATCTTCAACCAGATAAGGTTGCTCAGGGCCCTGTCCAACCTGACCTTAAATGTTTCCAGGGATGAGGAATCCACCATCTTTCTGGGCAACTTGTACCAATGTTTTATCACCCTCATTGTAAAAAATTTCTTCCTTATGTTCAATCCAAATCTACCCTCTTTTAGTTTAAAACCTCTAATGCTTGTCCAATTGTGTTTTTATTTGTCATGTTTAGAAAAAAGATAGAATTTTTAAAAAATAATAAAAAGCATGTCCAAATCTACCAACTGTTCGCTATTTGACCTGATACTCAAGTTTTGTCTGGTCCAGTCTTTTCATACCTCCTTGTGCCAGCAGTAGAGCAAAGCAACTACCTTTGTCACAAACAGTTCCTTAGCCTCAAACAGTAGCCAAGTGATCCTGGGTTCTGGTTCAATTTCTTCAGGTAAGTATTGTTCACAACCATTATTAGTCATCATGACCTTTATCATAGTGGCAGGCAATAGCATATCCTTCCAACTCCAAAGCAAACATACAAAAACTGCACAAACCACATAATCCTAGAAATAAAACCAGCTTCCGTATTTCCATTTGTAACGCTTAAGAAAAAATATTTAAAAACCTAAGCATTTGGCTAGTCTAGCTGCTCAGTGTTCTGGCCAGCAGACAAGGAATTTAGTCCAGACCAAGAATAGGAACCAGAAACTCTTGATATCTAATATTGCTCTTACATGCCATGGACAGCTGTAATTTGGACAGTGTGTATTAGGATCTCTTCCAGGAGGTTATGCCCATGTGGTTTACTCAGGGCACTGTACATCCAACACTCCTCAGCAGTGCTAGCAACACTGAATATTATGGTCCCAAGAATAAGTACAAAATAAATCTGGGACAGGATGTCGATGCCTTCTTCGTACCTGCTGCTATACATACCTCCTGTACGGAACTTTTACATCACTGTAACTACTTTAGCATTCCTGTTTATGATATTTGTAGCAATTAGAAAGTAAACAACACCTTCCCTACCTTTATACATACCTCTACTATTATACACATAACACAGCTTACAGTTCCAAGTCCAGGTGTTTTACACATATTTTGACAATACTGTTCTCTCAACAAAGACTCTCAAAACCAGATTGATTTGTCACTAGCTAAGGCAGCACAGCCAAAGAATACAGTATATTCCCTACACTGGCTTTCCTGTTCCACCTGACCTCTCTAGTCACGTCCATGCAAATGCTTAATCTCAACCAAGAACAGATGTAGGCTGATGCAGCTGCACAATTGCACTCAGAGCTTGGCCCTGTAAATTACAGCCTTGAACACCAACTGCAGTGTAATTTATACAAGGTATCAGGGACTAGTTTCATCTAGCAAAACTTACTGCAAGAGCCATTCTTTCAAAATATAACTTGAAAAGAAAAATCCAAAGTTGATATTTACTAACTAATCTTTCCAAGAATCTGTAATGTCACAATTGCCTCTGAAAAACAGGATATTGCCTTTGCTTGGGAAGTGTGACATAAGGGCAGGAGACAGACACCAATGGTGAAGATAAACGCAAAGGCAACTTCTTTCCAGGTGCTATCCACCTCTTTGTTCTGTAAAGGCTCTTCAGCTCCTAAATTTCCAGTCTGCCAGACTATAATGCTCTAAGTTGGCATCTGAATATACAGCAAATTTTAAAAGCACCTTAGAAGGACTTTTTTCCCATTTGGAAGCACACCAATAAACCCGAAACAGAGTGTTGCCATTCCCACCGGCTGTCCCATGCCTCACCCCGCTTGCACACAGAAGCCGCTGGGCACCGGGCCTCCATCGAGCACCAAGTGCCACCTACAAGGGCGCCGGTGCGTGTCCTTGTCATTGACAACACCACAGAAACAGATTAATTTCCTTCTCGCCGTTCCGGCCACCGCCCTTCTGGGCAGCCCGGTCGGGGCTGGCACCTGGCAAGGTCCCCTCCGGCCCCAGGGCAGGTTCCGGGGCCCGGCAGCCGAGCAGGGGCGGGAGCCGCCTGCACCTGTTCGGCAGGGGAGGGAGTGGGGGATGCTCCTGCCCGAGGGGGTTCCTGCGGGAGCGGGTACGGGAGGCGGCCCGGCCTCTCCCTTCTTCCTTCCCTCCCTCCCTCTCTCCCTCCCTCCCTCCACCCGTGAGGGGTCCCGGCCGGCGGCGGGGGGCGGCAGGAGGGGCGG
>VZRZ01001071.1:1334290-1433690 GCA_013398175.1 Climacteris rufus
GGCGGCGCGGCTGCGCTTAGCGCTCGCCGCCTTTCCCCGCGGCGGCCCGGGCGTTCCGTCCTGCTCCGGCCAGCGGCCCCGCGCCGCGTCTCGCCTGCCCAACGAGGGGCCGCCCCGCGAAAGGACGGGTTTGTCGCCTTCCCCTTCGCTTCCCTTTCTCCGCCGGCGCACGCGTGACGCCTTTGTCAGGCTCCGGGCCCTCGGCTGGGCCCGCTCCTCCGCCCGGGGCCATGGCCGAGCAGACGGGCTTGGCGCTGCCGCAGACCATGGACAGGTACGGGGAGGGAACGCTCGGGCTGGACGTGTGACATCCCGCGGCGGGTTAGGGGCCGGCGCCGCTCCGGGGGATGGGCACGGCCTGGACCGATGTCGCGGGCTTCTGTGTTTTTGCCTTCTAAAATCTGCGATGGTCCCGGAGAAGTTGTGCAGGCGCTGCCGTGAATCAGCGCCAGGTACCGCGGGCAGCAGAGGGCTGTGGGGCTCGGGGAGGGATCGCTCCGGCAGCCCTGGGGCGGGAGGAGGTGTTTGTGCCTGGGCTGGGACGGGCTCGGGGCAGGTGCGGATCTGCAGAGGGCTGTCCCTGTCCCTCGGTCTGGGAGAGCCTCTGGGTACGGAATCACTGACGTGCACGGAAAGTGAGGCACCAAAACATGACGAAAGCTTAGCCGTCCTTGTATGTTTTGTTGCTGGTTTTATGATCTGAAGAAAGCCTGTGGTTTCTTTCTGGAGTGTTCTTAAAAAGTACAACCTTAAAAGTATTTTGACTTAAGCATTTTTCTTCCTCTGTAATGAGTTTTACTACCTTGTAAATTCTATTTATTGCACTTGTTTTCTCTTTATGGTTTTATTTGAATATGTAGCACTTTCACCCTGTTCCACTGACAGTTAAGATTCTGTAAGTGTAATTTTGACTCATCCAGGAAGCCCTTGCAAGCTGTCTGTACAAACAATAAACCCACATTCATGGCCTGTTATTGCAGGAGTTGTAATAGCCTGGTATCTCAGAAGGTGGGGACCCAGAAGCAACCTGACCAGTTTTCATCATAAGGAAGCAAAAAGAATCCTGGTGATTTTCTCCTTTCCAGGTCGCCTCTAAGGAAAGAGTATTTAGTGAAATACAGCCTGTCATCAGGCAGGTAATGGAGATATAAACTATATGAGGCAGGGTAGAACTTTAGCAGCCTGGAATGTGAGGATGAGAAGTCCCAGTTTGATGTAGGGAGGATTAAAATTATTTGAGGGGGGCGGGAAAGTTTGTGTTACAGAAGAACTGAAAAAGTGAGAGGTGACAAAGGGGTGATTTAGATTATGATTTAGAACTGTGCCTGTCAAGGAGGTTGGCAGCCAGGAGCCATAAGTGCATTTCCAAGGTAGATTTTTAGAAGTACTATCAGGAAAGCATTCAGTTTGAAGGGAATAAAAGGGAAGAGCTAAGGAAGACAAAGAATTGAGAGGAGGATGATAGAATTTTTGTTAGAAGAAAGAAGGGAGGGAGGAAAAGATCAGGAAGAGTGCTGCAGAATCAATTCCTTTTAAACTAAAAAACAAAACAAAAAAAAGACAATAAAAACCCCCACATCATCTTCATCCCACAGCTTGTAGTCCAGTAATACATAATATCTCGTGTTTTGGAGTTCTGGGAAACCGTGATGCTCTGAGTGAATGCCCTGCTGTCTATGACTGTTGGCTCACACTATGAAGTTCTAGTTCACCCTGTAGGGAAATGGCTGTAAGGTGTTCATAGTCTTTGTTGAGGCCAACAGTTAAATGAAACAGCTCATTTAAAAAAGGGGAAATTAATTAACTAGTGGCCAAACCAGTTTACTGTTCTTCAGTAAGAGAGATGTAGGTTTTGATGTACATTTAATATTCCTGTATCCTTTCAAGTTTGTGAAATTGTGACATTTATCCCTGGCTCTTTTCAAAGACTCATTCCAGTACACTTGAAGTAGTTTGATATCTAAAACAATTGGAAAGTGTCTCTGACTTCCTTAATAACAAGGACAGCCGGGAAAAAATGTGAAGTATCTAGGTAGCATAAAAGGAGGTGTGAAGAGAGGCTGGAGCTTTCATCTAAGAATCCTGTTTCCAGTATCTAGATCACCACTGAGTGGTGACGTGCTGTTGTATCAGGAGTAAGATGTTGCTGTAGATGTGAGTGCATGCACTGCTTTGTATACAAGGGTCAGAGCTCTCAGAGCAAGTTCTCTAAATCTGTATTTGTGAGAGGGAACAGTTGGCTTCTCTTCACTCTTAGATTCTACACCTGTATGATTACAGGGTTTTTTCCTTAATAAAGCAATTTGGATTTCTCCAGTCTTGATAGCATCTCAGCATTGTTGCCTGGGATTCATCTTTGGTGTGTTTTGTGCTCCATCCTTTATTTTCCCTACATAATTTCTGTCTGGAAGCAAACCATGGATTTATAACAAATAAGGTAAATAGCTGTTAAGATAAAAGGAGTTTGTTACTCAAAATTTCTAGCTAAGGATTTTATACTTACCTGAAGGATTGGCTCCAGCATAAATACAAGAAGCATGACTGAAGTGACACTACATTGTGGAGCTGTCTCATCTGCAGCATTTAGGAAACTAATCCATATGATTAACATGGTCTTCTCTAGCCTCAAAATTGGAATTTCCATCCCTCTTGTAGTTTTTTCCTTCTCATTCATGTTTAAATAACAGTTCCAGAGAGGAAGTCATAGAATACTGTTGTTTTCTGCAAGCAGAACTCTTTTCAGTATATGATAAAGAGCCATATTCCTGGACTAATGTGTACACTTGAAGGCAAGGATTAGTAGTCTGTCTAAATGGTAAGATTTTATTATTATTTCATTATTTTTAATCCCTTTGTTCACATGGGTTTAATGCATAAATTACAGAATTACAGTAATCTTTATAAGAACTTGAAATTATGTGGTAGTGGGGTTTTTATGTGCTGTTAATGTGAGCTGTAATGCTGAAATGTACTCATATTTTTAAGCTTATTCTCTTGACTTCACGAATTATGTGTGGATTGCTCTTGCAATTGGTTATGCCAAGGCTTCAGAATGCTGGGGTTTTGTTTTTTAAAGCATGCTGTGTGGTATGATTTGTGGTATTTCATAGAGTATCTAACTTAAAGACAACTGCTCCCTTCTTTCCATATATTTGCCACCTGGTCACTATTGCCTTCTATTATTTCAGTCTTCACAGATGTTAGTCAAAATGTGACAAATAATCTGTTGTAGGCTTGTGCTGAAGAATCTGCACAGTGGCAATTTTAGCATAGTTTAATTTTTGAATTAGGATGTTTGGTTTTCTGAACAGTTGGTAGTTGGTTCAGTTGTGGTCAGGATCCTTGATAAAACTTGATAAAGCAATATGATGCCACTTCCATTCTCTACCCTTGCCATTCCTTATTGGAAGGAGACGAGAGTTGAAATTGCAGGTAAACTTTACAAGCAATTAAACAATAAAATGCAGAATTGTAGTTGATTTAAGAAATTACTTATACTATCAAGAGAGGAGTACTGTTGCAACTAAATTTTCTCTTTGCCAGATCATTGATTTATTGGAAAAAGCTAGCAGTTGTAGTTCAAAAGTTGCAAAATAGCAGTGGGTTTTCTGTTTCAGTTTTTATAACTGTCATCTCATTCCTTGGTCATTTTCTGTTTGTATATATTTTTTTTTCAAGAAAAAAGCACATGGAGTGGCTTTGTACATAATTTTCAGTTGCTCCTTCCATTCCAGTTAGTATTTGTGGTGTGTTTGTGTTGATAGCAGTCTTTTCCTTCCCTCTTTGAAAGTGCAGGCACTGATTTAGTTTTATTTTCACAATTAACTGTTGATACTTTGATAACCTAATACACAGTTTTGGATTAAGACCTTAAGGTGACAACCCAGACAGTGTAATAAGTGGGCTGTGTAGTCCTTGATTAAAGACCTTTATTCTGAGCATCTTAAAGTTGTACTGGATATTGTGCACTGTGATTTCTCTCACTGACTGAAGTTGACATATGAGTAACTTTGTAGGAGTGGAGTTCAACCAGATAAGATATGCAGAGTAATAAGCAACATGAAACACCATACAAGATTTCTGTATTATTTTCATTTTTCACAAAATGCCATCTCTGCAGATACCCAATCTGTTTGTTCTACGTGCTCTGATTAAGCTCTCTTCCTTGTCCTGCCTGAAGTAGTTGTTTTCTTTCTTCATAATACAGTTAAACTCTTTTGAGATAGGTCTTCCTGACTTATGGTCAAAGTCTGTCAGTGTCTAGAAGTACCAGGCTTTTCTGTTGTTCCTCGAGAGCAGGTTATTAATGCTTAGAAGGCAGGGTGTATAAAAGTAAAGAATGGGCTGTGCTAGGTTAATCTCTACTAGAAAGGAAACAAGGGGTTTGTTTTTCCCTATCTTTACCCCAACTGTTTGAAGCTGATGTTGATACAGGATGGAAGAAGCAAAATCACGTATATCTTGGAGAGTGAGTTGAAGAAAGTAAATTTGAAAAAATAATAACTTTGTAATAGCCTGGCTATTACATTACTGCTTCATCCCAGGTAAATCCCTTAGTATTTTGCTTTGCTTTATGCTGAAGGTTCTATGGAGATTGAGTTCTTCCTGTGTTTTACCAGTAAAGATGATTAGTGAAGACTTAATGCAGACCTGTAGACTGCCTTTTGCCCATGTGAAATATAAAGGTGTCAGCATGTTATTTATAAACTATCTTAACCTTTTGACTGTTGTCTTATGTATATTATGTTTCTATCTTTGGTGTTTGCTGTGATATGCTTAGGAATAAATGTACGTGGTTTAATTGCTGCTTAACAATTAACTTCAACCTGCAGACAGTAGGTAATTATTCCTTCTATTTAAGTATGGGGAAACTCCTGAGAGACAATTTATAATTTTTTTATACTCAAAATCTCGGTATTCCATGTATTATGAAGGCATGCAAATAGTATTTTCATTTGTTGTACCCCTTTATCTAAAAAGGCCATACAAAACCCTGTTTATTGATCCCTTCCTACGAAAGTGTTCAGAACCCTGTAACAGTGCTTAAAACTGATGTTTTTCTTTGGCATGGTGTCTTAAGCAACTCCTTGAAACTAAAACTTCTGACAGTTAATACAAGTGTGTTGAGTAAATATATGTATAATAATTTACAGAGAAATAGCAAAAGGTTCAAGTGTCAATTTTGGAACATCTTTTTAAAAGTAGTACTTGAAATGGTAGTTAATATGCCAGCTGTTTTGGACTTGTTTGGTGCTTCTGACATCTTAACCTCCTTATGGCCTTTCTGCACTGCAGAGAGGTGGAAAATTCCTGGTATGAAAGAGCTTTTTGATGCATGTTTTTCTTCCTCTCAGCCACAGAATGGGCCAAGTACTAGATTTTTATAGGATGTAATACCTACCTCTATCAAAAGAGCACATTACTTCTCATGCTTTTACTGGCATTTTTAGTTTACCACAAGTAGCAAATTCATCGTCAGTCCAGAAGAATAAGAGGACTCAAGCTGAAGCCTTTAAAGCAAACTGCTTCTGGCTGATGTTTGTAAATGAAACTGTTGAGATTACATAAACTGGACAAGGGGCTGGAGCACAAGACTTACTAGAAAAAGCTAGAGGGAACTAGGCCTGCCTGAAGAAGAGAAGGGATGGCTTGGGATATCTAATAACCTTCTGCCTATAAAGGAGGTTGTTCAGAAAACAGTTGGTCAGTCTGTGGAGGTTCCTGGCAGGGTGATGAGAAACAACTGTAAATTTGAACAGAGAAGTTTTCAGCACGTGAGGATGGGGGGTGATGCAATTGAGCTTGGGAATAGGTTGCCCAGTGCAGGTGTGGACCTCTGGCCTTGGGACTTTTCAGGTCCCAGCTGGAGAAGGCTCTGGCTGTCTGCTCTGAATTTCAGTGTTGCTTCTGCCTTGGGCAGGAGTTCTGAGAAGATCTCCTGCAGTCCCTTCCGACCCTTAATTCTGTGATACCAGGTCTAGATGCACTCCCAGTTTAAGTGGGAAAACAGAACAGTATCAGGGCTCTATTTGCACTGCAAAACTTAAGCTTACTTTGCTGGAGATGCCAATAGGGAGGTAGAGTCCACTGATACCTTCTAGCAAATCTGCACTTGGCCTTTTTTATCACCTGCTCTGCAATTTGTACCTAAAATTTAAGGTGACTTCCAGTCTAATTGGACTGGGATCTTGTTTTTTTCTCTAGGGTTTTATTCTCCTGTCATGTTGATGCTAATAAGAGTGCTTTTGGCAATAGTTTTCTAATGTTCAATGAAAGTGCTTATGCTCAGGATTTTTGTGTCAGTGCCTTCAGAGGAAGGATTATACACCTCCTGCCTACCACTAGTGTAGGATGAGAAGATTTCCAGTCAAAATGTCCACTTTTGAATGCAGGTTAAAAACAACTGTGCTGAAGCTGTATTAAATCAAGGACTAGCTGTTCATTTGTTTGTAAGTTAAGATAAAAATTCAACTGGCCTGCTATATAACAGTTTCCCTATAAGTAAATACCAGTTGATTTAAGGGCTAACTGTGGAATCTTGGTTTGTGCTTATGTTTGGAAATGACTCACAGAAACAAATATTTTGGGTAAGTGTTGTTAGCATTTCTAGGTTTTCAGGTGATTGTTGGTGAGAATTATGGACTCCTTAGTGTTCTCAGTTTATGTATCTCTGCCTGTTTCCCCTGTGGTCATGCAGCTCCTCTTCAATGCAAACATATTAAAAGAAACTATTAATGCAGTGTGAAGGTGATCAGTAATGGAGTTGTCACGGACAAGAGGGGCTGGCATTCACTGATTATTTTTTTTTAAACCATTTTGATATAATTATTTCTTCACAATCTTTTTAGAAAAAAGATAAGACCCTGTATTTTAAACCTGTAATGTGGTCTTTATGTGCATTCCAGATCTCTTCTCATTTGTTTCTTCTAAGTGCCTCCTCCAGTGATGTGAATACTTTTGTTTAGAAGTGGATATTTTTTATTGGACTAAAATGTGCCAGCATGTTAGCCTTCTGTGAGGGATATAATTACAGAAGACCATGTGCAGAGTGCTTGTGACTGTTCTGCTGGTGAGTCATGCAGTCACTTCTACAGCATGTTGAGGAGAGTTACTTAATGTTATGATCAGACACCTTGGAGTTTTGTTCACATTTATTCAGAGTAAAGACATTTCCAAATTTTCAATGTCTGCCACATTTGATTGGTGGTTTTTGTTGTTCTTGAGGTATTAATGTTCTAAGAATATATTTTGTTGGCTTTTAAAGTTTTTTGGTAATTTTTAGGTCAGAAATTGTTCCAGATTTTATTATGAGGATTATATAAGATGACTGACTTAAGTAGAGCTTTTTGGTTTGTTCTATTATACTGTAAATTATCTGATAAAAAATAGAAATTATAAACTGAGAATGACTTGAGTAATAGTGTCTGTTATATAAACTCAAGTTCAAAGCAATTTGCTTGCTTTGGAGTCTTCCACTATTTGCAGTTTTAGGACTACACTTCCTTTTTTTCCTCTTTTCTTTGGAAGAACTAGCAGAGAAGTTGCTCATCCTGTATGGTCAGTTTAACCATGAAAGTCTCTAGGAATACGTAAAAAACCCAGACTTTTCTTTCACAATTACTTGCCCTAAAAATTGAATGTAAAACAAGTGGCCATGTTTGGTTTCTAACAGGTGTCTATGCTGATGTGTTTACTTTTGCAACTAAAGCTACTGTGCCTAGAGATTCCTTTGTACTCCTGCATTACCTGTGTGACACTGGAAGATGGCTGCAGGAGATTGAGCTCACATGGTACAGACACTGGGAATAGAAAGTAACTTTGCATTTCTTATCTTTTGCTTATCACAGCAACAGCTGAATGTGAAGATGGTTACAGTAATAGGCAGGTCAGAGTTGGTCTATTCTGTATGTAGGTTGCTCCTGATATTTGTAGCATCTGTTATCTACCCTGTACACGTACCGTGAACACTAGTGTTGGTATTTTTGTGATGCAACTCCCTTCCCCTTTCCCCCAGTGCAAAATAACATTGTTTAATATTGTTTAATAGAAACTACATACTTTTGTCTTCTTTTTGAGTCTGATCATCTTAGAGGTAATTAATAACTAATTAAGATATTTAAAGTCACATTCAAGGAAGTAACTTTAAGTAGCCTCTAAAAGGTAATTTCCAAGTTGCTTCCTGTGTTTGTGATTATTGACAGATTTGTCAAACAACGCATGAGAAAATGTTTTCCCTATATAGTATGCTATCCGCATTATAAAAAGTCTGTTAAATTTTTAAAGCGTTAACTTAATGCTGTTAGAATTCTTCACTGTTTGCTGTGTATCTATACACTTGAGTACTTGTCAGCTTTCTGTTCAAATCATGTTGTTCAAAGCATGTTTCAGTTTCAGAAGTAAACTGTTTTGTGTATGTGTGTATGGGGTTCTTTGTTTAGGTTTTGTTTGGTTGGTTTTTCTTTTTCCACTTGTTTTTAGTCACTTCTGTTTTTCTTGTTAATCACGATGGTAGGAATCAGTGTTACCCCCCTAGCAGGCACTCAGAATTTTAAATTGTTAGTTGTAGGCCAAGCTGCTAACCTATAATAGTAAGCAAGTTTAGTTAGCAAAATATATGTTTTAGCAATAAAGTGCTTATTGTATGAGAAATTGTTTAACCTGATTTGTCCTTTGCACACTTCCAGAAGGGCCCAGTTTTCCCTCCTCACTTAAGAAGTAAAAGAAATATTTCTAACATCCAAGTTCATTGTATATTTAAAGGCTGCCATCAAGGCCACTGAGCCTTGGTGACTTCTCACCTTTTCCTTTTGAAAAAGTAAGAGTATGGTAATCTTAAAGCCGTTAAGATAACTGAATTTTGAAGTCTTTGCAGAATGAGTATGTCTGAATAACTGGTTGTAAAAGTTTTATTTATCCAGAATGAAAGCTAATTTTTTTTATTGGCAGTCTAGATTTGGTAAACTAGAGACTAAACACCAACACGGTAGCTTGATCTGGGGAGGTATTTCTTGTTCTAAGTTGGCTGGAAGCAAAGACCATAAAAGCCTCCTAAGGCCCATTTTAAGCACAATAGGTGGTGGCTGGCAGTCAAAGGTTTAATTTTACCCACAAGCTAGAAAGCAGCCAGCAAGATTCGGTGAAGTATCCTTTACTCATATCTCTGCCTTTATATACTGCAATGAACTCAAGTGTAAAATATTTCCACTTGATTTGAGCTGTATCTGAGAACATAATTAAGCTTGAATTGAACTTCTGATAATCAATAGATCTTCTGGTGCACTTTCTAGTTAATTATTCTGTGGGGTTTTTAATGGGTTTGTTTACTGGGTTTTGGTTATCCATCGGCTTTTATTAGAAGTATTTTAAAATCTAGTTTTTACAATGTCATCCTGAGGTTAGAGGAAGTCAGGACCTATGTGTGGATACCACTTGTGTGGCCATATGTTTACACCAACATTGGCTTGATACTCTCTACTTAAGCTGTTTCTACTGGAAGCACTCCATTTGTGGTGAAGTGTAGTTACTGTTATGTCTCGATTCTGATCAATGTCTCCTTTACACACCATTACACCCTATCCTTGATGACTAGGCAGAGCAGACTTGGGTATTAAGTCAGATGACTTTCAGGACTTCCTTTGAGAATTTTAGACTTTGTTTCAAGGTGACAGCATGTTTTCTGATTGAATGTCGCAGGCTGGCATATGGCTGCTATGCCATGCTGCCTTAAAAGCACCCGCAGAAGTCACGATGGAGCATCTAAGACCACTATTTTTGCACTGGTATCTGTTCTTCACTGTGTGTATTTCCCCTGTGTGTTTTTCCCCTTAGGAGAGTACAAGGGTTTTTTGAGTTTGATAGGCAGGTCTTGAATTGAAGATAAAAGTATTTTCCGCTGTGTTTGATGGCCAGGAAAATATTGGTGAAAGAGCAGTGTTCCATCTATAATTGTGCAAGTGAGTTCATCTCTTCTGGCACTTAATCTCCTCTGTGAAGTATGACATAAGCTAACATTTCTTGGGTTAATGGTGTTCCTCTCTTTGTAGCCTTTATCAGGGGTTTGTAGGCTAGGCTTGCATTCTGTTGTGTCCAGAGAGTGGCCCTCTAGTACAAAAATCTTGGTGTTGCTGGTTCCTTCACACTCAGGTAAAGGAAATGCTTAGCAGTAGTATTTGCAATCTGATGTTTCTCTTGCTGTTTGAGAGAACAGTTTGCTGTCCCCACACTAAAATTCCAGCCAGCTCCAAAGAAGCCTAATCCTACTAGGAAGCCTAATCCATTTTTCTGACATCCTAGTCTTCCAACTTAAACATGATCTTTTAGTACTTAGAGTGTAGGTGGCAAGTTTAGTGTAAGCTTATCACTATTTGTCATCAAAGATATTTTATCTGTCGACATAGACTATGCATAAAAATGTTATAGAAACTCATGAAAAATTGCCTCTTCCAGACAGCAGATTTGTGGGTCATCCTTTAGAACACTGCCTTTTTATGGCCAGCTATTGGAATGCTTTCAGTCATTTTTTCCAAAATATGTTTTCACCCCTCACTGCATTGGCTCTCTGTGCTCTTGTTGCTATCAGTTATGTTTCAGCCTTTTCACTTTCTTCTTTCTGGATGTGAAATTCAATTGCAATAAGCTGCTTGGACACTTGTTCTTAGCAGAACAAGGATGCTTTACTCTTACAACAAGATACTAGCAAATTCCTGCCACTTTAAGGAAAAGCAATGTCCTCTATGATGTGGGAGAAAAGCAGAAAATTTCCTATTTTATGGAAGAACTGTAATGAGAGGGAAAACACTTTCTTAGCTCATGATTCTAGAGCATGTCATGCATGTTCAAATTTGCATTTCCCATGGTAAGAGTTAGGTCTAAAAGTCTAAAGGAATTTTCTTTTCTGAGAAGTTTGCTGCTTTTGCTTACCATTCATACTTGTGTGCCACTGAACATAAGGGGAAAAGTTCCAAGATGTTTTCCATTTCCACTTGCAGCACTGATTATTTGAAAACAAACTATAAAGCAGCTGTGCTGTCCCAGTCTAACAAGTCATCTTCCATTAAATGTTGTGGATACAAGGATATCTGCTGGGCTTATGGGGCTTCCAAAATTTTTGTAAATCTTTTACCACTGTGTGCATATATAGTCAACATACTGCTTTTAAATTCCTTTTTTGTATTGCTTTACACAGTGCTTGAAAACACCTGTTTTACACCTGCTTTACACCTGCTTGAAAACAAAGCTGTTTCATGATGAATTCAGGTTTCACAAATTGAGTCAGATTTGATTTAAATAACGTGAATTAGATGCTGTCTTCCCTCCCATCTAAGACTGATTTTTGAAAAAAGTAACGTTTAGAAGGAGTAAAATGTAGTAACAAGGAGAGCGGTCTGGCTCTAGGTGTATCTCTTGATCCTGGAGATCTCAGGGATGTGTTGGAGCTGTAGTTCCAATCAGGAACTGCAGAGAGGGGCCTCCTTACTGCTAAGAAACTTGTGGTTTGGAGGAACCTGATTTTAGGCAGGCCCTGGCTTTATGGATTAGTCATGTAACATTTGGAGTATAGGATCTCTAGTCTTCAATACAACTTTCTCCCCATCTGCTTTGCTCTTAACATAAGCAGTGCCCTGAAAAGAGTTTGTCTTTGCTACAGACAAAAACAGATGCAAAAAATGCATTACTCTTGGAGTCAGAATAGAATTTTTGAAACTGGAAAGCTTCATCTGCTGGGGAGCTGAAGCTAAAAGGCATTTGTAACCTTATATTCAAAGCTGTAATAGTGATATTGGTCTGGGTTTTTGTATGTTTTGTTTTAATTTTTTTTTTTGAGCCAAGGAAGTGTAGAAAAATACATTAGTGTTATTGATTTGGCTATGCAGAAAGTCATCAAGGAAAGAGGTTTGAGTTTCTATCAGAAACAATGCTTTGTTCCACCTTTTCAGCCCTTTCTGTTTCAGGTTATCTGAGAAGCAGCCTGATTCAGTGGTAAGAATCAAGGTCATATTTTATTCAGTACAAGAAAATGGAAAATCTGGCAAGAGCCTAGATACCTGTATTGAAATGGCTTTATATAGTCCTTTCTGCTACAGCTGCTGTCAATGGAAGGAGATAAAGCTGATGACAGTATACAGGGAATTCAATGTTCATTATTCATGACTTGCTAAAGGCCTAAGTCTGTAAAGGATTTTGTTATTCCTTTCATAGGTCTTTCAGGTTTTCAGGTATGATTGGCTGGCAAGAAGTTGGATGAAGCAATTAAAAAAAAGATGCTTATTTTTCTTGACTTACTAACCTTGACCCAAAACTTGAGAACAGAATTCAATCTACAACCATTGTCATGAACAGAGTCACCAGTTAAAATTGCAGTATAGCAAGATTATCATTATTTGATTAAATTTTAGACTTGCATTTTGTGATGGTATCCTCAGACCTAACTAGCTCTCTTGTGAAGCCTTTAATTTATAAATAAAAGTCTGAGTTACAAATTTAGAGCAGTTGTAGACCTATATAGGACGTGCAGTGAATGAGTGAATGTTTACCTGTAGTGCAGAAAAAAACTGCTGAAAAGGAACAATTATCAGTAGTACTGTATGGTATTATTTGTTCTTAAAGTGAATTTGGGGGTTCTTAATGTAAATAAAAATCAAAACACCTTGCAAGAACTACTTGTGTTCCATAAGAACTCCTTGATATTGAGTGCAGTGAATCAAAATGCCAGCCACGCTTTGTAACACTTAAAAATCTCAGTTGTGGTCTCAGCATTTTCATTTACATTCTGACTGACTTGTGGCTTGGCTGTCTTTCCTCCTCCTGCTTAGGAAAGTTACTATGTATGTCCTTTCACTTGGGACTGCAGTAGGTGCATATTGGGAGTGTGAAGGTAAAAGGAGGGATAGTGTTACAGGAGCGCATAACATGGCAATTTTGATTTAAACCAATGTGGGGAAGGACAGAAAGAAGCCAAATCAGACTTTGATTTTACCTTCCCATTAAGATGAATGGAAGAAACTTCAGTTCTGATTCCAGATGTCAGTCTTCAACTGAAAAGTCTTCTCAAATGCAAACTGAGGCAGCTCTAGCTTTAGAGTACCACAGTTTAAATTTACATCTGTACCTCCTGTAGTGTGTTCTGTACTTACAACTGGACATGTGGACTTGATAGGTTCATTTTACATACTGTTCAATATTAAATTGCTTTTTCTCCAGCCTTCCCTGGAATCTGAACCTCAAATTGTATTCCCTTTTACAAGTATGCCAGCAATAAATTGCTTACAGGTTGCCTTCTACTCTTACACACTTGCAGCTTTTTCAACATACTGTCACTACTATAGATGTTAAAAAGATTGTACTTTAAAGAATGTCTTGCAAATATTTTATAGGCACAGTTATTTCTATAAACAAAACACAGTTATTCTTCTATAAAGAAATACTTGTAATTTACAAATAGAATACTACCCAAAATAGTGAGGTCTTAAAAGAAAAGCCATGAGACAACAATATTTTTCATTTATTGAAGTTGGAGCCTGACAAAATTGTTTCCCATTGCAGATTCCACCTTCTTTCTCCTCAAAGAGGAGTTAAAAGCAAACAAAAACAAAGCGAGAGGAAAAGCGCCGTCAACTGCTGTAACATCCTGGCATAGAATCCACAATCATGATTCTTGAATAATAAAGTTGTTTTGTTTACTAGAGCCAGAGCATTTCTCAGTTTCTTCCTATCTCAGCCACTGTTAGTGGTTACACATGAGAAACCTTTTAGTGTTTCATCTTAATGATGTTACTCAAGTTGTTAAGAGAACATAACTGCAGTATCAAAACAGTGATGCAAAACTTCAGTGAGTGCACAATGTCTAATTAGATTGTGTCTTGGTAGTTAAATTATAGAGGTGCTGTTGCAGTGCTCCTTTAGAAGGGTTTCATTACAATTGCAGTGGCTTGTGTAAATTTTTTTTTTTTAAATCAAACCCTTATATATACACACCTATATTTGTAGTAAGATCCTTATTTTGATAGATACTGGTTTATTATGTAAGCGTCAATATCTTCAGTATGGGAATTAGCAAATTGTTTCCAAGTAAAACTAAATTATTGGCTGAACATACGTGATATTTTCCTACTTTAGATCCATAGTTTACTTTCTCTTGCAAGTAGTAAGGTGTGCAAAGCTCTGGCCTAATCATCAGACCAGGTATCTGGGAGTTCCTGGTTTCTCACTTCAGGTCAGGTTCTATAGACTGTCACTGTTGTGTTTTCTTCTTACAGAATTAATATATTTGAATTTTACATGTCCACATAATTCTCCAAAGCAGAAATTTCCTCTACTGGTACAACAGTATTGAAGTACTTTGTAACTTAATTTATATTATACGAAATCAACTTGTTTGAACAAAATACTTTATTTTTTCAAAAGAGAGGGAATTAATTTGATCTAATTGTTTAGTTTGCTTTGTGATATATTGTATCATGTGTTATCATTTAAGTGGATTTGACTTAGTTTTGGACAAGTAACAGACTACAGTATTGATCTTATATTTTTAAAATCTAAAAAAACTTAACAAAATGTCTGCTGTAAAAGGAGATGATAATACATTAAAAAATATATGGATTTTTCATACGTTGAATTATTAAAAGGTTGGACTACGGTTTCAATGCTTTTTAATCATAAATTATCTAAAAGTTAAATTAATAATTCAGAATGTGTAAAACAGTTTAGCTGTGATATTATGTTTATTGTCTTGGTTTTTTAATAGCAAAACTGTGGTGCAAAATACTTACATTTTTTGTGATTAAAAATGAAGTTACAACCATCATGTCCTCTTGGTGCATATTTTCTAAAGCTGCACGCTTTCACAAGTGAATGTTTATTTTAAGCCTGTAAAAGTAGCAGAAAATATATTTTTTTTCTCTTTGCTGTGATTGCAGAAGCTGCTGGGTTTGTTTTGCTACCGATGAGGATGATCGGACGGCAGAGTGGGTGAGGCCCTGCAGGTGCAGGGGCTCCACCAAATGGGTTCATCAGACTTGTCTGCAGCGCTGGGTGGATGAAAAGCAAAGAGGAAACAGTACTGCTAGAGTTGCTTGTCCTCAGTGCAATGCAGAATATTTAATAGTATTTCCAAAGCTAGGTAAGAAATGGATCATTTAAATTGTTGTTTCTTTATTTGTTCTTGCTTTCTTTTGTTTTCCTTTCTTGTGCTCGAAGCACCAGTTCTGTTGAAAACTTTTCTATTCCTTTTTCCAGATAGAAAGAAATAATTTTATATTCTGCTTGCATCCTATTTGGTGGCTTAGTTAAATACCTTCTAAAAATTTTGGATGTGTTGCTCTTAGACATATAGATAAATCTTGTGATTGACCTGTAATTATTTCATGGCTAATGAGATTATTTTTCTGGTTGAGCAGAGGCTGAATTCTTTCAGCAGTTGCCACATAGCACATAAATACATCATTTTTTTGACTCAGCTTGCAGAGACACTTATCAGAGGAAATTCAGAGGAGAGCTTACTAAGCAGCATGTGGTATTACTGGAAAAACATACTTTCAGTTTATTCAGGAAGTTATTCTGAGTCAATACTGACCTGTAATCAACAGGCAGAATAGCTGATTGCTGGGCTCTGCTCTAGCTCTGTTTGTCAAGGTGAAAAAAACCTGTTGGCCATGGTCTTCCAGCATCTTTTACTTGAGTAGCCAAGAAGGATAATGCACAATATGTTGCATGTATTTAAATCAGCAGTGGTTGCTGTTATTTCAGCCCTCGTTTGCCCATGTGTTCTATGTGATATATAAAGTAAAGCAAGAAAATTAAGTGTTGCCATGGAAACTTAAATTTTGTTTCAAAGTAAAAGTGCCTGTTAAAGAAATGGTGATGTAGCGAGTGCAGGCATGTAGAGGATTTTAAAGAAGTTTGTTCTTTTTAAAGTACCTTATTTCTGTAATGAAAGAGCTGAAAACTCACTGCCAGTTATTTGGGACAAGATCCCTTTCCTGTTAGTTTAAGGAGTGACAAAATTAAGGTGTCAAGGGAATTTTGAGTGATGACATTTATTTCCATGATAGAACACTGAGTAATGGGCAAGAAAATATGCACTACTGTATTGTTGATATTAAAAAAGACATAAACCAGCATTAAACTAACTACCAAGTTATTCATATAGCAAACACAAGTTGGCTTTGCTGAATGAGGTAAATCTCCATCATAAAGAAGGCATCAAATGATAACATTTAGCATTGGCTTTGGGAAGAAAACTGGCTTTATATCTGGACACAGAATGTACCACAAACTTGACGCTGTTTAAAATTCCTATTTGTATCTTGAATGATGAAATTGTAATGTAAGCTGCATTTGCATTTTATTTTGGCAATTGGAAAAAGGGGAAACAACTATAATTTGGACAGGATACATGCACATTAACAACAACAGGCATTTTAATTTGTTCCTGCAATTCATGGCATACTGTATTTGAAAGCTATGATTCCTAGATTGCAACATTGCTAAAATTCTTGCATGAGGTTGTTCAGCTCTTGTATGCAGATATGCAAAAAATCTCTTCATGTATTTTAATGTATTTACCATCACAACACCATCTTTTTCCATTTTTAAAGATAAGAGCATAAAAACTCCGACTTGTGTAAGAGTGCACAAGACATTGATAGCAGAGCAGGGAACTGAATCTGGGTCCATGGAACATCAGTCACGAGCTTGAAGTGCCTTGAACAAGTGAGACAGTCTTGCCCTTTTGTAGCTCTTCCTGGTAACCCAAAGCTGTTATGGCACCGTTCAACTGCAAGTCAATCAAGGTCACACCAGGCAGAGTTAGGACAGTAAGATGTTTTCAAGCAGCCTTGCTAGTGGCCCTGTTTCTTCTGCAGCAAGTGTCTTTTGAAGACGTTACCAGACATACCTTTCAGGAATCGAAAATTACTTGAGCAGGGGAGAAGTAACAAGTAAAGTTTCCCTGAGGCATCACAGTTCAGAAACTTCTTTACATTAAGATTTCCCTAATGCACTGCTGGAAACTTTTTTCTAAAAATTCTATGAAAGGACACCCCCAACACAAATTTTAATTTATAATTATAGTTACGAAGTAATATCAACTTGAGGAGACATCAGTGAATATCTTTATAAGTAACAGTGGGTGTCTTTTTATGTATTTATCAATTCAAAACAGCCTCTTATGATGTATCTCAAAATCATAATTCCATTTCAATTTGATAGTGCATATCAGTTTTGGTGATTGGTAGTAATTATGTTCTCACTAGCTGTTTTCCTCTCTTCTGATAACTTTCACTAAATAGAATAATACTGTTACCACTTTGAAAGTAACTGAAGTATCCCTTTGATAATTACTTCGTTTTAATAAACAGAGAAATTTAAGAAAATTTAATTTAAGAAAAGAGAGTTTGGCAGAAAAAAACTCTTTAAAGCTTGATAGATAAGTGAAATTGCTTTTGTTTTGTATTTTCTTCTTTAATTTGTATATCAGTGATATTCATTTTTCTGCCTCTTCCTCACTACCATCTTAAAAAACAGTTTTGTCCTTCTTTCTCACTACCATCTTAAAAAACAGTTTTGTCCTTCTTTCTCACTACTTCCTTCCTAAAGGCTAATGAAAAGATAGTTTCAATAATTCTGTACCCAATTCTGTAGTTAGGCTTCTCTTAATGATTAGTAGCAGTAGATGCAACTTGTTAGTACTTGTAGTGTTTTAAGGCAAGCTTCAGTGCTTTTTGAGTCTCTTGTCTTCAAACACAAGTTTTCAAAATGGTACAAGTAAAGAACTTTTTCAGTGACTCTGGGAAATAGTCAAGATGTGTAAACTGCTGTGCATTTAATACTTGCAGTTATGACCTTGTTGCTACTTCCAGCATATTGACAGACATCCCAGCCCCTTCTTAAGTCTGTTCTGGAAAGTTAAACACAACTGTTAAGAGTTGAACTAAATGTTCCTGTTGCTTTTTTTCACTGAGTGACTTGAGCTGAGTAGAACTGGGTTTTTTGAAATAGTTCATAATAGAGCTGTTCTCTTGAAAAAGAAGAACCAACTAAGTCACGAAACAGCAGTCACACTTTTGTCACTGTGGGCAAACTTTGAGAGACATGAAGGATTAGATACTTGAGGAATGCCTGTGGGCTGGTTTTCAGAATTGTCACTGATTTTGGTAGGAAAAAGTAGGAGGGAGCTAACAGAACTGTTCATGCATATGAGCTGTGGGAGGACAGTCTGTATGTAGAGTTTGTTGACAAATACAAAAGTAATGTGGATTATGGGGATGATGTTTTTCACTTCATACACACATTTCAGTCTTCTGGCTTTTGCTTCACTGGTGCTCTTGCAGTCCTTCAAAGAAAAGATGCAGGTGTTGCCCTTGTTTACCTCACCAAAGGTGGTCAGGGTTTTGTCTTGCCCTGTGTAAGTCTGGAAAGTGCAGTTGTGCACAGACATAACAATGAAACTATTCATGCATTGTCAAAGGCACTAAATAACCTGAATAGCAGTTATTTTTTCCTCCAGTGTTTGAGAGCTGATCCTCTAAACATACTGAAAGCAGCCTCTTCCAGTGGAAGGAATCTTTTGTATTTAACTGTGCTACCTTTTACTGTATAGCAGGATAGTTTAGTGACAGAATTTTCAGGTTAAGCTGTCAAAGATAAGGACATGAAGTACCTTACAACAAATCAGTATTTTTTCCTTCTGAAAACTAACATATCTAACAAATAAAGAAGTCACTAAGCCTGAAGTGCATTCTACAATGGAACAATTCTTATTCAACACAAAGGAAGCTAATCAACTTCAGTGGGTAAATTAGCGCTTTAAGCAGTACATCAATCTCTTAGAAGGATGATGTGGTAAATGAACTGGTAGACAGAAGTTACAAGTTTAGCTTTATAGCTTTTTAATTAATATTCTCACTGCAACAACACATGTGGTGTCAGATTTGTAGTTTGCCACATTTGTTCTTTCTTATCAGTGATAGATGCTGAGACCTTTCTATGGTATGCTTTTATGTGTGTGTATATATATCTCTATCTTGAAACCTTACTTTTCCTTTATCATAGGTCCAGTTGTTTACGTTTTGGATCTTGCAGATCGCCTGATCTCAAAGGCATGTCCCTTTGCTGCAGCTGGGATAATGGTGGGCTCCATATACTGGACAGCTGTTACCTACGGAGCTGTGACGGTCATGCAGGTACACACGGCTTCCTCTTCTTGCCACCTTGGAAAGCTAAAGACAATTGAGACTCCTCTTGGCTTAAAACATGCTTAGCTGCTTTCAGTGTAGTTAGCAAGTGAATTAAAGATGGCTTTTCACTTTTAACTGGTTACACTATGTAAATCCAAGTATGCCTGTTCAGACATGGTTCAGGCAGCAAGTAACAAAAGTCACTACTGCTCCAGCTGCCTGCCCTTTGTATGGCAGGCTGGTGAACCCAATTCTGTTCTCATAGAAAAGGTGCCATTACCATCTAGCTACCAATAATAAGTAATTCTTCAGAAAGGACATGAGATTTAATCTTTTCTCTTACCTGGAGAAAAATTTTGCTGGTAACATGCAAAGGATTGAAACTGAAACAAGGTGAATTTTTTCTTTTGATAATGTGGGGTTTTTTTAATTGTATAAAGGAAAATACAGGCTCTGAATGACGCAGTTCTTTCATAAACAACAAATGCAAAACACTGCAAATTAGTAGTTTGCTCTTTTAATTACTTCAGACTGTATGGTTAGTTGAAAGGGGAAGAATAGTTTTCTTACTTCTATTCTTGTGAACTTGCTATTTAAATACAAAAATAATGTTGATGGGTGGTAGACTATTAACTATGGACAGACTTGTTCATGGCTGTCCTAGTTCAACCACAAGACCAGAGTTCTCATAGACTGTACAACCAGAACCACATTTGTTACTGTTTTAGTTGTTGATTCCTGTATCAAGTCCATAACCTGTGTTTTGCCTGAATGCATGGAAGTATTTCTCATGCCATTTTGGCTGTAGATAGAATTAAGAAATCTGTATGTTGATAAATACTCCTCTACACAATTCTTATTTAAAATATACAAGCTGGTCCTTCTCCATGTAAGTCATTTGGCACAAGTTCTTGGATTGTGTGGTATTGCCCTGCAGGTCTACAGGTTGCTTCTGTCAAGACCTTGTGCTGTTCTGGTTCCCTTTGTCTGTGACCTCAAAGCAGAAATGGAGCCCAAATGAGTGGCTGCAGTCTCCCTGTACCAGCGTGGCCAAGGGTCAGGCACCTGCATGAGTGATACATAATGGCTATCAATAACACCTCCATTCCAGTGGATGAGTCTCTGTATGACAGAATGGTGCACTTAGGAATTTTCTCATTGGATATTTTGTTCTTGTGGCTCCTGTAGGAACATTACAACCCTCTATAATACTACAACCCAATTTTTGAAGTGCACCAGTCCTTTTCTCTTTGCTCACTGCTAAACTGAGCCCTTTTCTGTAGGAAATTGTGACCTTTTTAGCTGCCCTAAAACTCCATAACCAAATGGAAAGATAAATGCTTCTTTCTGAAGTTGTTTTGTTTTTGAAATGAGGATCTCTCTAAATATTAGTTTAGGCAGCTGGTCAAATCCCAGGTGTAAAGAATGAGCTATTTTCAGGAGTCAGTGTTTTGATTGTATGGATGACATGCTGAGCAAGATAATAACTTATTTTTGCTTGCAAAGGAGGAGATTGAGCAGGCAGTAGAGGGAATCGGTTCCATCCATTTTGCCACCCCAACTTTGCTGGGTTTAATACAACTTGTTTCCTGTTGCATTGCAGACTCCTTTCCTTTAGTTGAAGGATCAGAGAGAGGCACAAAAGCTATTTTTAAAGGTTAAACTTCAGATGGAGAAAAATAAATACAGAATTGACATTGTGACACCAGTGGTAGCTAAGTCAGTAACAAATCAGATGGAGTTATTGAAAGCAGAGAAATACAGTAATCTAATGCAGAAAGAGACAAGATGCTGAGGCTTTTTTTGATGGACAAGGGCTATGAGGAGAAAAAGGATAGTGTCAGACTTCACAGTTTGGGTAGAAGATACTGAAGAAGCTGGAAGACAAATGCTGAATGTTTTTTCAGGAATAATCTTTTGGCAGCAACAATATTGGTTATGCCTATTTTTAGAGACTGTGGTATATAATGTAACTTCCTGTTCTAGAAGCATGAAAAGGAATGGTTTTCAAAGCAAAGCTAAAAAGTACAGTTTGAAGATACTATGGTACATTACTGTAGCTTCTTCCCTGTGTCCTACCTATTCCAGACATACTGGTTTTGTTGTTTTCCTTTTTTAAAATGTTGCTGTTGTTTCAAGTACTTACCACCTAATTGTAATTTTTGTGCAAATGAAGACTTGGTAAGTTATTGTATTTGGGGAAAACAAGAAGTCAGTGAAAACGAATCAGAAAATCCAGTGCCTGACAAACATTATTATTATTTTAGTGTTTTTAGTCTTCGTGGAATCTTATGGAAAAAGTCATGAAAGATCCTGTTCTTCCCAGAAGCATTTCAAGGACTTTTTTAGCATTTAATACTGCTTAAATTGCGACAACTCTAGAGGATATCTACCACTGTAATGTCTTTTTTTGTCCTCAGTCCTATTAGATTTATTCAAAATTAAAACGATGTACTTTTTAGGAAACATAAGGCACCATTCTGTTACAGTTTTAATATGTGCATTTTATAAATGGAAAAGTCTTAAGAGCCCTAAGGATTAATTTTTTTATATGCCAGTAGAAAGGTTTAGACACAGCAGTAGTAACTGTCCTTTAAAATCCTTGAACTAACCACTTTTGAAAATAAGGTACATGTGATGATATGCTGCTATTTCCACTCCAGTCAAAAATAATGTACACCTTCCTGCATTGTCCAGAGAAACAACAGTTAAATACTGTGATCTCTGTTGCATAAAGTATTCCTAAGTAACATAAAATTTTGATTAAAACATCCTGAGATACTTACTATCAATTTATTCTTTGAACAGTAGTATCTAATCAATTTCTGAGTGTAGAATTAATTGTTGTAAAAGTGTAAATTCTTAAATGTGTTTTGGAAAGCCTGCTGTATTATTAGTGTTTCAGATATTTAGGCTTTTTCTTACCCAGAAACACTTAAAACTTCTCTTGAGACAGTAAGGAATTGTGTTACAGCTCTCTGAAAGATTAATGATTTGCAAATTAGGGCTGGTAGCTCACCTGCATTATGCTTCCTAAGCAACCAAGCATGCAAAGAGAAAACAGAGTAAATTAGCTAAAACAGTATTCTTTTTCCTTTAAACAAAATGTGCGGGCAGCTCCAAACAAACTTGACTTTATAAGTTATACTTTTTTTCATTTGTGGCCTTTGTTATGTTTGTCAGCTGTATGCATATTTTCCAGGTTGTGGGTCACAAAGAAGGTCTTGATGTGATGGAGAGAGCTGATCCTTTATTCCTTTTGATTGGCCTTCCCACTATTCCAGTCATGCTCATCCTGGGCAAGATGATCCGTTGGGAGGACTATGTGCTCAGACTGTGGCGCAAATACTCTAATAAGCTACAAATTTTGAACAGCATATTTCCAGGTAGTGTGATTAAATTTAAAAGGAAATACCAAGATTGAATTTCTGCCTTTTGAGACATGGGTATAGGCAAGTAATTTTTACCATTCTTAAGAAGGGGGGATTAAAATCATCCCTTTATTTTGTGTTCATTCTGTTTAGATTGTGTATGTATAGTACCTAGTGAGAAAGGTGGGGCAAGAGTAGCAGGAACAGCGTTTCAGTTAAGGCTTTAGTAACAAAACAAGCTACTAAAAATCATGGGTCTTACTTGAAAGCAAAAATTACTGCAGTCATTTAATGGTAACAGAATACTCACTGAGAAGAGGGATAGTTCTCAAAAAGTACTTGGGTTATAGACTTGTAGCAGAGTGAGGGTGGGCAGTAATGTTCTCTCTGTGTTCTTTTTGAGGCAGTGGCTATGTAACCTTTTCTTCCCCCATTCTTGCCCCTTTAGGCATTGGATGTCCTGTTCCTCGTATCCCAGCAGAGGCCAACCCTTTGGCAGATCATGTCTCTGCTACTCGTATTCTGTGTGGAGCTCTAGTTTTCCCTACTATTGCCACAATAGTTGGCAAGCTGATGTTCAGCAGTGTTAACTCAAATTTACAAAGGACAATCTTGGTAAGATTCAGTACTGTTTGTTTCATAAATTATTATAACACAGGAATGTGAAGTGTTGTGAGGGAGAGAGGCAAAGTTAAAAGGAACAGAAATTGGTGCAGAATTTTAAGAGCAGCATTTGATTAAAGGAAAGGGTTTTTTAAGGTTCTGGCGGTGAACAAACATTGTGTGCCTGAAAGGCTTTGTCTTTGACTGGAACTAATCTCAGTTCATGACAAGGCTGAAATTTTTATCTGGTACTGTAGTAGACAAGCCTTAGCAGTAAATAAGGCTGCCAGTGAAGATGAGGAGGCAGCATCTTCTAAGAACAGTCTGCAAGGGAAAACAGGGGTTTATATTATAAATCTTTCCATATTCACTTTTGCTTACTGATTTTGAGAGAAACGCTTTGTTTCATATTTTAATAAGGAGAGAACAAGTAACTCTCCATGGAAGTCAAATGGAGGGCAAATGACAATCTCTTCCTTTGTGAATAACCTCTCTGGTTGCAGCCTTTCAAGGGGAAGCACACTGAGTTTGGTAGGATGGTATCCCTGGTCATCTGACTGTCACTTCAGCCCCTCTTTGCAATTCTTGCGTGTTCATGCACCCCTCTCTTCTATATGGAAAAAACAGTGATATTACAGATGTTCATGCAGGTGTCTCATTTTGAAGACTTGAGATAAACATATTGTAAAACTTTCTAGAGGGAAAAGAAAGTTTGTTTTACAAAAATAGACTTTATTTTACTCCACTTTTGACAAGTGGCATTTTTCACAGTCTGGTAATAGAATTGTTATCAGTATTATTCCTTGTATTATATATAGTATATATTCAGATAAGGGAGGAAAGCAGATACATATCTGCATTTTCTTTTTTCTTGAAATAGGGTCGATTTTAATTTTTTTAAAATTTAGAATATTTGTCAGACTTCCAAGCAAATAAAAGCTTTTCTAGATTCAGTGTGTAATCCCTTTAAGTAACATTTACCTCTGTAATAGTGCATTGTGACAGCAAACTTCGAGATACTCATTTGGAATTGTACTAATTAATTAATCTTCAAAAGAAAATACCATATGTTTAGAAAACTGATCTTTACTGGAAATTTTTAAGAGGAACATTTGCAATGTTATGACACTGAACTATGCAGGTTTTCAAAATATCTTTTTATTTCAGGGTGGAATTGCTTTTGTTGCTATAAAAGGAGCTTTTAAGGTTTACTTCAAGCAGCAGCAATATTTGCGCCAAGCTCACCGCAAAATTTTAAATTATCCTGAGCAAGAAGGAGCATAAGGCTGTAACCTCCAGATGTCATACAGACTCACCTAACAGGTTTCCATGTTGTATTGGTTCCATTGTTATTGCACAGTAGTGGAAAATTGTGATAAGTTGCTGCTCCTCTTTTTTTTTTTTCTTTAAATACAATAAAGCACTGTCTTGTGGCAGGGTAAATCCTTTCAGCAACCACTGAGCCTAAGAATGTGACTTGGCTTTCATTATTTTTGGGTTTTTCTGCTGGGCAATAGGTTTCTGAATTATTTTCTTTGAGCCAATGTACTGAATGGAAAAAGAGCATCAACTACAGAATATTTTAAATGCAGTTAACATAGGCTATATCCAAATGCCTTTTCTATAGGTGTTTTTGTACCTATGCTGTCATCCAGTTTAGCATTTCACACAATAAAGGGAGATTGTTTTAGAAAGGAAATGAGAGTCATTACCAAGGAGAAGTAATTTTTCCTCGGGTTTTGCTGGTATCAAACAGGGAGTGTGAAATACCCAAATGACAGAGAAGGCAGAAGATAGATCGCTCTCTACAGGACTTATACGCCAGCTTTAACCACCTGAGTATTAGGTGTTCAAATTATTATTGTTAAATAATTTTCAGTGTCCTGTTGTATCTTCTGCAGTGCCTAGTGTCATTTTCTCATGGCTTTACTGGTTTGTAACTGGTGCTGGATAGCATTTTTTTCCTCCACAGTAAAGTAATTACAAGGGGGGAAGTAAATTTCAGTTGCTTACTTTGTAGTGAAGTATTAGAGCACTTGTTTAGTTGCCATATTCCTTTTGATTGTGTAAATATCCATACAAAAAACGTGAGAAAACAGCATTGAACACTAAAGCTACATTTGAACTGACAGAGCAGGGCATCCCCCTAAACTTGCAGAGCTGAGTGTGTAACTCAGTTCTGTTCAGGACTGGGCTCTGTCCTGCCCCAGTGGAAGGGCTGGCTGCAGGGGGGTGACACTACACTTTGGGTACCTGATCTGAGCATTGTGCCAGCAGGGTAGGTGCTCTTGAGGTAACTTGGCTCCATTTTGTAAAGGACTAAAGGATAAATCTGAAATGTGTAATAAAGTTTATTTATACAGTATGCTTTACTGTTCCAGTATGTCTAAAGTCGTCAGCTGAGGGAGACATTAGCACTTCAGTTATTTGATGTATTTATAAACTTAATTTCAACAGAAATTGACTGTTCTGTGAAGTTAAATTCTGACAAACATAATTCAGCCATTTCATATTCATACCAGACCTAATGTAGATTTAGTATTTGAAATTTTCTAACAACAATTCCTTTGTTTTTCTCTGAGTTTTTTCTTTTCCTTGTTCATATTAGTATGTCAAATGCATGCTTAAAATGTATCCTAGTGGAATTATTAATAAGTAAATCTTTCTTTTCACCAGAAATGAAGTAAATGCAGAATGGACTTCATATTTGACTGCAATAATGTATGTTAAGACAAATTCAAAATAAGGTACCTTTTCTGTACTATGTTTATCTTCATTACCAAGATGTAATATTTTAAGCCTGTACAAAAGTGTATATAAAGGCCAATTAGTATTAAAAACCTATACAGGTATTGAGAATTATACATCCAATCAATATCAAATACTTTTGAGGCTCTTGCTGTAATGGAAGAATTATTATAATCTTGTAAGTGCTGATTATATTTGTCTTAGTGGGCTCACTTTTATATAAAACTCTTAAATTGAGTAGCAGCCTCTGAAAGTTGCTGCTCTCTGTAAGATAGTCTTGAAATAATATAATATGTATTTCTTACAGAATTCCTCGTTTCAAGAAAACAGCTTTTCAGTGGTCTTCACTGTATATATTTCCAAACAATTTATTACTGTTTTTTAAAGTCTCTTAAAGAGAACTGAATGATTTGAATTAGTGGGTTTGAAACTTGTTTCATGGGAAAGCTCATCATCTCCTCTGGAAGTAAAAGCTATTGTAAAAATACAATTATAAAAATACTGTATGGACTGTAAGATTATTTCATGAGTGGTAGAAGGTCATTACTCTGTAAATCTTGTTTTTAAGTATTGAAAATTATAGTTACGTTGAATTAGGTTGAATAAATATTTTTTACACTTCTTAGTGCATTTTGTCAGTTGAACAAAAGCCTGAAGCAAAACTTCTGAATGAAAACTGTTTTGTTTTAATGCATACCTAGGCGTTTATATAATTAATTTTATGTTGGTAGCCTAAAGAAATATCTTTGTGATGAAGAAATAATTGCTTTAAACCTAAGAGCTGACATTGACTTGTTTTTCCTCCCCTCTAGTGATCAATAAATGATGTAGGGGAATGTGTTTCTCAAACATCTAAAGCAAAAGAATTGTTGGAATACAGGCAACTTCGAGCAGCACAGAACTGGGGTTGGGAGTTACTCCATGTCTTTAGGTTGGGAGGTCAGCATCATTGATTTGGGCAATACACTGATCCCTCTTCACTCAGAAAGATACTACTGACTGGAGGAATTGTATTTTTCACTAACAGCCAATTTATGTCCCCTTACCTTCAGGACAGAGAATATGAAATGTTACCTAGCATTTCTCAGTATACTTTCTTACCTGTACCTTTGTTCCTCTTAGACATCAACATAAAGACCACAAATTATCTGAGCTGTGACTGTGTAAATACATAGCAGATGCTTCTCCCCTTCCCTCTTCTCTTCTGCCTTAAACTCTTACATTTAGATGGAGCCCTACTTTACTTTTCACTATTTTTCTTTTTTGCTTGTGTGGTGATTTTTTCCTGTAAAACTTAAAAAGTATTTGTGCCAAAATCTGCCCAGCATTTTTTCTGCTTTACTAATGTATAGAAGTCCAGCTAGGCTTTATTAATTCATTTCAAGCCTTACTCAAGAGCTTGAGTAATACAGCTCACTCTCCAGAAGGGCAACAGTCCCAGGACACGTGCACAAAGAATTATTGCTGTGAGTGACAGATGTGGTCTGCGGACAGGGATGAACTATCTCCTTTGGGCCATGGCCCCTGTGCCTCCAGAAGGCTTGAATGCCTTTGGCCACTTTGTCCATTCTTGCCAGTTAGTTACTCACATGCTGTGGATATTTAATTGCTTTTGCTCCTCTGAATGTGTGAGCATAAAGCAGTTATTTCTGGGTACTGTGCTAAGTTGTTCAGTAGAAAAATTCCATTCCAGAACCACTAAAAACAAACAGGAGACATGACTTGAAGCTACCTCAACTAAACAGCTCAGCAGCACCTGTCAAAACATATTGTGCAGGCACCTTGTTTAATGCTGGATGACTAAGCCATGGAAAAGCAATTGCCTAAGCAGTGGTCCTCCATAGGAAGTACTATGCTTTTAAAAATAAATAAATTATGCAACTCCTAGCTTCAGACCACTCTGTGGTAGAGCATGCACAGCTTGATGTTTTGGGTGTTCAGTGTTTTGCAACTGCTCCTCTGCTCTTACTACAACTCAGTAAGACTTGGCTGCAGCTGATGGGAGCCGATAAAGGAACACACTGCTCTGGGTATTTACTGCATGTCTAAGGACTGTTTTGTCAGCAATTGTCGTTTCTCTGCCATGAATCATTACAAGAAGCTAACTCTGAAAGAGCCTCCCCCTCCTGTTTCTAGATACTTCTCATGCACAGAAGACAGCATAGAATTAAAAACATTTTTAGTTTGATGAAAAGCAAGAATGGGTTTTGGGCTTTTTTCTGCAGCAAAATGGTGACTGGTTCAGAACTGTTTGACTAATTTGATGGAAGAAAGTCTCTACCACATTACCTCTCTCACATTGTTCTAGGTTCTTAACCTAGATCTTTCCCCTGGGTAATTCAGAGTTTGGTACTAATCATAGTTTGCTGCATTTCTGTTGCATTATGCTGTTTCAAACAAGACCAAAGTGCAGGAGGAAGGTCTTCTTCAGTATGGCTTCTCCAATATGTTTGCACTTCAGGGGTTTTATATATATTTATTTTTAATCCAAGACAGATGTTGGTTAAGAACAGATAACATATTACAATAACTGCCTCTGGATGAGGAGCACTGCAGCAGCTTCAGGAACACAAGTTACATGATGAAAAGTATTTGGGATAGGGGGTGTGTGTGTGTGTAGGAATAAAAACAGAGGTATAAGAAAACGCTGTTTTAACATAGAGAATCTGAGACTTTGACCCAATTCCCTCAGCATCAGGCTATGAAAGGCTAGTGGAGTTTCTTCTAACCAAGACAAAAACAATTGTTTTGACTGCTGAGAGGAGCATAGAAAATTGTTGCTAACCTATAAGAATATTTAAATCTGAATTTCATTAAATAAAAGCTTCCAGTTTTAATTTTTTTTGGTACCTTTTAAATGGAAAACAGTTTTTTGTGTTCTTTTATTGCTTTCTTTTGAAAAAGCAAAAGGCATCTTTTAATGGCAGGGTTCTCTACCCCAGCACGTTTATAAATTTCAAGGTTCTGTGAAAAAGAAAGTGCTTTCCATTTAGCATAAATTATATACTGTGGAATGCAACTGACCTTCCCCCATTGCCCAGCCCCATCTCCTACTGCAGAGACAGAATTGTGCTATGGGTTTCTGTTCCTTAGCACCTTATTTGTAATTAGGCTTCTTTTCCCATCTCATTTCAAAGATTAACTAAAATGCAGACTAAACTAAAAGTAAATTCTCAAGTGATGTGAAAAGTATGAATGCTTCCATTTCTTTGTTCAGCTCTAGGTCCTTTATGAACAGACTTGTCTTCCTTTCTGCTTTTCTGTTTTCCTTTCTATTGGGGTTCAAAAGTGCTGAGACTCACTACATCCATTTATTTTATTTTTGAAAGTACGCTTGCAACATTTACATATGGGTTAGTATATGCCAAATTACAGAAAATTTATGTGTATTTCCTGAACCTTCAGGCCATGAGCTATTTTGGATGGAGTTGGAGTAGGTGATCACAGACAGTCCATTGCAGTCCTCTCAGCATTTCAGTTCTTGCTGAGTTAAATCACACGCACTATGTGTTGAAATCTCTTTGCATAACACTTAGAACTATTAGCAACCCACAGAAATATTTTACCCTAATCTACAGGTTAGGACCAAGAAAAAACATAAACCAGCTTTACTAGTAGCATCTCTGGAGACATTTTAGAGATTACTCCAGCGACAGGTGATGGAAGTTGCCCCAGATGTCAGGGATCATCTTGTCTCCTCAAAACTCTGAGCTGCATGGGGCCTTTCTTGGCCAAGCTGGAGTCCTGAGTACATCCTCTGCAGAGGTCAGCATCCTATGGCTTGTACATCAGAGCTCTCTGTGCCTCAGTCTTTTCAGCCAAGTACCAAGGTGGGGATAAACCTCTACATTGGAGATAATGTAATTACAACATGTTCTCAGAAGGTGAAACAGTACTGCCAACACCTCCCAAACTCTGTGAGGTGCATGTATTAATGAATGTTACTGGCTTCTGATTGCAATATAATGGCCCAAGTGCAATATAATGCACCTGGCATTCAGATGTTACATAAGTAACTATTTGCAAATCTTCAGTTGACAAGCAGAAGGCGTCTTTCATAGTCACCTTATTTTTCCTTGTTGGCACATTAAATCCCATAAAGCTCTCTTAGAGTGTCTCATTATTGAGGAATACAGCCATTTATGGCATCCACATATGAAGAGCTTAAAGAAAGTAATAAAATCATTCTGTATAATAAGCTGGACATGTTCAAAAACCTCTTAGACTGTCAGCTTTAGGAGCCTCATTAAAGGGTAATTAGCTGCATATGGATATTCCTCAGGAGCAAATTAACAAAGCATTTTTAAAAGTAGTACATAAGATGAATTCATCCCTTTTGGCAGCTGCATTATCATCATCTGGGAAGCCATGTAATCCTTTCTTTGCGCATATGAAAGTATGTTCTTATGAATGGCAGCCACTGAGCCAATGTTAAAACACATTGGCAGACATGTGAACATGACCAGGAGAAACTGAGTATTTCTGCATCAGCCATAATGTGCAGCTTGGTGGTGGGTTTTAGTTGTGCTTGGGTGCTATTCTGTTCGTAAAAGAACAAGGCTTGTCATATTGCGTACCCCAGGAGAGGCACAAAAGGCATAAGCAAACTGAATTGATCAGCATGTGGCAGTTCTGCTCCAGTCAGAAAGCAAATACATATACTGAAATGTAACTAGGATAAATCAAATATAGACCACAATTATATGGCATGAGGTAGGCAGACTCCAAAAGTGAGTGGTGTATTTTTGCATTGTAACATTTCCTGGATTCCAAAAGCAAATTCTTTTATTATTGCATTTTTGATATGTAATTAGATGGCCTCAAAAGATTTTTTTTCTGTAACGACCCTTTTTTGAAAGTGATAATTGACTTATGGAGGAACTGAACAGTATAACCATCAAAATGCAGTACCAGCATTTAATATTCCCTGTTCAGTAGGTAAGGAAGCATAAGGATGGGGAGACTGTACAATGAAATGAAATTCTAGTACTATTAACAGGTGAACTTGGTGCTGTGTTGGATAATGCATGGAGCTAATTTTGTCTTTTGAAATCTTTCGGCGTTGAAAAAATAAACATTTAATCAGTATTAGAAAAACCAAGAGACCCATGCACATGCACACACACAAAACCTGCCCCTTTGTTCAACAGTGACACCAAACCACAAGTGAGACAGCAGTGGCAGCCGAGTGCACTGGCCGTGTGCCCCTGAGCCCCTGCTCCCTGGGCTTGCGCGGGTGCCGCCGGCCGGGGGAAGCGCTGCCGGAAAGGAAGATCTTGGAAGAACCACTGAGCCAAAATCTGCATGTGACTCACGTGTCAGGATGTGACAGGCAGTGACTGCAGGGGCATTTCCAGCTGCACAGTCTGGGTTTTCAGTCCCAGAAGTCCTACAAATGCCCTTTTCCATCTATAGAAACAAAGCAACCACCTGCCAACGGGAACTGTTGATTGCAGGGGAGGACTGGGGTTCCTCAAGCACCTCTGACAAATCTGTCACAGCTGGATGTTGCTGCAGATTACATTCCAGCTGGTTTAAGATGCAGTTACACAGCTCAGGAATGGTCTCTGCTGGATAAGCAGATGCACATAAGAGTAATTTTGTGACTGCAGGAGCCAGGGATATGCCACCTGATGCTTCAAATTGTACTGCACCTTGCCCATTGCTACTTTCCACATGATTGCTGGATGCTGTTGGGAATCTTTAGGGTGAGACCCTGATGCTCCAGCCTTTGGGTTCAGTTGCCTCCCCAGGAAGCACCTGCAGTGCCCCTGTCCTGGGGCCTGACTGTCCCTGGGTCAAAGGCATAAAGGGCACACGGTGCCACCACTATGGTGACAGCTCAGACAAAATGCAAACAGCTGAATTGGCTGATCAATGCTCCAAGTCAGGATGGGGTTGAGACTAATCCAATCTACTGAACAAGCTTCATGGCCTCTTTTTTCCCAGAAGGTACAAATTCTCTGGTGGTGCATTATAAGGCTGACACCAAAATGGAGACAGACCACAGTACAACTTGCCAGAGGCCAGGTTGGCCTCAGAGTCTGCGAAGTAACAAAAGGTAGAAATGGCATAGTTGTGGCAGGATTCTGGAACTGTACCAACTGGTTTGAAGAAAAGATATTCACATTTCATATAATGTCTAGAACAAGATTATCCCTCCTTATTACAGCAATGTAAGCCTAGAGCAGATGCTGGAATTCTAAAATTCGGCATTATTAGAAAGCAGATCTAGGTCCCCAGCAGGTAAAATGCTGGATTTGCCAGCACTTTGTTTTCTTTTTCCTGCTTCTGCTGCTCATGCCAGTAGCTGCAGTTGTGCTGAAAAGTTATTTTAAAAGGTCAAAGATAAAGATAGTTGGACATGGATTTGCAATCCTGAACACATGCGGTATCTGAGAAGATGATCTGATCTCATATTCTGGTTCAGTCCTTTTATAGTTAATCTCCCCATTTTCCAACTGTGTAGGAATTGTACATTTTGACTAATCCTCGTATGCCTCTGGTGGTTGGAGTTTTTTCCATTGACAGCAGTTCATCAGTACAGCTAAACAAAATCACTGTAAGCTGTCAAACAGAAGACAAATGAGAGCTTAGAAAATAGAATACTCACTGAACTGAGACAAAACTTCAGCGCCGACAATGATGATGGCAGGGGAGCAGATACTATCTAGTTATAATTGCCAATTTAGCAACAGCTGAGCCTGTACTTATCTGAATTAGTACTTTTGCTAAATTCATGATGTGTTTGTCCTGTGCTAAGCCTTGACGTTAGCAGACACAATGCAAATGCAGTGTTCCAGGGATAACTCCTCTCTCAAAAGCAGCAGGTGGTGGTTTAGTCTGAGGACTGAGTCCTAAGGGAAGATATCTTCTTTCCCTTAGTGGGCACTGCTGTTGAGCTGAGATTTTTTTAATCTGCCTGCAAGCCTCAAGGTGATGAGCATGTGCTGGTTTTTTCGATAGATGTTTGTAACTGTTTCAACCTTTACCTTCTTCTATAAACCCAAAATATAAATTAATTTTGTTTAAAACGTGCATACCAAGTTTGTGAAGTCATGTCTAGATAACAGCTTGTCTTTGGATTGTACCTCATAAATCCAGTATCCTGTTTCATCATGAAGGGGTTGCCACCAAACACTGGTGGCTTATTCTGCCAAGGATAGGTGATTGGTGGGAAGTAATTACTGTTAGGCTATTGATATGCTCTCTCATCAAAAGATGCTTCAAGTTAATGAAATGTTAAAACCATATATAAAAATACACAAAGCCCATTTCTCAGAAATAAATTTTGCTCCAATGCACTAAAGTGCAGACGAGTAGCAAAACATGTGTCTGCCCTTTCAAATGAAAAATGGTCTCAGAGAAATTTATATGGCAGCAATAATTCTCATAATCTAAAAATAGCCATCAGCTATAATATTAGGTGTATTAATTATGTTAGTATACAACATGGCATACCTAAACCAGAAAGAGAATACAGAATCCTGAAATTATATTCATTACAAGAACAGGGGATAGCAAAACATTGGAGTAAGAAACAAATCTTTTCACCTTTCATGTACAGGCATCCATGTACTGCTCTCCATTTTGGGACAGAAGCCTTCTAGCAGCCTTCTACCCTCACAAAGTACAAGAGGATCTGTGTCCTTTCTCCAAGCTGACAGTTATTTTAGTCCCATAAATAGCTTGCTATAAATAATGCCAAAGAAGAATAAAATTGGAGGGATGACACAAAAATAAGTTACATGATACAGAAAAAAAACAGAGAAATTTGTCTTTGGCTGAAATTTGAAATGTTGCAGACCAACATGACACATGCTAAAAGGCTTTGACAGGTCTCTAATCAGCAAAAGGTGTCATTTCCTTTCCAAACGTGTTCTCTACGTCACAGCTGCAGGCCTTTCCTGTTTCAGTATGGGTAGCACACTTGGTTTGCAGTGTGGGTATGAGGCAGATCATATGCAGTGGTCAGTGTGTTCTGAACAGTGCTTGTGGTCTGAAGCATCAATATTTGATGCAGCTTTGACCAAATTTGCTGCACTGGAGCTCACGTGGTGGGAGGGAGGGGCAGGGGCTGGCAGCACAGTCTGTCTGTCTAAGGCCTGACTCAGGCAGCTGCCTAGTCCAGCTTCAAAAGCAGCTGTTTGTGTACAGATTTCACTCTCATATTGCTAAGTCATAGAAATACGTGCCATATTCTTGTTCAGGAGTGCAAATAGGGCTGTACATTCATAGCTAAGGCTGTTACTTTATGTAACTGCCACTGTTTATATTTACAAGGTTGAATTTGAAAGCAAATGAAGAAAGATGCTGGAACAACACATTCATCTACTCTTTTCATACTGTGTGTAACATCATATTAGACTTCCTGTGAATCTGTGTAGGCAAAGGCATGGCTTAAGCTGAGTCAGTGTAAGAATGGTTTGTACTGTCCTTCCTGGCAGGAGTTGTCTGAGTTACACATTCCCAACCCCTGACTGGGGCCCAGCAGTGTGAGGTGGGTGGCTGGGAAGGAGGATGCAGATACACACCTGATCCTTTCGATACAGCCATGAGACTGATGCAATCACCTCATGAAACCAGCCTTCACCACCCTTTTCACCTTTTCCTTTGCTGCCAGATTTAGATTATTTGTTACAGCTCGGGGTGTGTGAATCTGACCTGTTCTCCACGACAGGCTGTAGCAGAGAAGGTCAGCACACAGCCGAGCAAGGAAGCTTCAGCTTTCCCAGTGTTGCTCTTTAAGATGCAAGTAACATCTCTTAGACTTGCATCTCGGTGGTCAGCAGGGATAAGTGCAGGTCTAAGGCCATGCAAGCTGACAAATCTGTGACTCATCTCTCCTCTCTACTGGGGTGATACACTTTTTGCATTAGTGAGGCCTTTGAAATAAAAACCTGACAAAAGAAAGACAAAAGGGAATTTAACAAAATGTCATAATTAATTCAACAACATTTTAAATCACCAACTGAAGTGTTATTCAATTTTTGTGAATGGGAAATTAAATAATTCAATTTTTTTCAAATCTCAAAGAGCAATTATTCAATTGAAAGCTCAAAAGTTCAGATCAATCTTCAGAGAGGTATATTTCTAATGGACAGGATTTCTCTCAAGCCAAGAACATGCATTATCTCTGCAATGTTCTTTTCAAGCTGACAGCTCTGGAGAGTGCAATTTATTCATCTGTCAGATTTTATGCACTTCTTGCCAGGGTATCATTTATATATTATTTCTCCAAACCAGAAAAAATATTTTTAGAAAGAGGGAGCAAGCGGAATAAAGCCTTTAAATACAAATCAGCTGATTCAGAGTCCCTTCTCCATTTTCTATCTCCTTCAACCACATTGCCTTGTATTTACCCTTAAGTTAAACCAGTCAGATGAGCTTTTGCTTTCTGTGACAGAATTACAGAAAACAGGATAAGCAGTTTATCCTTTCAATGTGCAAACCAGGCTTCTCTTCCAAGCAGATGTATTAGTGAGACACCACAGCAGGTGCAGCCCAGGGATGCTCACACCCAGCAGAAAGCCTGACTCGGGGGGGAAAAGGAAGGTCCTGATGCATGGCAAAGCACAGAGAAAGGGCCTGTATGGCTCTGTAATTCTGTTCGTTTACTGTGCAAAGCATGCAGTTAATGAGATACTACTGCTGCCAGTTTCTCTTGTGCTGTCCTGAAGGCTCAAACTACTCGTTCTCAGCACTCCCGTGCATGCACATACCTACACATACACAGTTCCCCCACACCAATCAGTCTCGATCCAAGAGGAGGCTGTTAACACAGACTTGTGGAAGGCTGACGTGCAGGATCCTTTCCATTCAAGGGTATGTCAGCCTTAAGTTACAGAGCTCTGCAAAGAAATGTTTGCTCCACCTCTACTTCCACCTGACACAGGATTGCTGCTACCACCACCTGGTCACCTGGTACTTCCTTTAATGAGACCATGCTTCCACTTGCTAAGAACCTTACTGAACTTCAAACACCATTCTGTGTGTCCCCAGTGAGTAACTGGGGAAGATTTCTTCTGTGATAGTTAGGACACTTAATGGGAAATGGTGGCAGGTCTCTCACAGTCTTAAAGTTTGAAGCAGGGATTTCAAAGTTAGGTGGCAGGGAGGACTTCAGATTGGTTGAGGTGGTCTATTTTGTGACTTGTATGAAGAATCGTCCACCCTGAAAATTTAAATGTTGAGGCTGCTTCGGTGGGATGTGATGAAACTGAACCGCAATTTCTCAAGGTTTTCTTTGTTTAAGGGCCACATTAAGAGAACAGATGGATCTTAGCACCTTATTGCCACCTGCAGTGCTGTATAGGTGGACCTGAAAGCAAAAACGCTGTCCTCCAGAGCTCTTGGTGACGTCCCTGCTTATCCTATCCTACCCCAAAACAAAAGACAAAATGTGGCTTCAGCAGCAGGTGTAGTGAATGAAGGACAAAGAGGTTGGGGACTGAGCAGTCATTGAGAGAAGTGCATGGGAGCTGGTGGGCATTAATCTGCGACAGCCCGGGAGCTGCAGGAGGGCACGGGGTGTAGGGGGATGTTGATCTCACAGGGGTGAAGGGGGCAGGTGACAAATGGGTGAGGAGGACCGAGTGTGGCCAGAGGAGGAGGACGTGGATCACAGAGGGGGAGGGGATGGTCAGGACGAAAAGACACCGGTTTGTCAGCACCTGGAGTAGAGTGTGTGCCTCAGCCCTTTGCTGCTGCCCAGCACCTGCGGTGGCAGCGCTGGCGCTTATCGCACGGACACACAGGTCCTGCACGTGACGGCCCCGTGGCTGCGCCCCACGAGATAACGCGTGGTCGTAACACGAGGTAACACTGAACGAAAGCTGGCCCGCATGGACCGCTGCTGTTTTCCTTTTCTTTTGCTTGGACACTTGGCAATGATCCCTCCAAGTCCGTGCTACGAGCACTTTACCATCAAGCCCCCGTATGTCACACGCCGGGACATACCAGCGCCATTCAGGTTCCGCAGCCGCCTGTGCGCCGCTCTCCCCCAAACCCGCTCCGTCGGCAGAAGCGCTGTTTCCGCCCGTGGCCCCGCCGGGCCGGTTGCTGCCGTGCCGAGCAGTGCCCCAGCAGCGCCGCCCCGGGGTGCGTGTGAGGCGGGCGAATTCAGCTCACGGCCCTGGCGCTGCCGCGGCCAGGCCGGCTCAGGTCTGCCCTCAGAGAATGCGCCACGCGTGGAGCGCAGGGCAGAGCCGCGGGGCGCTCGCTGCCGCCTCACACGAACCCCGATAATTCACGGACACCCCGCACCCCAGAAGAGCAGGGGCGGCTGATGCGCGGAGCCCCGCGCTGCCCGCCCGAGGGCCCCGGGGCGCGAAGGGCTCTGCCCGGACCCCTCCGCCTGAGGGCGGCGAGGGCCGGGCGGGGAAGGCAGAGCCGGGGCCAACCCCGCGGGCCGCAGGCCTGGAAAACCCTCGGGAAGCGCTGCCGTGAAGGGCACGGGGCAGCGAAGGAGCCGAAGATAAGTACATCCCGCAATCTTGCTCCCTATAAAATACACACCTGGACTAGTTCTGCGAGTTAAAAGTGATTTATTTTCTCTGATTAAGCATTTAAAGTTCCGTTTAGATTTTTATCTGTAGAATCGTACAAACGCGATTTTCCTCAGCGGAAGGAAGAAAATCATTTTCATGCATGACGGTGCGATGCACAACTCTTCACATTGTTACAGGGAAGAACAGCAAACTTTGTATCGTATAGCACCAAGAAGAATTTTAATTACAGTGCAAAGGAAAGGTACCACAAAAGCTTCTTGTTTCATGGTAAATCGTTTTAAGCTGACGTTTTTACTCTGAAGCATATGCTGTTTTCCAAGCAACGAAAATTTTTCATTAAAAAATTAAAATATACCTGCTTAAAAACTTTACACCTTCTAAAATTTAAGATATTAAGTTTTCCTTATTTTCTTGCATAGCATTATTTTCTTTAAACTTTGAAATATATAAGAAAACCTAACAAAAAAAAAAAACAACAAAGGTAAGAACAAAAAAACAATCCAACTCAAAAAAAATTAACTCTTCCTTTCCTCATCTTCCCTTAGCCCAACCTGGTCCAACAGCAGGAAGTAATTGAATATGTATGACTACATCAAGAACTTTAACATTCCTCTGAAAATTTAATCATACAATCCTGCTCCTTAATTTATTACTGTAAAAATGGCACTAAAGAGTTCAAAATTTAATGTCAAATAAGTAACTTCTACTTGACTTCCAAAAATATTTTAGGAAGTGCCAGCTTTAAAGACTCAACAAGCGACCCAAAAATTCCTACTTCAGGTCTTTCACTCTCTTGCATCACCATAAATAAAACACCCAGTTCTGTTGTCCACTTCAAAGATGAAGAAATACATGTGAGAGGCAATTTCAAATACTTCTGCACATCTGTTACCTGGAGGCACAGGTAACTGGTTGGAAATAGCACTAATTAGTGCACTATAAATACTGCAAAAGAGGAGATACAATTAAACTTCCTTTTTGACAAGGAAAACGTAGTGATGTATAACATTAAACAGAACCAAAGGAAAGACCTGTTGAGTAAGGAGATTTGATTTGATGTAGTTGCTGCTCAAGAACAGAACTTTACAGTTTGCCCAAAGCATTTGAGATTGCCAGGGCCAATGAAGGCAGGATCACTCTCCTCTCCTGATAGCTCTGGCCATTCCTACTTTCAGGAGCAGGAAGAAACATTACAAATATTGTAGAGCTGCTGTCGGTCTGCAGGTCCCACAGTGCTCTCCATTCTCATTACACCTCCCCCAACTGTGCCCTCTCTCCTGCAATACCAGAGCACCAGGACTGTGCATGTTGTTGCCAGGACATTTCTGGTATTGCTCATGAGGGCACCTCAGCATGTTCAATGCACCAGAAATTACCACCAGCCTAAGTAAACAGTTTAAGCTTACCGACTGTGCCATCCCTTACAGTCTTATTTATCATACACATAAATCTACATGGTTTAGATTTTGAGTTGTAGTCCATTTTCTGAACAATTACCTCTTTGAGCAGCTGGACAACCAGATCTATTAAATCTTCCCACACAGTCTTGAGAAGGTATATTATTTACTTCAACTTAAGAAAAACTGGCAGATTCATTACACTACAAATGCATACTTCACAAATGTAGACAGACGTGGTTTTGCTTGCATGGTGTATGGTGGCTCCTGGGGATCAGCAAGGCAGTTCCTCTGGCACCCTTGTAAGAGATCTCTGTCACAGATCTCTGTGACACCATGGCCAAGGTAAAGCTCAGTCCAACAAGCTATGGAACTGTGGGACTCTTGATTATTTCTATCCAACACTGAGACCCTGTATATGGATCTCAAATTAAAGCAAAACCATGAATGTTACAAGACTTCCAGGACTATTAGTTATTCCAAAATTATTTAAGATTATTTTAAATTATTTATCAAGAGTTTATGTCTAAACCATTGTTAAGATATACATATTTTATAATCTAGGGCTATCAATATACTACAAGGCAACACATTTACTCCAGCTGTCAGGCCAGCTTAAGGATTTAGTTACTAATTATCTCAACTGCCTTTATTTTTTGGTGTCTGTTTGGTAGAATGCAGAGCTAATAAAGTCAATGAAAGATTCTGATAATTTTATTCTGTTGCTTTCAAAGCTCCAAGAAACTTCAGACTGTTTAGACACTACAAGTTGTCCTGAAATTAAGGTCTTGTCTTCACTCTAAATTACTCCATTCAACATTTTAAAAGGCCTAACACATATTATTAGCTATACAGTACCACAGTTGTGCATTGATAGTTCACACAGTAACACATGACCCCTTTTCACAGGAATTTGTAATTTGTACACAATGACATGACAGACAGACATGATTATCAGACAGTAAGTGCAAAATGGCATGCAACTAGTTGCTTTCAACTTATATGCATTATCTTCCATTTCAACATTATTTTTATGAAGTGGCTCTCAGTGTGGGCCAGCACCTCAGCTCACACTTATGCTTTGTATACATTGAGATCAATACAATCTTCTGCATTTTCACATTCAGAACATCTTTAAACTAATGATTACGGACATTTAAATTCAAGTGAACAATCCAAACTACAGGCATTCTTTACATAAGCATTCTTCAAGTTATACAGAGCCTACAAGCTATGCCACTCTTAAATATTCCACTCTTCCTATTTCCAGGAAAAGGCTGCATAAGGTACATTTTTCTTAGCTTATTCACAGCAATAGAATCAAGTTGTGCATACATCAGCAGATCAGTCTCCTGCTGCAGTTAAGTAGCACCTACTTTCATGTTATTTCTGCAATAGTTTTACTTGTAATCTCCCACTTTGCTGAGCTCCAGCAGCAGTCCAGGGTGGCTTTCCAGGCTTGGACATACTGTAGGTGCCATCTTTGTGTAATTTTATGGGTAAAGCTTGCCATGAGTAGAAGATAAGCTCTAATCACAGAAAAAATATCCTAGGGCACACGCATGCAGCCCACACATGGTGTGTGCCAGTGCTAAAGGGACACCAGGGACACTTAGGGCTGGTGTGACAATGGGAGTATCTGCTCACCTCTCCTTGGCCACAGAGACATGACACAAAGCAAGGTGAGCAGTGGCCATCTCTGCCTCTGAAGGTGACACACAGTGTATCAGACCCCAACAATCAGCTTGTGGAGATGCCAGATGCAGTTATACATACAGATTCCTGTGTTCCTAAAATACATTTAATGCTGCAGAATTGTCACAATTACTTTCTCTTCCTACAATCTTATCTGGAAATTACTATTAATCAAATCTGTGAACAGAGTTATTTGCATCGATTTTTTCAGACTCTTGAGGCCTCCCCCTTAGCAGGTAAGTGCCAATGAGCACTGGTATCTCCCAGTCAAAACAAATAACTTCACTTGCAGCAATGGGTTTTAACAAACTGGTTGTAAGAAACCCATTTTTTCCCCCGGCCCTGCAGAAGGCTTGGAACACACAAACATTAACAGGCTGCAAGTTACTGTAATGACAAAAGGATAAAGTGAGGAGGTGTTGAACTGTTTGACAGCTGACTCCAGAGCACTGATGGACACTAATCTGGTGGACTTCCCTGGCTTTCACACACACGCGCAAATGTTCATTTGGGTTGATGTTGCCTTGGCTCTAATGAAGTCCTACATTTGCTGCAAAGGCAACAGGTTGAAATCTGTCCTGCGAAACTTACTTCATTCTTAAGCCAGTGAAAAGTTTAAAAAAGACCAAGCAAACCATTTTGTGAGCACTATTACTGTGAAATGTTTACATACTTCTGGTGTTTTAAACTAGTTTCAACATTGCCTTATCAAGTGCACCACTTTTAATACTACTGAGGAAGTTTTTAAAACCTCTGTCCATTAAAAGGCATTACATCCAAAATTTACATCTTCAAAGTGCTGCCTCAGTTTTCACTGGCATTTGTACACCCACATTTCCTACATTCAGTAACCCAGAATATCATTTTTGCACATGCTCTAGAATTACTTTTACCATGTAAAATGCATTAGTATTGGTCTCCTACCTCTCCCCTGGAATTCACATGCAGCTCTTCTTCTACCTCTCCTATAAAGAGTCCATCCTTTACAACAGACTTCATATAAAAATATACTCTTCTGTGCCACAGTGCCGTGGTTAGTTCAAGTTACTGAAACATCAACCTCATTTCCATTTTCTGTTAGAATCTTCCCCAGCCTGTTCTTCCCACTTCCCAGCAGGTTACTGACATAGGCTGAGGACCTCCTCAGTCCCTTCTGTGGAACCTGTGCTAATTTTGGAAGCATTCACCACCAGAGTAGATGTGTGTCTGAGCCCACACGTACCACAGGACACCCACTACTGTGTATGGGTGGAGGAAAGGGTCCTGAATTCCAGCTCCTGCTCCACTGAAATTTTACATGCCTTAGGCTGGGTAAGTACCACAATTCCTTGCTCTCCTTCTTGAAAGGGAAGCTGAGCAGACAGTAAAAATCTGTGACAGAAATCTGAAGCAGAAGGAAGCACATCTAACACACAGTAGAGTGGTGGCAAATCCTCACAAAGATGTAGGATTTAAACTTGAATGTCTCTTGCTGGATTCCCACTGGCTACTCCTGGTCACTTCCTTGCACTTGGAACTGTGTACCTTCCCTCATCCACTGCACAGTCAAGGAATTTAAGTCAGAATTTTGCACTGCACTACTAAAGAGAGTTTTGTAAGTTAACAGTGCCAAATGCTCATCAATGTGGTGTCTGTATCCTCTAAAGCTGTACTTGGGACTTAGAGATGTTATTGCTTTCTAAATAAAACATTTTTCATCTTAAATCCTGTTTAGATGCTTAAGTTCAAGTAAGTTTATTTAATTGTGACATTCTGCTGGCCTTACACACTTTGTTCCTTTGAATTGCAATCCAAATTTCACCCACTATTACCATTATATTCCACCCACTGCACACAGTATGAGTATATTCTCTGAATGGTAAATAAAAATGTTTCAAATAAAAGCCTTTCAGCACAATCTACAAAGGCCAGACTTCTTATGAAATTACAAGGTACAAAAGTGGCCTGACTTTCTGATCTCTCCTGCCTTTAAAATAGCCCAGAGGTGCTTTGTATTAGCAACAATATTGAAAACTGACTTGCAAACCAAGTATTTTAGAGCTTGAATTTAGAGCTTTAGGGTCTGAGTATCACATTAGGTATGAGCTCAAGCAGGTGACCATATCAGCTCAATGCTCACACACTGAAAACATATGGAAAAAATGTATGAAAATATAGAAGATGATGATTTTTCACTTTACAGCAGACCTACAGTAAAAGCTAACCTACAGTAAAATACTAACCATTTAGGTGGGACAGAAAAGGTAAAATTCTGCTGACCCTGTTTTAAAACAAGAGCTAGATAGTAATAAATGAAGTTAAAAAGGTGTGTAAATGCTTCCTCCAGGTGCTATGATTACACTGTGGAACACTGTTAATAAGGGCTGCTCACATCCAAGCACTGAAATAAGCTGAAAAAGCTCAAGCATTTTTTTAATGGCTAACAGTAATAGTTAAAGTAGAATTGGATAACTTGAATTTTTGCAAGACAGTAAAGTCAATGAGTCAAGATTTATCTCATGCCTAGGAGTGGAGAGAGCCATGATGTGTGGGACAAATAATTTTCCAGGTGGGTTGCTGGCATTTTCTTTCTCCCTTGTGAGCACCAGCCACTCTTCCCAATGCCAAAGACAAAACCTGTCTCTTTTAACATTGCTGACTGCCATATATTGCTTCAAGGAGCCCCCTCAGAAGTGCAGAGGGCCTGCTAACTTGTATCTTCACGGTGCCAGAATTGACACTATTTACTACTGTAACTATCACACGCTCCTAACCTTTTGAAACAAAGTCTTTTGGTGTGCACAGAACAAAGAAAATGACCAGGGAAAGGAATTTCTCAAAAGCAACACTGTAAAGCTGCACTAGGCAAGATTCAGTCTGGCTGCAGCAATACCCTAAATTTACAATATGAAATTTGATAATTAAAATTCTGTCTTGTGCAAGTATTTCTACCTTTGTATTACTAAGTTTTCATACACTCAGAGGGCAACAGAGATGGATCTACCTAAAAGGTGTGGGATGCCACAAGGGGAAGTCCTCTGAAACTTCCCTAGAAGTGCCTGGGAGCACTTCTGCAGCAATGCTATTTGGCCTAACTAGTTCAACTGGATAGGAAAAAATCACATTTAATGAATAATAAAAAACATGCACAGACTGATAGATGTAACATTACCAGTATGCAAAAAATTAAAATGAAACAAATTAAGAACTCCAAACATTAAATTCAGATTGTTTATTGTAAACAGAATAACTCTAGCACTCTGTCATACTGGCTGTGTCACATGCACCCAATTCCACATCAACTGCTTAAAATAGCACTTGCAAAAATTACAGTTATGTAATAATAATTTATGGTTTCTTACATAAACTAATTAACAAGCACTAAAATTGAATTACAGTGTATTCTAGGTAGTTCTTTATTGCTTGTAGACACTGCAGCTTTGGATCCATTGAAATGAACCCATTAGTATGCCTGAGTTTATCAAAATTTACTGCTATATCAAACTCAGAAACTGTAAAATGCTGGAGAACACTTAAAAGCAATTAAGAGTTGTTGGAAAACTACATGGGTTTCCACATCCAGTCACAGAACTTTGAAGTTATACATTTTTTCCTGTGGAAAACATGATTTGTGAGCTTGTGTTAAATATACTGCTATTCCAATTTATTTATGTAATTTGTTAAAATTAAGAGTTGATAGTACTTCCATGAATATATATATATATATTTATTTTTACACACAATAGGAGCCATTTCATTTTATTCACCGTAAGAGTGGTATGTTTAAATACTAAATCCCAAAATATATATTCTTATAACACGCTGTCAAAACTTTTAATATATATAATACAAATACTTTTACTACAGGAAAACTATAAACAAAAGAAATGCAAGAGGACAAAAAGCCCATTTATGTGAAGGATCCATGAAAAATGTGAACAGAGACATCTTGACTGGTTTTGCTTAGACTGTATTTATTTTCTTCCTCCTCATCAGACTAAAAAAAATACTAGTGGCCTTCCTTGGCACCAGGTTACATCACAAACTAATATCAAATTTATTAAAAACATATTGAAACATGTACTGTTAACCTTCAAAACAACTTTTAAATGCACTGTATTTATTCAGTCAGCAGAGACTCTCAAATAAGCCCAACATAAGGCCCTTGCCCTGTCAAGCATTCATTTAACCTGGCCTCAGAGCCAGTGTAGGAACCACCACTGATTCAATCACAGAACAGCCCTATCCACTACACCAGGATTCTGACAAACATGCCTGGCACATCAGGACATTCCTTTCAGGATTTTTTAGCAAGAAGCAAATTCTCACTAACACCCCTGATGAGCAGATTTTACATCTTCAGTGCTTTGCATCCTCTCTCCTGTCTGAGTAATTGCCATCTATTATGTATTACAGAGGCAGGAGAACTTAATGCTCCTTGCCTTTTCCTCTCTGTGTTCTGTCCCAAGCACAAGACCACTCTGCAGAAGTCAATAGTTGGTGAAGACTAGACACCATATATTATCATTTTACTACATTATGGAATATATCTATATATATATATCTATATATATATACATAAACAGGATTTCAGCATAGTTCTTGATCCTTCTGAGTTCTGCACAGCCTTCTTCCAAGAGCAGGAGCAAACCCTTTGTGATGTAACCTGAAGCACAGGCTGTGCTGCAGCACTGCTAACCCAGCACTGCACTGTCCCAGATGCCTTCCTGAAGGACAGGAAGGACCCACACATGTATGACAATAATGATATATATCTGATTCATTAGAGAGCCCCTATTTGACATGCACCTGTTCTTGAGTAAAGAACTAGTGTGTGTTCAAAGTTATTGCACTAGTGAGTGCTTTGCTGGACTGAGACCCAACACAACAAATGAGGCAAAATGGACTGAGTTCTCCATCAGTTCATACACAACTGAAAACATAAAATGACACCAAATGAAGTATTTGAGAGACCAAGTGGAAACAGTTCACAATAACACTGAAAAACTGAACAGGATGGTGACGGTATCAAGAGACTGGGACAACGTTTTTGGTAACAAAAATAAGATGCACTAATAAAGTGTTTCCAGCATTTTACTAGTTTTAATATAAAATCTCCCCAGATTTGTATAGAAAGATTAAAATCATGCCCTTATCTTCAGTTATTCTCATTAAGACAATTCTCTCACCTATTACTGTGTTGTCAAATTTCCTTTTTTTTCACCCCACTGGTCTTCATAAAACTTAAATAGAAAATATGTTGGTTGCATTAAGGATCAATTAAAAAAGTATCATTCAACACGTCACTTCAAAAAAATGTGAAAGTCTCTATTTTTAAGAAAAATTGTTGACCCCATCCCAAAAAGGACTTACTTATCTCACCCCCTCCAACTCCCAATAAGATAATTATTGGGATACTAAACAGTGTTTTTCAGGAGTAACAAGCACACTTCAAGCAACTTTGTATGCTCTGGAGGGTTATTTCATCAAAATGAAAATCTGAAGGGATATGTTATTTTAAAAATATACTGCATCTACAAGTTTTTTATTATTATTGTTTCAGTTGATTTTGGTTTTTAACAGGTTGTCTGTAATATAAATGACACATGACCACAAGAGATTTTTCTATACTCTCTATCCCTAACACACAGCTAATGTCAAATGAGCCAAGAAGGAATTTGGGACTTTCATAATGAACAGAACCATTTATCCCAATGATCTTTAATAATTTTGTTCATCACTAAGTCCCCTGAAATCATGTCATAACTGATCATTTGCATTTCTTCATCCATTGGGGTTCTTCACAGTTTTGCAGCCATGAAATTGATATGTGGTTTCACCAGTGGGAAGAGTGGCAGACTGCGCTTGAATTCTGTCATATTCTCAATCACACTTGGCTGCAAAGAAGTGTATGCAAGAAAAGTCTGCTCAGTATCTTCAATCACAAAAGTGACAAATTCCTTGCTTTTCATTTTAACTGTTGCTACAGCTGCTTATAAACACTCCTTTCTTGCTCTCTTCTACAATATTAGCGACTCGTACTTCATTATTACAGGATCCCCCAAAATAAAGTGTTATTTCGTATGAAATAACTAGTTTCACATTTACTCTACATAATCTAAAACAACAGCTATCAGCTATAATGCAGTTAAGTGCATTGCTACTAATGTCAGGATCTCAAATAAATGCAGAGTTGGTCTTTTCATTTACAAGTTCTACTTCAGATCACCCCACCCATCCTTGGAATATCAGAGGAAGACCATAACCACAATAGCTATTCAATGCACTATTATTTTTAGATGCAGTAACAAAGTAACTTTCTAATATTTCAGTCATAATATCTAATACATCCCCATACCATTCACGCAGAAATTTCTACCCGTGGCAATTATTTCACCTGTGAGGTCTGATGAAGAACACAGATCTACTGCATTGTGAAAAGTTAATCACCTGTTGGGGCAAACACTGCCATCATTCAAGAAAATTCACTGCAGGTCCAGTGCTGTTCCATCTAACCACACAGTGAAATCTGTTATACTTGTATAAACAGAATTTGCCAAATTGTTTCCTCCACAGATTATACATTGACAGGACTCTGCATTAATATTTTAGGCTAATATATATTTGATAATGACCAAATAGTTGGTTTTACTGTTGCTTTGGGATTGCTGGGTTGTTTGGGTTTTTTGAAGAAGATTATACATTTGTTGATGCATATGCATGCATCTCTCGCTTGACATTTAATATATCTGATCATATACAATCAGTATTTTCAGACAATAATCATCTGTATTTACTCCACAGCACAGATACTCAGTAAAGTTTAACACTACTATTAGCTTTCATTTCAGAGCCTTGAAAGGGAACAAAGGTAACTGGACAAACTGATAAAAAGAAAAATCAGGAAATATCCCTGTTGTCAGTGAGGACAAAAATGCGTGTAGATAAGAGCTAAAATATCAGCTCCACGACAGCATGAATTTCATGTTTGTTTCTCCCTATAAACTTGTATTTAATTACAGTAAACCTCTAGATTAAGAACACAGGCTAAGATCTTTTTGTGTGTTGTTTTTTACCTGTGGTAGTGGTGGTGCTGGTGCCAGGTTCACATCATTTTGGCATGGAAATTCTCCAACAACAGGGCCTATTTAACATCAGCAAAATTATTTCAGGACCATAATTTAATGAGTATCTTTTACATAATTAACTGTTTTCTCTTATAAGACAGATATCTAAATAAAGCACAGGTTTTTAATTTTAGAGTATTACCACATAAGGTTTTCTAAACATTTTGTTTTTACACTCCATGGCTGTCTTCAGAAATACAGAAATTAATCCATCATTTGACTTGAGCCTTCAGAAATACAGAAATTAATCCATCATTTGACTTGAGCACATAAGCTGAGACAGCAGCTTTTATTCATTTTACTTACAAATAAAGAGAATGTAGAAATAAAAATTGCTGATCTACTGATCAAGGATTACTTAAAACTTTCTCAGTACAAATTATGAGAAAGTAGCAAATGCCAGTGGTACATACAAGAGCAATGCAAGAACGAGCACATCATTTGATATGGACATGCCTATGGAAGTGTAGAGGCTACTCCAGGTACCAAAATTCTGGATAGCAACTCCAAGTATTCCCTGCCTGTCTCCATTCATGTCCTATTCCAGTTGCCCCAAAACTTCTTCCTGCATTTCTAATGTCCAGTTCTTTCGTGCCATAGAAGAGGCCAAATGAGGTTTAGGACTGGGGAGAATAACTGTAATTTCTTTAAGAATAACCACTTGTTACGTTGCCTTCCATGCTTATCCTTGTCTTAGGAAGATACCATTCCAAGCAAATAATAAACAGTCTGGCAATACAGTTACTACACTTTAAAAAGTTTTCCCTAGACAGAAGTTTTAGAGCTATTTCTGTTTAGAAATTATCAGTCATGAAAACTGCAAAGGTGCTTTGAAGCAAATCTTCCTTACTCAGCTGTAGAGCTACCAATTTTACACTACCATAAAAATCAATTCTCCTGAGACAAAAGGGAGTTTCACGACATGCACACAGTATCTGCTTCTCTCTGTACTACAGACAAGCCTTTCATATTTTTGATTTTGCAAACAAATGCATGTTAGACTTTAAATCCAGTATAAAATAGTGAAGATTCGCAAACAACTTAGAAGTTTTTCTTCTCAGTTTATTCATATTAATCAGAAACACTTCTAGACTTTTCCTTCTTTAATTCTAAAATAGAACAATAAAGTTTACAATGAACAACTAATCTATATCACTGAAAAATAAAATCTAAATAAATATTGACCTTTTTTAAGTTTGAATAAAACATTTGACATTTCCAGAGGTTTTGGCTTTTGTTTCTTTGATGCCTTGTTTTCCCCTATGAGGGTGCTTGAATACTATTGTGGACATTCATTGCTTGTCAGGCAAAAAAACTCCCTGGACTGGTAATTGCAAATTCTGATTTTGGGTTGGGGTTTTGTTTTTCTTTTTCCCTCTAGGACTATTACAAAGGTTTATGTTTGTTTTAAAATATCTTGTTGAAAACAAAAGTGCTATTTTAGGATATATTGTTTTATTGTCAATATACTTCAGAACGGCTGCAGAACTTGGTCAAAAAAATCAACAAAAAATTGGAAGCACCCACATAAGTAAACTAGAAAAAACTCCACCTTCTTCTTCTGAAAGCTATAGAATCTCCAAAGCTGAGTTTTTCTTACAGTGCATTTGTATCATATAACATGGCTATCTGTAACTACGACTTGCTTGAACAGAAACTGATTAAGTATTATATTCAGCACAATACTCACAGGAATCCATTTCCCTTGCAAGGACATGTACTGATACCTTGTGTCTTCTGGGAGCATCTATTGCCAACAGCACCTACAGTGAAAAACATCAACTCCTTCAGGTGTGGGAAGTATCCCTTAGACATTATGGAACAGTAAAAAGCATGAGAGCATTTAAGTTTTAATTTAAGGCTTAAAATGAGAGTTGGGATATGCCTTTAAATATAATTAAAAGTCATCCATACAGTACTCTTGAATTATTTTATACTGAAGAAATTCATTTACTGCTTGGAACTCAAAAAACTCTAAGTAACATAAATTCAGCCATTAACTATCATAGTATCAGGAACACAACCTAAAATCTCTGCAGAATTTTCAATCCCTAGCAGCCTTCTGGAAGCACATCACCCTGAACACAGTTACTAAACTCAGCTGGACTAGCTCACCAATCTAGCCAGTTATTTCTGCTGTGGAATGCTGGATAATCATGTATTGAGTGTTGGTGTAAGCAAAATGGTATAGATTCCTACAAAACCAGAATATGCACCCTCATTCAAGTTATCATTTATTAAACAACCAACAGTCCATTTACTAAGTTTGCATTTGCTGCATATGTTCACCCATGCTATCATAGTGTTGAAAAAATGAAAGTAAACAACCCCCTCTGCCCAAGGGAGGAAAAACAGAACACAGACACACACATGCCCATTCTTCTTCATGGGCAGAAATTTTTCCATCCAATAATAGATTCCAAAGACATTAAGTCAAACTTATTTTCCAAAGTACTCCCTGAGCCACCAGCTGCTCCATAAGCAAGAAAACGCCATGAGCACTTTGCAATAGAGTGAAACACCATCCTCTATGATACATTACAGAAGAGAAACAATGACACCCCTTTTTTTTTTATGCTTGTGGGGGGGTGACATGGACACAACAGGGACATATTTCAGCCACTTATATTAGATATCTGAATTAAAATGGACAATTACTGCATCATTATCCTCTTCCTTTGCTATGCCTAACTATTAGAGGAAGAAAAAAACCACTGATTTACAGTGAACAAAGCTTTAAAAATAACTGTTTCATTCACAATTCATGCCCATAAAACAAGCTGAATCAGTGACTGGTTGAAGAAAAAGATAAAAGAACAAATGTGCAATTTTGGCCAGGCTTGGTCATAGAGCAGCACGTTTTATATCCATAAAGAAAGGACAAATGAAGCAAGGAGAGTAAGAGTGGCAAGGGAAAAAAAAAAACAAACCACAACAAACCTCAATCATTCTGTACAATTTTTACAGTTGCTATTAAACTTAGTAATATTCAGGAAATAAAATTATTGTTAAGGTATCTGCATCAATTATATCATCTGCCTAAAACGGGTGTCAGTATATCCCTTCATGGCTTGCATGGACAAGGTTCAGTTGTACCTACATCTTGTTCTGAGAAACATTTAGGTTACATGACTAACTTACCTTGTAGAACTGTATAATGTCATCCTTGGTCAGGGTCTTTAGATAAGCCACTTCAATGTTATCTGCACAACAATAGTAAAAATTAGACTAAGTCTGTAGATCACAGGTTATTAGCACACTACTTATTCAAAGTATATTTCTTTCAAATTCAGATGCTGTAATTGATTGCAAATGACATGATTTTCATTGTTATCTTTCAAGTTAATACTTGCCTCACTAAAAGTGTCACTAGAACCTTGGCAGAAAATAGACCTCAATAAGCCTATCTGATTGGACTTAGTAAAAAATGCGTGTTTGAAGAATACTGATTGCACTACAGGATATTCAGTAGCTAAAATAGCTATGCCTACTCTTGTACATTATCTTCAAATCAAGTTACACATTTCTAATGCAGACTGGTTATAGATGGCTTTTATTCACAGTTAGGAAACAGGATGATAGGATGTACTTTGCCAGGAGGTACTTTTAAACACATTTTAAGGAACAGTGCCTACATCATACCTCTTGAGAAGTAATCACCTTTAAGATATCTGGGGACGGTGTATCTCAGTTGCTACACTACTTCATATAAATTAAATTATCATGGACTAATCACCCAGTATCACTGCTGCTTAAGCAGAAAGGGTTTTTGTTGTAGGTGTGCTTGCTTTTCTTAAGATTAGCAGGGAGACCAAGGAAGAAATGTGTGCAAGAGATGAGGCAGCTAACAAGTCTGTAAGGCAGGCTGAAAGTAATATTAAGTTCTATATGGAGGAAATAAATCAAACAATACAATTTGGAAAACTATTTAAGATTTAGGAGAAAACAGTAAAAGTAGTTAATAATAAAAATGCAAAAATATGAATAAAAAAATCCTTCCACTCCTTAAGGCTGGAATATGAATTTGATTTTGACAATTCTATATTATAATAATTCAAATGATATCATCAATTCTTATTATAATCATTAATGATATAAAATTACTACTGGACAGAGGGGAATTAGAGAGATAAAAATCAAGGGAAGTAAGTGGTATTTAGATATGAAAAAGATGGCTACACTTCAGAGTAAGAAATTCCAGAGATAATACTGATCCAAGTATGGTAAAAACAGAAACACTTAAGGCAAAGAAAAATCAAACTGTTTCATCAGACACAATAAAAGTACTGTCAGGGATAAGTTCCTATGCCACTTCTTATGCTCAGGCACGAAACCTTGTCAGCAGCTCTCATTTTCTCTAGACCAAGCTAGATGACAAGCCAAAACTCTTCATTATTAAAACAGTTCAGTGAGTCATCGTGAAGCAAAAAGACTGTATTTGCTATCATGGAAAGCCAGTACTGTGCATGTAGAGCAGAAGAGAAGTCACAGAATACAGAGTGAGTTTCATGGAGGAAGCATATTATGCATGAAGACAGAAAATTACAACTGTGAATAAGAGTCAAGACATGAAAATATAAGGAAAAGCTAATCTGTACCTAAATTGATTTTTTTTTTAAATGTTAGAAACTGTATTACTAATGTATCTCAGTATTTTGGATTAAAAAATCTTTAAACGATGAAAAAGGAAAAATACAACTTAAATATGTAGACCACACAGTAAACAGCTGTCAGTCCATTTTCAGTAATAACAGTAGAGGTTGGATCTCATTTGGTCTTCTACAAACTTTTAATCTTCAAAGCATCATAGATGTAAAAACCAAGAAAAAGTAGTGTTTCTTCAAATCCACTCTAAACTGAGACAGAGTATATGTTAGTTAAGATACCTGCTGTTGCCTCTGCCATCACTCCTTCAAAACAACTCCACAATGGGAAGAGAAACAGGATTCATATGAATGTGTGTACTGTCAGGACTGTCAGCGTGTATATCTGAATGCGTCTCAGGGAAGTCTAGTAAATTATGTATAGACTATGTAAAAGTTTAAGTTGTTCCCAAATGAATATGACACTCAACAGTCACAAACATAGCCAAACTAGAGCATTCAGTTTTAAAGGAATTATCATTTGTCTTACCTCTGTCAAAGTTATACTGCTGGGAAATGATTTCTCCCCAGTATTTAGCACATTCTGCAGACAGCTTCTTTGGTTTGTCTAGACGACGAATCGCTAAAGCTTGGATGTGTTTTTGGAAGGCCTCTTCTGTCATGTCTTCTATGCATTTTTCCATGGTTTTTAAGAATGCTTCAACTCTGCTCTCTAAATAGTGTGGTGGTTTTTCAGATTGGATAATAAATCGCAGTCCTTGGATGCCGTTAGCCCGACGTGCACCACTGAACACAATGTAACCTTGGCAAAACAAGAACGGCCACAAATGAAAAGAAACCCCTTGTCGCAGCATTCCATTTTTCAAACACAGCATGTTTGACAAGAATGCACTTTTATGCTAACTTAATTTTGCACTATAAATAAAATAATGCAGGTTTTCAAAATGTGCCACTGTATTTTGTTTTGAAACATCTTTATTTCACTGAGGGGCAAGGAGGAGATGAGGCAGACCAGGGCAAAACAAAACCAATTCTGTCATCAGGATCAAGTTATTGGAAATTAAACCGTACTCTAGTGCTTCATTAGACTCAACATTAGAAACTTACTATTTTTTCATACCATCTAATCTGAATTTCCTTTGCTGCAATGTAAGACCACTACTTCTTATCCATTAGATAAAAGGTATTATTCCCTTCCTTTTTGTTGCAGGATTTGAGAATCTGAACAACTAATCCTTTCTTCCGTCTTCCTCCATCCTTTTAATAACAAATCTGTCACATTTCAGTCTTTTAAATGTTGTTTTATAGTTGTCTCGTAATTTCCTGATGCTCATGTCAAAACTGGTTACAGTATTTCAGAGTTCTTACCTGAACAATTTAGGAATATTATTGTGAGTGCATCTTGAAAGCTTCCATTTATACATCCCAGCATTTTACATAGCAGCATGACACTGCTGATTTATGCCCTATTTCTGATCCACTGTACCCTGCAGAGTTCCCTATAAAATTGCTACCTAGCCAGTTGCTTCCTAGCTTGTATCTGTGCCATTGGTTGTTCCTGCCAAGCTGTTCCTAACAAATTGCATCTTATTTTCATTCAAGTCATGTTTCCAAAATGTCAAACTAATTTTCAATTCTAATTCTGTCTTCCCACAGACTTGCAGCCTCTCCAGAATTAGTACTATGTGAAGATTTAGTAAGCTCACTCTTCTATCATCCAGAGTTTTAATGAACATAACATATAACATAAAGCACTGACTGACCCATAATTTCCCTGCTTTTCTCTTTCCTTTTTCTTTAACGAAACATGTAGCACTTATTCATGTCTATCTTTCCAATACCTCATCTATCATCCACAGATTTTCCATTGAAAGACTTCTAATTCCAGGATTTCCTAAATTTGTTCTTTAGAATAGAATGCAGAGGTCATCACACTTTGAACTCTTGAAAAGCTTCTAATTTAACCTGATTAATCTGTTATTTTCCTGTTCAAATGTAAGCCATGGACTTTCATCACCAGTGTTTATTTTGGAAGTCATCTGGCCACAGTGGACATTTTAAGTGAAAACTAACTAAGCCATCCTGAAACATTTTGATTTTTTCCCATCACTGCCAATTTTTCTCCTCCCCTTTCTCATACTGCTAAAGCATTTATTGAAACAATTCTTCTTACTACTTCTACTGATAAGCAAACTGCTAATTCCTAAACTTCTTTTCCCCCAAGCTTTCTCAGAGATCTTATTAACAATTCCATGAAGTTTACTGGATTTTGACCATATTTCTACTGCCTCCCCTCCTAAGCCTTGTGAACTCTATCATTTAGCAATTATGCAGTGCTGGACTAAAAGAGTTCTTACTGTTTCCCCTCTCTCTCTCTCTTTAGCTGTTACTTTCAACTTCTATACAAAACCTGCCACCAGCACATTTCAAAAACCTGAAAAATAACCTGGGTTGTATCCTATTTTCAGCAGGTATATAGATAGTTGAAATTCCTATGATGAATATTGTATGGCTGATTCTGCTAGTCGCTCACAAAAAGCCTAAGCTTGCCTGACATCCTTGGCAGTCCACAGTTATCACACTGAAATATTTGTCTGCCTCTCACCTTTGGAAAACCTGTACTCCTCCACACAGGTATTTCAATCATGTAAGATGTCATGCAAAGTTTGTCTCACCTTGTTACTCTGGTTGGAATAACCTTACCAATTCTCAGCCTTACTGGTTCAGGTAACAATTATTTGTACTTACTGGTGAACAGCTGTAGCCTTCAAAAGCCTGAATTGTATTTAGGTCTTTACCAACATGGTAGCTTACTATTACTCATACAGCAGCATTCCTAAGAGAGGGCTTATAGTTTAACAGTCGAACAATCACCTTGAAGGTCTTTTCTAACCTAAATAATTCTGTGATTCTATGAATCATCAAGTGCACCTGGAAGTAGGATCACAAGCAGAAAAGATCAAACTACTACTGATTCTTTAATTTCTGGAAATTTAGGGAACTGCTCCAATGTCCTTTTGGCAAATTCTAATATCAAGTTCTCTGTAGAGAGACCACACTTTTTTTCAGTTGGGGTTGATTTCAGATATTTCAGACATTTCAGACATCTTAAAAATCATGCCTGCTTGTTCTTATTTTAGACTCTGTGCACAGTAAAATTTCTTTGAGTCATCAGCAGTTAAGATGATTTACATTTACCAAGTGCCTTTTAAATGGCATTCACTGAGCAGGGAGAGAACAGCTCCTCAGGTCCCGTGTGAGCGCGTGACTGTGAGAGCTCGTGTGCGCACAGACACACGGCAGCAGCCACAACTCACCCAGCTGCTCCTTGGTGCGCAGCGTGTTGAAACACGGCTCCGAGATAATCTGGCAAAAGAGCTCCAAAAACATATTCTCAGAAGTGCTCTGCATGTCTGTCTGGTAATAGATTTCAATGCCACAGTTGTTATGAACCTCATTTCTCTGTTGATATACAAACCAACCTCCTAAAAGACAAAGTCAAAACATTGAAATTCATGAAAGTCTACATTCTTGTTGTCCACAATTAAAAAGATAGTGGTCTAATGCTTGTGGAATGGAATTATAATAAATGGTTTAGGGCTGTTAAAGCAGAATTTCCACTAAGAGCACACTTGTCATGAGACAAGAAAAGAATGTATTATTTAACATCAAAATGTCACAGCTTGGAAATATCAGCAAGTAAATTGAAACTGGCTGCTTCTTTACAAGCAAATATTTTTGGGACTGCAGTGAAATTCTGCATTGCCTCTACTGCGTATAAAGTTTCTAAAGGCAATCTGCCAGAAAGTATTATAAACATTAAAAATAATTCAGCATTTAATACCAATAACTTCTTTGGTATATGGTAGCTCCCACAGACAGACGATCAGCCATGGGTAATTTCTCTTGCCTGTACAGCTCCATATGCCATCACTCCCAGCAATACCCTGAACCTCCTATCTCATAAATAACACTTTTTCACCATAGAAGCAAGACTATACAAGCACCACAAGACCAAAAGAAGTTGTGTAAGAAAAAAAAGGTTATTTGTGTAAGAGCTTTCAGTTTTCTCAGAGAGTCATTCTGTACAATTCTTAATGGTCAATTAATACTCAAAAATGCTCAAATGGTGTTTATTCAAATGGGTATACTATTCGTAGCTCAGAGTGGGACAGAGCTCTTACTTCCATAAATCATAACAAGTGAATTAGGACTGAATAACAGAATCATATGATCATAGAAGGGTTTGGGTTGGAAGTCATTTAAAATATCATCCAAATTGCCCCAAGAAGTCCAATTTACATATACAAATTAAAAAATGAAATCAAATTAATTGTCAAGTATACTAGAAAGATAATGTATTAGTATATAATTTTATTAATAAAACCACACCCTAACTGAATGTCTGAATTTTAAGTTTAAAATAACTTGAAGTAAGTCTGATTTTGAAACACACTTCTAGCAACAGAGTAATATGCATTTCAAAATGTCACTAGCAAGGAGATTCTCAATTTAATGTGCATTATATATCATAAATAAACAAATTAACTTACTGTCAGGAAGTTGCACTTCTCTGTATCTCACTAGCTGACTGGGAAGCAGTGGCTTCGTATGAGCATGCTCAATAAGAGTGTCTTCAACCATCTGCATTATTCCTAATGCAGCCTGGAAAAAAAACCACAAGATTTTTTAACCATCATTAGTTACTCCAGCAGAGTAAGACTTTCCAATTATTGATGGTGCTGTGAGAGAAAAGGAAAAAAAGTCAGGAATAGAAAGCAGGGATATTGGAATTCAATACAAATATAGTAGAAGTTAAGTACGTGAGAGAAAATGGAGTTTGGGGGACAAGAGGTTTTTTTGTGATCTTTTTACATTTAAATTGTCTACATATTTAACTACTTCTACTTCTTCCCAATGCTTCTGAAATTATAGCTTAAAGGGTGGGGTTTTTTTTCCATTTCCCTTCACCACTTGACGTGCTCATCTTTCAAAGTTTGAAAATGAGATACCTAAAATGTACATTTGCAAAGCAAATGGCATCTCAGTAGATCAAATATTAAGAAAACAAATGGTTAAAGTCAAAGATGCATTTCATTGAAGTGTTGGTGGTGTTAAGACTCATTGCCAAACTACTTTCTTTTATTACAGTATTACAGTAATAATGCAGAATTACAGCAATATTTTTTAAAAAATAGTGAAAAAACCTTAAAAATCATTAGTTTAATTCAAAAACTTAACTTCAATAGCTTTACCTGTTAAGGATTTTGTGTCATTATTGAAAGGTGTCACAAGACTATGTCAATTTTGAAAAAAATCTTAGGTCCAGGTTAAAATTGCTGAGCTTTGTCAGTGATGATCACATACATCATGGGTACTGAAGGACAGCCACGTTTTCCTACTCCCATCCATTCAGGGAGGTTTGCAGATAATTTCTGAAGATTACACAGCTATGGGTGCACCAAGACATCCTTCCCAGTTCTTTAGCTGTAGGACTCTTCAATAGCCACCCATTATGCCAAGTAAGGAATACATTTCTCTAACATAACTGCATCATCATGGAAATCTAAAAAATCTGGCCATTTAGTTCTATTTCCAGAAGGAACTTTCATATACAAACAAGCAAGAAATAAGGAAAGAAAAAGAAACTATTTTTAGATTTCTCTGCAAGAAGAATATTCTATAAATTTTTTTAACACATACTTTAGAGACATGCTTGAAAAAGAAAAGTTTTCTATCCATGTTATTATCTCCTTCCTATTTTCTTTTTCCCTTCCTTACTAGTTAACTTTCTTCTCCACACATTCAGCAGTCACTAGCAGTGTTTGTAACAGCTCCTGCTAGTAAACCATCCCAGAGCTGTTCTAACATAAAATACTGTAAACAAGCCCTAAGAAAAAGAATGCAAAAACACAGAAGAAAAGTATTACATTTTGTATTGGTACATATATTTAAGTATTTCTTTAGATTTCGTATGCAAACACAAATTGTTATTATTTTAATGGAAGACAAAACAAATGTTTTTTGACTTTTACTCCCCTAACTGAGGGCTGACACTTGGCTTTTTTTATGGCCCACCATTCCTCCTAAGCTATGTGCAAAGTACTGAATTTGGAAGGATGGTGGATTCTTAAATCTTTGCTGGTTAGTCTGAAAGTTTTAAATGGAAAAAAGCAGGATCTGCAGCACATCGTCCCTTTTGCAGCTTGATCACAGTAATGACATGCAACATACACTTTCAGATACTTAGATCTTAAGTTGTTTTTGTTAAATTTCCAAGAGCAATATAGAGGCAGCACTTAGCCTAATAAATCTAAAGTGGAAAAAATTACACTCTGATACTCCCATAAAGATTAAAAAGTACGAATTTAAATTATGAAATCACATTTGGCAAAACTGCTTCAAGATCTGCAAAGATTAAACTAGTGTTCCATTTTTATGCTGCTTTTAAATAAAAATTGTTTTATTAAGGAAGTATCACACCAACCTGTTTTGTTATATTGCCATGGAGAAGAGCTTCAATGTGTAACCGTGACAACAGCTGAGCTATAAAGGCCTTGAGACGAGGAAGGGTGACATCTACAACAGATATTTACACAGTTCAATTAAACTGCTCACATACATTTTTAAATTATGAAGGACCTAAGCCTAAGTCATCATTAGATACACAGCATTATTTAGAGGAGTAGAAACTTGCCATTTTGAAAAAGTGAATCTCTCCTTAAAAATGCAACACTGGAATGCTTCCAAGTCTAAATAGCAGCACTCATCATATAGTTTATTTCACTTAGAATTCACATGCTGTCTTGACCCAGATTCAAAAACAAAAAAAAAAGAAAAAAAAGTCGCCTTTCCAATCATGCTGAACAAACATTCATTCTCCAGAGAAAACAGCTGCAATCATTCAGGTGGTGTTGCAAGGACAAGCCCTAGTTATTAACTAGATGAGAAACATGCAGTTCATAACGCTCCAGAAACACACTCTGCATTTACATTGAGACTAAAAAAAGAACCTCAACTCAAATTCAGTGTTTTGTTATTATCTTTGCAACAAACAGTACACAAGAAAAATATTTTTGCAATATATCCTAGAGGACATACACATACAACATATACACACATCCTAACCAGCCTGTCCTTGCAAAGCAGTTTTCATATATAATGCAAAGCATAGTTTAACATACAGAATCAATGGAATAAAAGAGCAAGGATGGTTGAACGGCTGGGGTGTTCATGGATATATGTTCTGAATCAAATCCCTCAAATAAATACAAAAAATAAAATAAAAATAAAAATAAAATAAAATAAAAGCCAGATATTCCTCTTGAAAAGAATGTCTCAGTGTATTCCAAGAAGGTATTACAAGGTATGTTGCAAACTGTACCATTAACAGCCTTTGTTACAACACAGTAAAATGCAGGTAGGACAAAGTTCTTCAGCTATTACTGCTAACACAGAATCACCATAGAAGGGTTTGGATTGAAAAGAACCTTAAAGATCATCTAGTTCTGTTGCTGTGCCATGGGCTGGGACACCTTCCACTAGGCTGGCTGCTCAAAGCCCCACTCCATCTGGACTTTAAAATCAATTAAATCTCTTAATTTGAAATTCCTTCTTCCCTCAAATATATTGGGGCACCTACTCTTTCTTAAGAGCCACAATGTTCTTTATTCTTCATTATTCTTGTCATTATCTACAGAAAGTATATATTTTTTCATTAGCTACAGCTCTTTATTATCTACAGAAACATGAGTTAGGATTCCCCGATAATGGAAAAAAACCAAAATAGTTTGCACATTGGAGTGCATCTGCATTGTACTTCCTAATGTGCCTGAAAAATGTAAACTAAAGACAAATGATTTTACCAATTTTGGTTAAGCATTTGATTCCCCATATCCAGGCTCATACCCACACAGTTGTTCAAGTTTTGACTGAACTTTGACCTCCACATTTTGCCATATGAGGCCTTTTCCAAGAACTACTCTACTTTCCTGAAACTGGAGGACAAGTGCAGCAAGGCCACCATCAGCTCAGGTCTGGCACTACAGGGGATCCACTTGAACAGTGAGCAGAGTTCAAAATAGCTACCCTCAATAGTTTAGTAACAAGACATTTTCCATAAGAATAAAAAAGTTTAAGAGTGGCAAAACATTACCATCTAGAGCTTCTTTTAATTCATCTTTGGTCCAGGCAACTTCTGTCATCAGGAGTCGGAGATAATACATTGCATGCTGGTGAGGCTGTTCAGCCCTGAAGTTGTTAAGTGACCTCATGTACTAAACCAAAATAATTAAGTTCAAATTAGAAATTTAGAAACAGAACTCTAAACATAAAATATTAACATTGTACTCTCAACTTTGTATCAAAAAGATACAATTCAGATATTGAGAACATTCTATTGCTTGTTAGAACTTTTAAAAAATGGTGTTAAATTACTTCACTAATAATGTGAGCCTTTGGATTAAGCAGAAACCATTAAGATGATTGAAACAAGAATGAAATCAAATTTGTCCATAAAATTAACATCTAGAAATTAAATTACTGTGGTTAAACAAGTATTTAGATCAAGTTGCTCTACCCAGGAAATATGCATTCCACAATGACTGACCAGTGATGGGGGAATACCGCTAATAGAAAATGTAATTTTCTCCCTGTTGCCTCCTTTGGTTGACTAGGTTTTACAAAGCCTGTAGCTTCTGGAAAATTCTTTGCATTTTTTGCAAGGATAAAGGAGGTATAAGAGAAGAACCAGAAAGAGTCTGCAAAAGAATCCAGCTGCATCTTTACAAAATAAGCAAAACCTTTTTCCTCTACCAGAGGATCTGGAAAGTGCAAACCAACAGTTCTGGCAAGCTGGAAGCATTTCCAGTGTAGGAAAAAAGAAATTCCTTTCAGGGCATGAGTGACCAATAGTGAGCCTCAAGTTACTGAGGATGTATCCTTCTGGCTTCTGTTTGGAGCACACAGAAGCTGGTAGCTCCCTTGGCTGCTTAGTGTGGATATGGGGAGAAAATGGTTTCTTCTCCCCATCTGATGTAACTTCTGGAAATCAGCATGTGCTAAACCAGCTGGTTACCTTTACACCAAAAGGTCTTGACCCAGGAGCCAAGACACATCCGGGGAGAAGAAATGTTACAAGTTTTTTCAACACTTCCTTTTCCCCTTCATCCATTTTCCCTTCTTTTATGACTAGGTCCTACTGAAGCCTTTTCAAATTGCAAAACAGGATATAAAGTTAAGATCTGTCCCTTCACCCCCCCACAGTTAGATTTCTACTCCTACCAAAGAAAGCTGTGATCCCCTGATACATCATACAAAACACTGACTGAAAGAAAATTTCAGGGCCAGTTATTTTTAACGAAAGAATGTTCTATACATAACTCTGAGGAACTCACAGGCACAAAAAACAAAAAAAGGCATCTGAAGTCCCACTAATGCAGAATTTCACTCTCCACTTCCATGGATAGCCAGCCCTCAGATTTCCTATCAAGCCAATGCATTCAACGTTAGATTACTCCAAAATGTGAATTTCTCATGCAGCTTACCGCTTCCTTGATAATTTCAAATCGCTTTTCATCAATCTCAAAAGTAGCCATTTTCTCAATGATCTTCTTGAGCAAGATATGCTGCTTGTCATTATAACCTTTTACAGAGAGCTATGGAAAAAGTACATAATTTGCTTTAAATGTGAAAGATAAAAGAATAAAACAACTACCAAGTCTTGTATCATTCAATGAACAATGCACTTTTCAATACTTAGGCTAAGGTCACCATTATTGAACATTTAATCATAAATCTCTTTACCCATCAAAAGGTAACTGACAAACAGAATATTGCATATTTGCACAGGAGTTATAAATGCACAAAATCAATGTAATTTCATGCTGATGTAAGCAAATTGTGCTCAGAATACAGATTTTTAATGAATACTATGTGGAGTTTTATAAGCAACCTGTACACCTGGAGTACTGCAATGGTTTTAATCTAGGTTTCTCACTTTAGTAATGAAGTCTAAAGTCACAATCTTCTAAAATACTCTCTCCAATTCCCTTTTACCCTTGTTTCATGTTTATGTTGTTGATCAAAGAACATTTAAGTGGAAGTAAGCAGTACTACAAAAAAGGGGTGCTATCAACAGCAGCACACTTTATAACAAGGATGGTGCTGAGCTGAAACATCAAGGTAGTTATTCTACAATCGTAATGATATATTGATCTGATCATATGTATTTTTGAAAGTATAAAGGAAATAAACTTGCTCATTTAAAAAATAACATCAAAATAACTATATGATTCCATCCAGCTACAGAAAATTTCTCTTACAAAAAAAGGCATGAAAAGGTTTTTTTCCGGGGAAAAACTTCAAAATTCGGCATCTCGAAACAGGAATTTGATTGGATTTGTGCAGTTTAATTATTAAAACTAAACTCTGGAACACAAAGCAATATATAGATGAATTCCCGCTTTTCAGTATGAAGAATTTTTTTGTTCTATAGTTACTGAAACACAGCTGAACCACAGATTTGAAGAAAAAGCTATCATAAATGGATTTATGACACAGGCTGGTATCCTGAATTAGCACAATAACCCCAAGTGTTCAACAATCACCATGGGTGACTGTTTTCAGAGTAGCACCTGCCCTTACTGAAAGCATCCACATAGTACAGTTACACTTCTTAATTATAAAATTTCTCACAATACAGAACACATTACAAGTTCTCAAATAATACTTACAATAACTGTGACTAAACTAAAGAAAATTACTTTTTTTTAAAAGGAATTAACCCTGATGATAGAAACATCAGCAAGGTTTGAAACTGAGGATAGATAACCATGTTTGCAGTAAGTCAAGTGAATGCAACCAGGAAATCAGCTTTGTGTTGAATAAAAAAAAAAATTTTGCAGCACTCTCATACAGAGAAGGCAAAGACAATATGAAGTACGTTCTTTTACTAAAATGCTTTGGAAAATAACATTTCTACAGGAAATTTCAAAATCCATTCTGGAATATAATGACAGTTAACAAAAGCTTTTAACAGAATTTCAAGCAAAACTACTAAAATCTCCTACCATAAATCTCATAGGAGAAGTTGAGTAAGAAATAACCATTTATCATAATACCAGTATTTATCAAGTATTGTCAGCACTTTTAAACAGATTATAAAACACGTGATAAAAACAAACATTGAGAAAAGCCATAAATATCCAGCATTGCATTCTAATGAACACATGCACAATCCATTTCCACAGCTCACTACAGCAGAATTAGAGAATTAGAACAAAATCTGTAAAGTTGAGGACTCATTCAAAGGAAAAGTTATTTTTTAATATGAACACCAGCAACAGTACTTTCCAGATTACCATGCAAGCAAGTAAAAATGTGAACCAGAATGCAACAATTGCATTACACACGTTCACAAGACTGCAATCTTAAACAGGCCACTCAGTACTGATTAAAATAGTCTTGCATTGCCTTTAATTCATGAGATATATGCAAGAAAAAAATATTAACCATCTCATTTAGAAATGCAGAAGTCAAATGTTTTCTCCAAGCTCAACAACTCCCAAGCTGTTTCATTTCCTCCTGTGTTTTTTTTCTTACTTACAAGTATTGCATTCATTCCTGATGCAATGCCATAGACCAAACCTGAGAGGCGTGCTGCATATGTATACTCTTTTAAATCATCCTTCAATAACCTGATAAACAGGTATGTCATGTTGCAATGGAGAGGATCAGCATAAATGTAGCGACTAACAAAAAGAAAAACAAAAGAAATGCTTTGATACCTCAGGCAGTGACAAAGAAATGGATGAAGAAACATGACTGAAGAGTATGTATATGCAGCCTCATGATCAGTAGTTCTTGAAAGCAGAAGTATACCATTTCTTTAATAGCATGAAAAGGGGGTCTTTTACCCCATCAGTCAGAAAGCTTTTAGTAGGTATCTGACAAACTTAAATAAATATGTAAGCTTGGATTAGGGTTGCCTTTTTTTTAATGGAGGAAGAAATCTTACAACTAATTAATTTCATGAATGATATAGAAATAAAGAAGAAAATTTGCTTAATATGAACTCAAAGACTGTTGAAGATTTTGAACAAAATTCAACTTAAAATTCAAATCAAATAAAGGATGGTTAATAACCAAGATCAAAAGGACTAACAGCCTTTATTTTCTAAATAGAAGTCCTTCCATCAAATCAATATAAAAGTGTTGATGAGTGGAAGTAGTTTTAAGGCTCTAAGCTTTTCCTTGATTTGGGTACTTACATACATCCCATAGATGGTATTTTGGAGATCATAGTTCAAGCCAGCTAGTTCTGCTGCATATGCATACTCGTTGAGGGAGTCTTTGAGTAGTTCAAGGTACAAATAGGCCATGTTACAATGCAAGGGATCCACGTAAGCAAATGGGCTGGAAGAAAATGTTGAAAGTAAAACATGCAGTTTAAAATTTTTTTCTCTGTTTCTTTTGGCCTTTTAAATTTGATCTGAAGAAAACAGCATTTTCTGCGATTTTATGCTGATGGATCCCACAATGAAGGATTCCTGTTTTGAAGCCAAATATGAACATACCTGAAAATAGTTACTTAGCTTAATTATGGTCTGATAACTAAATATAATCAAGATCCCAGAGATAGTCTATTTGTGCTCATAAATCAAGACACATTTTGTTTACTTGGCTGCACAGTCAGAATTCACCAGGAATATAAGCAACTAAATATACCAACACAGTTTAACAGACTGAAATGAGAGCCCACATGCTGAATATTAATAAAAACTCATGCACTATCAGAAAACAAAGTAGTTTCTATTAAAAAAACGGAGAGATCAACAATTTTTGGTATGAAAATATGCAGTACATGCCAAGTTCAGCTCAGGAGAGAAGTCTGGCATATCCATTTTCTTACCACTGTGATTTTTTGTGTTATCTTTTTAATGGCAACAACTATCCAAGACCTACTGTTGCATTAGAAGCACATAATCACACAGAGAAATGCAACTCAAAGACAAACCATGTTTCAACTGTGCTAATTGTTAAATACCTGTGTGTTTTGAAGACTTGAGAAGTCAAGAGGAGTTATCTGTACTATGTTTATTTATTTCTGAAGCTTCTGAAGTGCATGTAAATTCATTATAAATTTCACAGAAATAATCAGCAGTATCTGAACCACTTGCTGTCAGGACATGGCTTACAATTCAAACCCATGCTATTGGCATTTATTTTCCTAAAGCAGCCAGATGTTCAGAGACATGCCACTGCATATGTTTACACCTATACAGCATGGTATTTCACTGTGTGTATCAACATTAATGTAGTAAAACAAAGAATCACATAACCACAACATACAAACTGGTAACTTTAAAACACACTCCAAAGGTTTTTTTAAGCAGGTTCCTAGAAGCTTTTGACTGCTCCTTCCTCTTAGATTAAGAAAAGGAAGCACAGGAACAAACTAACTAAATAATAAAAAAAAACACATAAGAGAAGCTGAGCCTGATACAATCTGAAATTAATAAGATTCAACAAACAGGTCAGTAAAAAAGCCAAAAGTACTGGTATCTGCATTTCTCCCTGCAATGAGAATTTCCCAAAACTGAGCAATTTCAATATGCCAAATGATGTAAATCAAATTACTACTGAATTTTTTAATTAAGACTAAAGTCAAAGCAAGATGTAGGTCAATCCTATGTTACCATAAACGTTGCTCCAAACTCATTATATTCTTTTCCGTTTTGATACTAGGATACAGACTTAGTTTGAGTGATTACTATGTCTGTATCAGTCATAAATTCTGTATTGTTACTTAGCTGGCAAAAGCCAACAGGCAGTTTTGAAAAAAATCATTAAGTCTCAATTGAAAAAGAAGAGAAAACAATTATTACAACACTGTTCTGGGAGCTGCTTCCTGTTATTGACAGTTTTGTAAACAAATACTTATTTCTAGTTTAACTTTTTTTTTTACTAGAATAGAACAACTCAATCAGTAATGGTGCATTTAAAAAATCGTCAAGTCTAGGCTTTTCCCCCTTCAAAGAGCTGTAAGTGACAGAGCTGGAATCAACACTGAAGTGCCGAGTTGATAACCACCTTTGAAGAATTTTCAAAACATCAGCACATGACATGGTTATTTTGCTTCCTTTTTAAAAAAGGATACTTGTTGAGTTCTTAAGTTGCAATTCATACAAAAGCAAAAGTTTATCATGGTCTTTGAGGCTGGTCAGTAAGTCAGGTGTTTTTATTGCAATGTTTTTTTAACACAAGGATCCCTGTAAGGATTTTCAGTTTTGGAACAAGGTGATTTTAAGAGGTTCATATACTCATTGTTCCTATGGGATCTGTATATTTAAGGGAGACACCAACCTCATCAACTTCCTCTTAACTACACAGCAATTGCTGCTATAATAGGAATTATTTCTATGCTTCAGGGCTGCATGCAGAAGAAATCCTCCTAGTTTTTCCTATCTGTCTGTAGCGTGAACAAACCCTTGTAATCTACTACAAAGCAGCACAGCCTTCATATTATGATCTAGAATCGAGGGTTTTCATGAGAAGTTTTAGCCATGTCACTAAGATGGCTTTATTCACCAATTCACTTGAATACAAGAGAAATAGGTGACGCTATCAAGCCTCATGAATAAACACTATACATTTCACCATTCCCTTCAATGACCTTCATCACAACCAAGGAGAGTCAGATTGACCAAGAATCTTAAAAGTATCAAAACCAGACAAACCTGCTTACACCTTTTGGAGGTGATGCACCCAATATCATAAAAATCTCCTCACTTCTGTTCACATACAACTACCATCTCATTTTTAGGGAAAAGGAAAGAAGCCTTGCTCCCACCCCAAAGAAAAAAGCCAGCTCTCCACCTGGAGCTATTCCTAGGAGGAAAGAGGCAAATCATCCCATTACAATGGTCAGCAAAGCTCAAGTACTCCTGGCTTTTTACAAGGGCTCACTGAAATGAAAGTACAAATCTAACTGAGAAATATTATCTCCACAGATCCAGATGAAGATATCCCTACTTGTTGCAGGAGGGTTGGACTAGACCTTTAAAGGTCCCTTCCAACCCAAGCAATTCTATGATATTGTGTGTATGTGCATACACTTAAAACTCTGGGTGCTCTACATAAAACCAGTAATTAGCTTTTAATCATTCACAAACTGGTACAGAGATTGGATCACTTACAGTTCACGTGAATTGATTTTAAAAACCACCACAACTATAAACTCAGTGTGCATCAGTAAAATCCTATTTTGGATTTTGGCCAAACACAGCACAAGGGAAAGCCACCAAGTATGAACAAAGAATGCAAAGCATTGCAATTGTTCTCTGAATAAGAGATGGAGAACTACCATTTTGATCCTCCATCTCCTGACACATCAAAGTTGAAACGGTTGTAACATTTGCCCTATGGTCTCAAAAAGAAAAAANGGTCTAAAAAAAAAAAAAAAAAAAAAAAAAAAGCCCAGGCAACCTGTTTTCCCCAGCTAGTACCAAAACCAGTACCAAGACTCTGAAAAAAACCTCTGTCTAATGTTCTGCAAGAAAAAATTCAAGTGGTCTCTCAAAACAAGAATTCAACAGTGCATCTATGAGAGTCCCCATAATAGCCTTTCCAGCAATATCATCAAGTCATTTAATTAGGCAAGAGGAGAGTCCCTGAATTTTTTTTTACCTTTCAGTAGTTCAACACAGAAACATCTGCACTGTAAAGACAGCAGTATATTTTTAATTCAAAAGTTAGAAATTTATTACTTGAAAGGAACACTAAGGAGGTCCATCATTGTCATGCTCACTTAAAAAAGAAAGATTACCTTCCTATGATGAAAATAATGCAAGACCACAATTAACATTACATCATTTTATCATACATCTTGAGGTGAAAATCACACATTCATTGATAATACAGACAATGCTCTTCTAAAAAAAACATACAATCAGCTGTGAGTGTCAGTTAAGTAAAATCCCAAAATTTTTAGCACTTTTTATACTGGTTTGCATTATGCAAATGAAAACAGAATTTGAATCTAAACCCATTATCAGAATAGCATTTCATAAAGAAGACACAAAACAGCTGTGATACAGTAACTAATTTAAAAACACAAATTTATTTTTAAAGAGGGATATTGCAATACGTAGTATATTCTATTGCCAGGTATATTTCAGGTATAGCAAAGAAAATATAAAAGTAAATCTGGTTTAAGAGTATTATTAGATAAACTTTTCCTGCTAATATAGAAGGAGCACATCAAATTTCCTGCTACTCAATTACTGCATATCTTAGATGAACCTTCCTGCTATCTGAGCCTTATTGCCTATTCAAAGGACAAACATTCTAAAGTGTCAATATATGCAAGAAAGTCTTTGCCACAGAAATATAAATTCCCAACAAACAAGAAACTTTTGGAGAGTATTTTATGTGATGTACTTAACATTGCATACCTGAAAAATTCAAAGTTGAGACAGGCTTTCGGCAAAAAAAATTTGTCATCTTGCTTGAACCATAGTTTGCTCATAACAGTGTCCTGTGTCAAGAAATGAGGCTTTGTTAGGTCATCTGACCTTTAATTGCAATATATGACACTATTTAAAAAAAAATCTCTTCACCACTTCAATATTGAAGTTATATATCTATACACTTTGAGATCCTTAAATGACACTTCTCACCCCTGTTCCATGCAATCACACATTTTCCATCACAGTTACAAAAGAATAGCGTTGTCTACACCCTTGACTTACTCAACGCTGCCAGAAAAATGTAAGAGTGGCAGTCACCCTTCTGCTGAACAAACCGCTCCATTACTATTTTTATCAATTGCTAACAAACTTTCAAACGGGCAGAGAGAGTTCAAGCTGTTTCTTGATTCACTTTCATAGGAACCCAAACTGTAATAACCTAAAGTTCAGCAAGAATGACTTTCTACTGTCTTTCTAACAATATACTGCAGTTTTGTACTTCTTTGTATACTATATATATATACTCTGGAATATGAGATGATCTGTATTTTAAAAAACAGACCAACTAACTTCTAACTTCCCAGAAGGTTAGGCAGCAAACAAGACAAATACAGACAGTTTACCTTTACAAGGGCAGGGTACTGTGTGGCATCTTTTTCCAATGGCAAAATCTCAAAGTTTGTAGGAATAAACTCGTTCTTCATTGGAAGCTTGAATTTCCCATTCAGGTCAGCATTTTGCCATTTCTAGATCAATAGGAGAAACAATGAGGCTATGCCAATGTCTGCTTAATTATTTTATGCTGAAACAAAATATTTAAAAATGCATTCCATTTCCTTTTGTGTAAATACTGTTAAGATAACATGGAAAGAGAGAAATAGCTGGGAAAACAAGTGAGAGTAGGCCATCAGCAGGATGAATTGCTCTGAGAAGAAGGATGACAGATAAAAAATAATTTTGAAAAGTCTACAATAGAGAGGAAGCTGGGTTTATATCTTATATTTGCTGCTACCATGAACTGTAAATGAGGACATTAAACTAAACAATTAAACAAGAATACTATCAAGAACATAGGTATGGTCAAGCTACAGAATTGTTCTTATGCAATGCTCAGAGCACACTCAGAAGGTCCAGTTCAGCCCTAAGGTACATTTTGCAACCACCTCTTCTTAATTGATTAGAACAACAAGAAGTTTCAGTAAGGATCTGCCCATCTCCTTTACTGGAGTTTTGATTTTTACAATCTCATTTAACTGGCAAAATATACTTGCTTTCTACATTACAAAAATCAGCTTCAGAAACACAGTTACATATAACAGGTTTTTTTAAATTCCTTTTCTAAGTACTGACCAGTTCATTAACATATAATAGTCTCAAGTTTTTAAAAGTTAACATTTTTAAATAGCCACTGCACATTATAGATCTTTTACAGAAAAAAAACAGCGTAACATTCCCTGTACTTAACATGGTTTATAACCATTAAAATAGATCTGTCCTATGTAATAAATATTTGAAATCTAAAGACTAATATACATAACTAACATTCTTACTTCTTATAACATTAAAGACTCGTACAATTTTCATGCTATGAAGAGCAGCAGAATTAAGTTCTCCCTTCAACTAAATGGAAAATTAGACAAAGAATTTACCACTGACTTTCATCAGCAGCTATCAGAATGTTAGAAGTTTTAACATGCCTTAATAACTTCATCAGAAATTCCTTCTTGCTTGTACTGTGTTCCATACCACTCTTCCGTTCGATCAGTTTTTCCCTCAAAAGACTTGGAAACTATTGCAACTCTGAAAACAAAGAAACAAAGCACTTTGGCATGAATGTGTCTGAGAAAAGACTCTGAGAAATTATTCTAAGCACTGTTTCTGCTCCATCACCAGAATGTATTTATTTCTGCAAACATTCCCTGGAGAATTACAGGATACAACAGCAAATATAAATATACTGAACTACATGCTGAGGTTAACCACCAAATCAGACATTAACAGTCATTTAATGTTACTCTGTTTCTAAAGTGTTACAACCCAGAGTTACACATGAGTAGTACTGCATACAATTCTACTTTTTAGACTCTGTTGTTCCAGAAAAAAAGAAAAGTAGTTCTTGCAGTCTTCTACAAAATTCATGAAGTGATTACAACATTTTACATACCACCTGTATCGACACCCAAACATGTGAAAATACAGAAAACAGAAATTTGATTCCAGTCCTAACGTCACAGAACCACAGATAACCTCAAGTTAAAAGGGACCCACATAAGGATCATCAAGTTCAACTCCCTGATTCTCACAGAATTACCTAAAACTAAACCATGTGTCTAAGAGCATCATCTGGATGCTGCCTGAACTAAAAAATACACCTAAATAAGACAAAATCCAGAATAAAGAAAATTACAAACTTATCAGTAATTTTTTAGGAAGGTATCAAGAAAACTTTAATTATTTTGAACAATGTACAGCATAAAAGAGTATTCAATGGAAGTAAATGGCTAGCTTCAAGATTAAGTAGATGTTCCTACGAATTCTGCAACGGTCAAAAAGAGTAGCAAAATTACCTGCTCTCCTGGACATGGCTGAACACCTGCCTGCCCTTGGGAAGTAGTGAATTAATTCCTTGCTTTGCTTGTGTGCACAGCCTTTGCTTTCCCTATTAAACTGACTTTATCTCAGCCCATGAGTTTTCCACCTTTTGCTCTCCCAGCTCTCTCCCTGATCCCACTGGTAGGTGGAGTGAGTTGCCACATGGGGCTTGGCTGCTGGCTGGGGTTAAACCACAACACAGGTACAAAGTTGCTAAGAGACTATAAACACCATAAAGTCTCTTAGAATTTCAGAGCAACCTACCAGGTCTTCTGTGCAGTAAATAAAGAACAAACATTTTAAAAAAGAAGAAAGAGTCTTAAGTGAAAAAATTACTCTGATAAAATTCCAACAATCATATAGCGAGAGCAGCAAGACAAAGATGGTTATACCAGAATATACTGATGTCTGTTATTAAACATTTCCTCCTCCCACCCTTCTCCAACACACTGATGCACAAGCAGTAGTGACAATCCAAGCACCCAAACATTTCCTGTAGGGACATACTAAAATTAAAGAGCTAAAAATAATTCTGTTTGCTCAATGTATAAAAGACGAAATTGAGGAAATCAACATTGTAACTCTTCAAGCAGTTCTGCTTCAAGGGACCTTCCTGCCTTCCCCGTATCCCAAAATAACTACTGGAATGATTACTGACATCCTGAGCTCTCAGAAACATACCCACGAGAAACAAATCAAAAGGCATTTTGTCTGACAGTGAATTACAACTTAAGCCAAGACATCAGCACCGACAGGAATGAAGACCAGGACATGAAAGGAAGAGGGGAAAAGAAGTGCAGCAGGTAGAAATATTATGCCATGCAGCTATTTCAGTATACTGCAATGCAGCTTTAAAGTCACCAACTATGTAATGTTACTCTTGCCTTTCATTTCTGTGTTTGTGTATAGCACTATGATGATCCATACGTTTTAAGACAGTATTCAAACGCCCCAGGGAAGCAAGACAGGCAATCAGGCAACCTTCAATAGGACCTTAAAATATATATGCTTAAAATACATTTAGACTCAACCAGTGCAATTAGGCTTGAGCCATTCATAAAAATGGAACACAGCTGAAATTATAAATGTAATTTACTTCTGTATATATATTCTTGTAAATGCAAACTGCTGTGGTCCCCAATTTCAAAAACAAGTACAATTTCTATAATGTGATACATATTTACTACACCACCTTGTTTTTCACTCTCCAGAAATCTAAAATGAAGCCACAAGGGACAGATCCACAGAAGAGTGTTACTTGGGAAGAGAGTATGTGCTTTAAAACTAACATACTTCCACGAAATATTATCAACTATTATATTCCAGATTTACATAACAAATCCCAAGGTTCTAAGAGTAAAAAGTAACAGAGTTAAAAAACTTAGTTAGTATTTGTGACATTAGTAACAAATGTGTCAAAGCAAATTTATTCTTATAAAGGATCAACTGACTTTTTTACAACCTAATTTCAACTTTGTCTTCTGAATTACAATATTGTCAAACAATGGCAAAAATTACTTGTATCTCATTCAAATGCATAACAACATGACTGAGATAAAAATACCAAAAACCTACATTTGTTCATAACTTTCCTCAAAACCACCAGTAAAACTGATGAGAGGCAACACATGCTATTCAAAGCCACCTGCATACAAATCTCAGAAAACAGTAAGAGGGAATTACATGTAGAGAGATGCTGCTTGGGGTGCAGCATTCTCATAATTCTGCAGACACACAAGTTATTTCTTAGGGTTCAGTAAAACTGAGTCATAACACAAAATTCGTGGGGAGAAATAAGTGAACAAATTGTAATTTTCAAAATTGTTGCTCAGATCTAGTGCAATTAAAAACAAACACATATTTCTAACATGTTTGCCCTCAGGGGTGAGCATCACCAACTGCACTGAGATAACTGTGCTCAGAATCTGTGAAATTTCAGCAGTTAAAAATTTCTCTATCATCATTTTTGGCATTCATTTTATTTTTCTTCCCCCTAAGATAGTACTTGTGCTGCACTTCTGCTATCAATAGAGGAAAAAAGCCCACTTACTATCCAGAGGAAAATGTTCTTTAACTGCTTAATCTGGTGAGTCACTATCTTCTTAAATTTTAATAAGAGCATTTATTCTACAGATTTTGAAGGGAAAAAAAGTCTTGGAAATGATAGGAAAATTACATTTCTCAGCTAAGATTGCGACACATGCCAAGTCTATTCCCTTATCTTCACAGATGGCTGGTAAAACCCAATACAGTTTGAACAAGTAAAAATGACACATTTTAAAATGTTTCTCTCTTAGGGAAATTAAGGCACTATATGCAACAAGTGGTGTGCGGGGTTGGGAGGAGAATATGAACACTTCCTGTTACGGTTCAGTCAAACGGAAGCATGTATGCATAATCACCACCATCTGGGAGCAGGGATTTTTTTCATATTTTTTAAACTCAAAGTTTGTTAAGAAAATAACAGTAAAAAAACTATACTTTTTAAAAAGACATTTAATGCTGTTACTCCAATATAGATATGCCAAGTCCTTAATGTAAACTGAATGAAAAGCAAATTATAAACAAAACCACAATACAAAGGAAAAATTCAAAACAATGCCAACTAAACCACCTCAAGACATAAAAAGAAGGCATAAAAAGGAAAAGGCATAAAAAAAGAAGGCATAAAAAGAAAAAAAAAATCAGTAAAAGCAGGAAAACACCACCAAACAACAGGCAGAGTTAGGATGTGGCACATAATAGTTCCTTCACAAAAAGGGGTAACAGAAAGGTAAACATGAGTATACATATCCGTAAGTGGTGGATAACCAAACACATATAGCTATTTAAAACCAATGTGCAAAGGTTTTTTATTAGTATATAAAATTGCTCAAGAAAAGACAAAAGAAGGGAGCAGGCTACTGGATTGATAATTCATTACATTCCTATAGGCACAGACATAATTTTAAAAAAGTGCAACACAAGGGGACACTTTTATTACCATCTGTAATCTCAACTCATTCTTTCAAGAGAGCCCACTACAAACACAAATCCACAAAAAGACTGACCAAATTTGATCAGTCTTTGGACTGATCAACACAAATCCACAGTGCCTTTCTTGAATCTTTGTAATGTACCATGAAATCACTTTTAGCAATGCTTAAATAAGTTTCCCCTTCCCAAGATAATTTATCTTGCCAGCAATTTAAAGATACTATAAAAATATATTCCCTGTTATTTTATACTATACTTCGAAGGATCTTAGTTAAGTAAAAGATTTGAAAAATTGCAGTTCATTTCATTCTACTTGTAATTTCACATCACAAATGCTTAAAATGTATCTAAAAAGAATACAGTACTATATACAAGTTAGTATTTTCTTTCAGTCAAATGAAAGTAGGAAAGTCTGATTAGCTCAGATCTTTAAACACCTGATACCCCAAATAAAAAATTTAATTTGCACTAGAACAGACTTATACATTTAAATCCAAGAAAAATCAGCTTTCAGTATTACCACAGAAGCTACACAGAAGCATAACTGTAAGTTTTGAGCGTACACTGAAAAAAATTTATCATCCAGGGTAGGAAAATGCAACACGACACTTGGGAATTCTAAATTTGGTTTGATGTTTTGGGTTTCTTTCTACAAGTCATATTTCTTGGGAATACAAATAGTCTGAACATGGAGAGAACTAAGATGTGACTGTAGTTGTTGTGGCAATTACAAACACCAACATGGTCTCAGTCTACACATAATAAGCAATACATGTATCATTAGTCTGACCATACACTACTCAAACTCAAAGCATGCCTGCTGCTACATCATTACAGACCTCCTGCAGGCCTCATTCCATCCACGTTAGAACAGCACTGCTTTGCTGAATTTGGCTGCTAAAACTGCATTTGATCAGTCTTTGGACACTCTCTAGTTTGTATATATCTGTATGTAAGCCCTAATGGGACAGCTGTCAGCATAGCTGTGGGCACTTAAGCTCAGAGAACTAACAGGCTTGTATTTATTATCTTTAAGCCCTACTAAAACCTCTGCAACAAAGACAATATATAATTTCTTTAACAATCAAGTGAAGAGGCCACAAAACAGGTACATTCCAGCTCTGAAAGTCCTTTTTTTCTCTCCCAGAATTTAGCACCTTTTTTATCCAAAATTTTAAAACTACACATTTCTTCATCCATTAAATGACATCTATTTCTTAAGCCAGGTAAAGTGAAGAGACAACATAATTAGTCTTAAAGGAAGATCAAACATAACATACAGCATCCAAAAAAACACCAGCTAGAAGAAAGCAAGGTGAGACATGACATTTAAAGCCCAAGATTACACTGAGACCCACACAAGTTAGCAGTGACCTTCCCTCTCTGATCACAAGCTTTCTTCATTCAGTCACTGTGCCACTATCACTCCTCCATTATGAAAACTTTGAGACCTCCCTGTTGAGAAAAGCAAACTTATTCTGTCCAAGTTCATTTGCAAGACACTTCTACCACCACTGAGCTTCTCCATTCTAAATGTGCTACACTTTGCTTCTTGAAAAGTCACAGACACCACTCAAAACAGGCTGACTTTGAATTTGAAACTGGATTCTGAAACACTTATCTCCGATATCTGAAGGATCAAACTATTATTAGTTGCTTAATATACAAAGTTGATCATCTTCAGTTTGTGTTTGTTCTAGATGTGTTCCATCTTGAAGAAAATCTAGTTTTTCTTTAAAGTTAATCCACAATTAGCCAGTGTGGAGAAATGGCCATCTCCAACAAGACACTGTCAAATGGGAGAAGACTAATGTGACCTACAAAACTACTACAGACATATACATATATAAGATACTATACTAAATATAGTAAACTATTATTTTCTTTGGTTACTAATATTTCAAGCATGTTACAGCTAAATTCTGTATCTTTTTAGAATTACTTTTCCCTTTCTAATTAGATTCTTGCTTATTTTGTTCTTTTCTTGTCTGACCCCCCCCCCTTTATTTCAGCAGTCGACAAAGAGGAATGCAGAAATGTAAAGTGCAGATATGGGTCGATGTTACAGCAACACTGTGAAATGGAGGTTTACTACATGATTGAAAAAACCACTCCCATTATTCTCATTATTCTGGCCACATTCTATAGACTTGAACTTTCTCCCTCAACCAGGAGAAAACACTTTCTCACACTAGTAACTTTTGAACAAGGTTCATTATGACTATCTCATGCTGAAGTACTGTCAGCTGGAAAGAGTGTCAAAGACTGGCACAGCCAGCAACAGGAGTAACACAGAAAAGTGACGTGGTCTGCAGCATCCAGCAGCAGTTTACAAGATTTAAGAGTCTATGAATGTATGTACCTGGATTAATTTCCTCCAGAATTTTTGAATGTTTAAGTAAGAAGTTACTTTGGAAGTTCTCTGGCTATTAACAGAGACCAAATTTACATTACTAATAAGATAATATTGATTGTTTTCTTGCAAGGTTTAGAGCTACATTTTAAAGCTGTGTGAAGCTATAATAAACATCAGATCTCATTAACATCTGTAGCTTCTTTTCTAAATTAGCTCAGGTTTACCTATTGCTTGTAAGCAATTCTAAAACCAGTTAGAAGTCCACATTCATGTGGAATTTGAGCTTTCTACAGAAAACAAGTAATTGCACATTCTCTCTCTTTTAATTACTAAATTTAATTATTAAATACTTCTAGGAAAGAGAACATGGAAATTTTCATTGAAGTATTGTTTGTTCAAAAAATGATCTCTCAAAATAGTCAAGCTTCAGCTGAAGTATCCCACACACATTACACACAGATGCACACCCACACACCAAGATATAGGCCCTTCTTTAAAGGGCATTAATTGCTATGGCAACTACTGTTGCTGATATAGGCAACTCTATTTATTCTATCATTGCCTGCACGCCCCTAGAAACACCACAACCCCATGACCTTTGCAAATCCAAGTTTATCTGACTTTATCCAATAATTATTTGAAATATACCAACCTTTGGAAAAAAAGTAACATATATCTTAGACTTTCTCATATAAAGGAACACAGTGAAGATTCGTGCCCAAACTTTTAAGTAATTCACAGTAATTTCAGAAGGCTGAAATACATAAACACTGGAAATACACAAAACCATGTCTTGCTGTCCTCCTACATCCAACAGTGTCTGAAAATTTCAGCATGTAACATACCCAGAAAGAGATACCCTCCAAAAAATCATTGGGTTTTTTTAAAATTTACTTGGCTTCTAAAACGTTAATAAACAGGTGCTAAACACAGTAAGACTGATATACAGAATACACAAGCAAGGTTTCTGTATTTTCATACAGTTTAGTATCTCTACACCAGTAATTCACTATTACAATTTATTATAATATGCACAAAATATGTATTAAAGGAACCAAATATAAAAAATAATTTTAAAAAATAGAAAATTCAGGGTTCTAAGTGCTAGTATAACTATTGCCATTTAACCTTGTAAAAATGAAGATTGTACACATTATACATATATACATATTATACATACCATAAATATATACACACACAACTTAACATATTGTTCTAGTGAACCTCTGTCCAGTTCAGTGCACAGAACAATTAAGAAACAGTTATTCAATATTTTACATCTTTTGCTCCATGTATGTTCTAACTTCTTTCCAATATTCACCTCTTCCTCCAAATACACAGAATTACTGCAGTCTCTCTTTCCACAGCTATCAGTGTTACAGGAACTAATTTAGTATTTTAAAATATCCCAAAATATTTTTTCATTGTCAAATGAATCAAGAGATTCACAAAGTTATACAATAGAAAGACTCAGTAAATTTTCATTTCTCTGCCCTTTGTAGACTACACCGTACTTAGATTCCAGAGGCTTTTCTGCTCAGTTCCTCCAAATTTGGTCTCATCAGTTCTGCTGCTGTCCTACCTCAGGCTCCTCGCTTCAGACCTCTTCTCTTCATCTCTTCTGTTTGTCCCAATTCCACAATTCAGGACACTCAGTTGATATCCTTGCTAAGCTAGACATCATCTTTTCTTCTAGACTTCTCTTACCTCTACTCTGCCTAGAGTTCCACTTCCTATCCCCCTCTCAATTTTCGTCCAATCTGCACTTAACCACCCCCAACAGTTCCACCAGCCAGCCTCTTTATCCATCCCTGACTGAAATACCAATTCCCCACAGCTGCCAACATCCCACCTTAAAATAGTCCCACAACATTCTTTGCCAGTTCTCCTGTCCCAGGCTCTTCCTCCTTTTGTTAGAAATTTACTCAGGCCTTCCCACTCCTCAATGTATCTTTTTTCATGTGCCCTCTTTTTCTTCTCTATGGTTTCTAGATTCCTTCACTTGCAAATCATCATCTCAGCAAAGAATTATTTCCCTCATCCTGGTCAGGCTATTGTTTTTTAGGTATTCAAACAGATGTACTGGGTGACAGAAGATCCTCAAAAGCACAGGAGAGAGAAGATTCCCCTTTTCCTTTCAATATCTAGTCTCACCAGTTCCTGAGCCCTGAACTTTGTGCTGCAGCACACACACTCTGCTAAGAACACATATGTGCAGTAAGGTCACACTCACATCAAAGAGAGCCTCTGATGTTTGAGAGATTATAGAGCTAAAGACACAGCTATTTATACCCACATAAATTCATATTTTTCAGAGAATGTGCTAAACTGCAAGAAGTTTCATAGCCTTCCACAGGGGAAATAAAATACATACAGCAGATAAAAGCCATGCCCTTAACAGATTTCCAGACCTAGATCCAAATCCTTAATTAAAGCATTCCATATAAAATGTCCCAATAATTTAGTGAGGCAGGATAATTTTACTAGGTCTTTCCTCAGTCAAGTTGAGCTATTTGGGGTAAGAATCTTCTTAAAAACTATTTCATTCCAAGGGAGGAAGATAGAAAGGACTGCAATGCTGCTTCTGCATAAAAAGGACTGAAATGATGTTTCTGTTTAAGCAGGAGGGGTTGCATGCACTTGAGAGAGAATTTTCAAAGGGGAGCAAAGACATTAACAGAAGAACTAGCTCTTTTTCAGTTCCTTTGGAGCTGCAAGAGACACCTAAGAATTTGTGTTCCCATTAGCTCATCTGCTTTCTTACAATGTTTGCGTTAAAACAGTTTAACTTACCGAACATTTTCTGGTCTCAATTTATCCAGTACCATCTCTATTAAATCAGGCCTGAATTCCTCAAGCAAATATTCAGCAGCCAATACTTCTTCTATAGGATAATACTAAAAAACAAAGCAGAGGAATACACAGGTGAAATAAACAAAGCTAAGCATGAAAAAACTCCAGTTCACTAGAGGAAACAGAAGCACATACTTCTGGTCACTAAATCTGTATTACCTCAGTAATTTCAATTAAGAGTATGTAGATGTTCTAAAATCTCTCTTTTAAAACTAAACAAGAGGGAGTGCATTCTAACTATCTAATCATATTTCTCATGTACTAGGCAATTCTATATACTGTATATTTACCATTCTTTTCTCTTGGAATATTTCGTGTCTCAATATAAAAAGTCACTCACCATTAAACAATATTCTGAATGAAGTAAAAATAACATGGTAAATACTGACCCCTGCAGGATATTTTAAAGATAAAAGAATACCAAGTATTCACTAGAGTGCATTTGGGAAAAACAAAACGTAAATAAGCAAAATCAAACAAAGAAACAAAAAACCCCACCACCAACGCTAAGTTTTTTTAGGATTCTCTAATAATTCAATTCTTATTTACAATAATTTAAAGGCAAGTATATTTCAGAATCTAACAGCATAATAAAAATTTAAACACTTTTAATTCTAACGTTTTTTATTTAGTATCAAACTGAAAATCTGTTAAGGTACACAGCCATTTAAGAAGAAAAAAAAAGTTAAAACTCATCTGAAAATGATTAATGTGGTTAACAGGAAAACCTTCTTGATAAACACCTGTTTACCAAGGGAAAGTTACCAGGTGACAAAAGCACCAAGTATTTGCAGTCTGCCATACAGGTGTACCTTTTTCAACAAGAATTATTACAAAATGGCTTTCTGAATTACATTAATTATACAAAAAGCTACAGTGAAATGATCTCCAGAATACAGAGGAACTCACAAAAAGGATTCTGGAAAAGAGAAAGGGCTGTGGGGCTGGTGATCAGGGACAATGAACCAAATCTGTGTTACAAAAAATTCCAATGTGAATGCTAAAGATCCAGAATTTGATGCTCATTTAACTACTAAAGCAGAACAAAAATTACCATTCACACTGCAAAGCACAGCAAAAGTAAGGCAGGGAAAAAAAATCCTGAATAAATACGCTGCTCTTTGGAACACTGCTGGCAACTTCCTGACCTGATTTTTGGAGACAGCAATTGTAATCGGAAAGGATCCAACAAACAGAAACCACTGAAAGACTGCTTCAGAACTCCAGTCTCTCCAAAAAGAGATTTTAGGCATTTGACAGAACAAAAGCAAGAGACAGCATCCCAAATAGGAGCTCCTTAAATATCCATTTACATGTTTTCAACAAAGTCTAATGTTTTTTAGCAAACAGAAAAAAATTCTAAAATTAAAGATCATTATTTTAGACTTTACAGATTAAAGGTCTACAACCAATAACACCAATTCCTGCAAAGAAATCAAGAATTTCTCTGAATGGATGCAGACATTAGCTATGCTAAGAAGAATGGCTGCAATATATAAAAGCTGTATAACTTCACTAGACTAAAAAAACCAAAAAAACCCACCTAAATCTTCCATTAATGCGAAATGAGGGAACTAAGTAAAAGCTATATGATGAATCTTTCAGTGCCAATATGTAATCACATCAATAAAGTCAAGCATCTGTAATTTGCAATCTTAACACAAGCATTGCTGCTTACTGCAGTATTTCACCATTGTAAACTATGGAACACAGTGTTTACGCTGAATTAATATTTCTCTGATATTCCCTAGAGAACACTTGGCTACCAGGCAGACACAGAACCACAAAGTACATGTCTTAAGAAACACTAAAACAGATCAAACAGCTACTCCAGTTACTGTATAACCAGTTCTACCAAGTATAGAAATATCAAATGGCATAGTGAACAGAATGGGACTTATTGCCAGACAAAACTAGGACCTATGCAGCAAATTTAGCTTCCTAAGCACAAGAAGTGCAAAGAACCTTTGCAGATGCCTGTATTTATTGAGTATAATCAAACACATTGCTAAATTATTATTTAAAAAAACATAAACCTAACAAAAACAACCCCCCTCCACTTACATGCAACATTCCTCCAAGCTTTGATGTATAACCTCGTGGTCGTTCTTTATCTTTAAATCTGAATGCCACAGCATTTAGGTCCTAGAAAACAAGGTATGAATGATTGAAGAACATAAAGCCTATTTTAAGAATAATTATTGACTACTTAATTCCTTTTTATAATGAAAGAAAAGGAAATACTTTTGCTGTATCCATGTTGTAGCAGTTAGATAAGTACCTAACACAAGTTTTCAGTAATATTCAAGTTACATCAAACTCACAAGCAATGTGTGATAGTCTCATAATGTCAAGTGTTATACAAGTCTTTTACGTCCTATTCATAGTAACAGATGTGCCCCATCTCTCATATATTTGAATTTCCTGATAATTTGAAAACATACCAACTCTGATACAACCAGTGCACAGAGTTCCAGTGCAGTGTTTGTCATATGTTAATGAACTGAAGCCTCTCTCTCTTCCTTTTCTTCTCTTTGTTCAGTCAGCCAATAGGTAAGTTTAGAGATAGAAAAAGTGTGTTTCTTTCTGCCGCCTCAGCCAAACAAATAGAACACATCACTGGCAAGGGTGAATTAAAGAGATCCAAGACTTTAAAGCCAGTGAAAAGAATAGTCCATCCTTCCATGAAGCCATGCAGAGAGACTGATTAATTCAACAATTCAGCTGAAAATAAACTCAAAAGATGCTTTTCATACTGGTTTGCCAGCTCTCTGACTCACCCCACAGTCTCGGGACTGCTGGAGTTGAGAGAAGAGGAGCAAGGGAAAGATACAGGAATGAGAAAGAAGGATGGAACTACCTCTTTCAAGTCTTGTACTTGCTTACTCTCTCGGTGAAACAAATCCATAGAGACTTCTAGCAGAGGCTAACAAGACTTGAGAGTACTTTCACAGGTATGCAGTGCCAAAGTGTAAGAAATAAAGCTAACCCAGCTGCAGAATTTCTGTTTTAGGAGAGACTCAACAGTTTTCACCAAATAAAGGTAAGATGGAACAAGAAGTCTTTACCCAAGCTTATGTACTGAACCAGTGAGACTATATATATAAATAAAACTGTGTTTATTTCACAATGACACTGGAGAAGTGCAGTGATATCTAACACTTTACACTTTTGCTCTGTGCACACAGAACCATCCAGACTCTTAAGAAGCATGAACAGTTCAGCAAAGACTGACATGTACAGCCCAAGTACTCAATGAGAAGCCTTTAGTCCACTTTTCAAAAAGATGAAGGGAACAAACAGCAAATCAAATGTCCTACTACCTTCACAAACCAACTGTACAATTTGACACATGAAAGAAGGGAGGGGTAGAATAACAGCCATTTCCATTTCCAATTCAATGTTACCCCACATAGCAAAGGTTTCCCCCCCTTCTTCAATGAAGACTAATGAAAGTTATGTAAAATCCTTGTGGACAGAGCAAGATCCTTCCTTCACCTCCATTATGCTATCATAATTCACAGCTCTGTAAGAGCATTTCACACCTATGTTAAGACAACGTATTCTGAATGTACGTGTCATTTGTGTCATGCTGCATCTGCAAAATTAAGAACTTAATTACCTTGTGATTATTAAATGCTAGTTACACAATCAATCTGTTTCTACTTAAAATTTTAAAAAAATTGTAAAAATAAAAGCACCACATATTTCAAGTTTCAATTACTTACCTTGCATTCTTGGAAAACCCATTCTTGAGGTCCTTCTGTACGTAGTTTTTGAATATACTGAAACATGTGCAAAATAATATCTTCAACATGCACTGAAAAGAAAAAAATACTTAATAATTCACTCATTTCTGCACAGAGAAGAAATTCTAAAGAACACAAGTATTTTATTTTTAATTACACCTTGATACATCAAGATCTTTAAGTACATCTGCAGTGCCACCAACAACATTAGACTTGCTTTTCTCAGACATGAATTTAAATAAGTGTTTATGTCCCCAGCTAATTCCAAGAATAGCACTAAACATATCTTTACATGAAGATATTGATTTACAGTATAATTTAACTCAGGTCTAAAGAGTGTGAATAAGTAGCACACAAAAGTATTAACAGCTTTTCTTTTAAAAAAGCTTATTTAAAGTATTGAATTAACTAACTTAACCTTAAGTAAATTGATTTCTTATGTTAGGTGAAGTGTGTTAGCATACTTACAGGAACTAAACACAGAAGAATAACCAGTTAATTAAAATAAATTGGCTTTCAAGCTATAATCACAATTAGTCTCTTCAGATAGAAACACAAAACCGTCAGATCAGGAATAACATGGAATACAGACACAATGCTTCACTTACAAAGTCCTTCCTCTGTCAAGTCCACATTAATGATGAAAAACATGAAGCCTCTAGCACCTTCCTTCTGGCCTCCAACAAGAGTATTTACCCATCCTATGTCATTAAAAAGAACCTATATTACATAAACGAATCTGTAACAATTTATGTGACTTTTTGCATGCTTCAGCAACATCATTTTTTTAAACCCGTTTTGATTCATATATAGGTTTTCCTTCCCTTCCTTAATGCCTACAGCAACAGTGCAAGTCAAACATAACACAAGTCAGGGGTATTTGATTTTGTACTCAGAGATATGACAAACTCAAGATCAGTTGATTAGTGGATAATTTATTTCTGTCTGGAACAGAATGATATAAAGAAAAATAGCAAAAGATACACCCTTGTAATTTTCCAGACATTAAGGGACCCGACAGTAGTCTCAGAGTTAGTGACAGTATAGAGACAAGATCATTATGCTGAAGCTCATGTAACTCTCTAAACAGGGCACACGAAGGGAAGTGCAAGAAATAATAGCCTCAGCAGTCTGAGGTCCTGTTGCCTATTTATTTCTACCTGCCACAGAAATAAAAATAAAGTGAAAAATGACTTACAGTTCAAATAGTGGAAGGTTTTAACATAGAGAGGTCTATTTTAAGTGAAACATAGCTAAACTTTAAAAAATTGTGTGATCAAATATCTTTCAATTCTTTACCTTTGAAGGACTTACCTTTGGCTTTAAGCTCTGATAAAAGACTCCCTGGGCCTTCATGCCCAATCAGATGACCAAGGTAATGGCCAGGGTTTGATTTATAGTATTTCTGAAGGTCTGGGATAGGAAATGTGACATAAAGATTTCTAATGTCCTTAATGGGTACCACTTTGTAAAGTTGCTGAGGAGAAAAACAAACAGGACCCATAAACAATGGGAAACTCATTTATTGTATTCATTTCAGGAGCATGTATCATGCTCCCTTCACACACACACACATTACAAACACATCTCCCAAATCTCAAAAGTACAGGAATCTAAAACTTAGGGCAACACTTGAGCCATTCATGATGCAAACCAAAAAAATTAATTATGTCACAGTTGCTTACAAATGCAACCAAATGTGCAGCCTTTACTATAAATTATACAAGAAGATGTAAGGAAGAGGTATCTCTATACTTACCCGGAGATGTTCTTCTTGGAAAGGATGTTCAGGAAACTCTGGTATAGGGACATTCTTGTTCTCTACTTCTGAAAATAGCTTTACCACTAAGCAAGTCAGCTCATCCAAAGATTCTAGAATAAATAAACATTAGAAAAAACATAGCCATTATCTGAAGATTCTAACAACCTTATTTTTTGAATATTGTGAGAGCCATGAATTATACAAAAAAGTATTTTTCATGTTAGGATTATTAATTTCAGAAAGGAAATAAATATTAATATTTAAATTTTGAACTGTAATATGCTAGAAGCACCGTGCTTATTAAAGGAAGGCTTCAACCATGATTAAAATAAATCCTGCAACTGAAAATAAATCTTCATGTTTTCCTGATGAATCTAAGTTAGAACTGAAGAAGAGAAACATCAGATTTTGAACACTTACAAAAATAAACATCCCACTAAAAGTTTAATGGACATAGAATTACAGCTGCAAATTTTCTAGAGTGAAAGCATCTTTGCCAAAACTTGAATTTTTGTTATCCTCAGCTCACATCCAGTACTCCAGGTACACTGTGAGCCAGGTCATCTGTCCTTACCACCCAAACCACACATCTGTGACCCGTTCAAGCCCTTCTAATTTTACATCCATTCTAATTTCAGTCTCTGACTTTAGTACTCTGTGAATGCAGAAAGAATATGATGCTGTGCATTAATTCACCCAAACTAACCTATACTGTTTCTGTTGAAATTCTGCCTTCAAAATTGCTATCTGCCTCAAGAAATGCATTTTGGAGCACTTCTCAAATTGAGAACAAGATAAAAGAAGATTCACCTGTCAATTTTTTAGCAAATGCTTTTCAAGGGCGGGCACTGGAAGAAAAAAACCCTTCACTTCTCGGACATCTCAAAGTACAATCCTAATCCTTGAAAGATTTCTAAAAGCAACTACCTTGTTATCAAAACAATCCCAATTAGGCTGAGAAAGCTGAGCCTTTTCTGCCCAACATACACATGCTCTTACACAACACTAAGAGAACCATGCAGGGGGAAAAAACCCAACAAAACAATGCAAACCAAGAGGGTTCATGATACATTAAAATTTTGTGAACTGTGTGTTATTCTATTAAAAACCACTAATTTTTATTCACATCAGCAAAATACACGTTCAATTAAACTTTACAACTGCAGTGACAGGGTTTTTTAGTACAGATTTACAGCTGCCAACATAGTTCTTACTCAAAAAGTTTCCATGTAAAATTACTCAAGTGAATTTTGCTTTTGATTAGATAAAATCCTAATTTTATTTCATTCATACTCACCATCCCACTATTATTGTAAAATACCACACAAATACCAGTCCACCAGTGTATTTTCAAAAAGAAAACAGTTTTCAACACACTGTTAATTCAGCTTTTGGCAAACCTATGTAAAAATATCATCTTGACTGTGGAAGGCTCTAAGCAGTTGGAACCTCCACTTTCTTCAAGTATATATGTAAAGCCTTACTCAACCAACAGAAGAAAACTTACCTCTTCCTAAGACACAAATAGCCATTAAATTTGATGAATAATAAGTAGAATGGAACTTCAACAGCTCTTGCCTTACATCTATTCCTTCTTTGGTTGGTCTAGTTTCCAGGGTGAATTTGTTCCCTGTAACATAAAACCAATTAACAATATTTGGTGTTTATGAACTTACATATCAGAAAGAAATATATAAAAATATACCAATATACATTAAAAATATATCAATCTGCATAATAAGTAAACTGGATCAATACTGTCTTATGCTTTAAATATTTTGTCTATATTCCTTACCATCTGCAGACAAATTAAATTAACTTCTAGACACCCTACTCTGTTTACTCCCACAGTACCAATACACAAGTTGAAATAAAATAACATAGTTAAAGCTTCAGTAACTGTGCTGTTACAGTACTGGAGTACATTATGAAGCAACAGTCAGAAGATATCTTGCAGATGTAGGAAAATGGACACTAGATAGTGCAGAAGTGCCTGGGACATTACTGGACACTGTTGAGAGTAACAATGGAGAAGAATTACCATCACAAGCATTAATTCAGGGACATCAGTGAAGGATATTCGGGGACAAAACGCACACCCTAACAAGAAGACTGGAAAACTAACATGCATTTGTTTCTATGACAGACAAGGAATAATAGAAGTTCTGCTGACAAAACAGGATGCACAGCAATGAGGAGTGACCTGAAGCATCAAATGGAGTAATTCCTGTACTTTGCTAGATTAACATCATCTCAGCTGGTCCAAAGGAAACAACAAGGACGCTAAATGCATCGCACTTGTCATCTCTTTGGGTAAATAAAAACCATCAGAGCCTAATCTAAGCAGAGGTGAGGATGACTATTGCTGTAGAATTTGAACACATTTCAGGTATTCTCCTCAAGAAAACATTTCACTTGTGTGAGCTAGATACCTTCTTAAACTGTCCAAAACTAGTTCTGTAACTTCCACTTATATTTTCTGAGTGCTACATAAAAATTTAATAATATTTTCAGTAGCAGAGATTCCTGAATGTACTTTGAACACCTGCTTACTAATGAGCACTTCCCAAGGCATTATTTTCAAATTTACTTGTCTGGAGAATGCAGTTATAGTTTCACTTTTACAGACAGCCTCTCTTTATTGTTCAACAGAGCAATACCTGCTCTTGTGGCAGGCGGCTACCAGACCCATAACTATGCCCTCTATCAAGAGGTGCAAAGGTATTCTTGTCTGTCTTGAGACAGAGGAAAAAACGACCCCCTTCAAGCCCATTATCTGCTCTCCCATCATCCTACTGCACCAAATATGTGAGTCAATTATTCATAGAGCAAACTGACACAGCCACAAAACACACTGATGCTCAGTGATTAAACACTGAAGCCCTGTTACTTGAACAGTTTCAAAAAGAAATTCACATAAAAAATAACGCCTATTAAAGAAACCACACAACATTTAAACTTCCACCAAAGCATCAAACATTTGTGGTTTTGTTCAGAACTGTGGTATCTTACTTCAACACTTTCTGAATTGAGTTTTTGGGGTGTTTATTTTAAATTGTTACTAAGCATTCTGTGAACAATTAAGCCTGAAAAAAAATACATCCAGAAGATTGGGATTTGTCCAAGATCATTTTGTCTATCCGTCTCCTACTGTTGGTACTCTATGGTTAAGATTTTGTTGCTATATTCCTACTCAGCAATTCTCAAAATATTTTGCTGATCTTTCTTATTTGACCTAGTCACTGCCATCTAGTCTAAATGCAACATTAGTTAACAAAAAGCATATGGCTAACAACAATTTAAACACAGTTCATTCACTTTGTTACGCACAAAGACTTAACAGTACCAAATTATGACAAATCCAGTAACTGGAAACAGTACTCACTGCAGTAATTATCAGAATCATAAAGGCTGCTTCACCATTGTACTCCAAGTCCTGAATCACTCTTTTTCCTATGCTTTTCTCTATCTGTATTTGGTCTATGATGTGGAAAATGTGATAAAGCACCATAATAAACACATATGGAGAAGAAAATAAGGGAATTGTTTCAGTCTGTCTTTAGCAATTTTATACAAACAATAATACCAGTATGTTATACAGAATTCCAATGGATACAAAATCATATTCTGACAAACCTGTTCCAAATTTACTGAAGGGATGACTGGGGTTTCCAGTAGCCTTTTCCAGTTGAAATAACCTCCAGGCATCATTCATCAGATTCTTCTCGTGCTCAGAATCAACAGCATTCACTTCCCTATCTTTGCAGCTTTCATCAAAGAGAGGGCACAGGAAAAACTGGGCAAATCTACAGAGAAAAAATTTAATTCAAGTCAAGAGTACTGTACTTAAATTGTAACAGAAAAGTAAAGCTTGGTACCTCCTGAAGACAGCTGAATACATTCTTTTTTAATGCAGAACTTACAAATTCTGTAACAGTTTTGACAATTATTCGGTATCTTTATTTCTCAATTTCTTTATGTATAAATGCAGACAACACCACATTCATTATATAAGGTACTACTAAGAATCAAAGTCCCTACATCACAATTCCCACAATAGAAATTTCTCCTGTTTCCATGTTTAGCTGCAAGAGACTCTGAACTTCACCAATCAAGTCTTGTCAGACATCCAGGGAGAAGCTGAAGAGAAAACTCACTCTACCTCACTGACTACACATCTCCCAATTTCTGTCCCCTCCCACAAAACACTGAGATTTCAGGAAGTTCCTTCTACTAACAGCTTCCTAATACATTTCTAGACTTCACCCTTGTTTTGCTGTCAATAAGGATCCCATGGGAAACCCAGCATTTGATTACACAATCACAGTATTTGCACAATGTGTAAAATCATGATCACATTCTGTGCCACACATTTCCAAAAACATTCAGTGTAAACCCAACATTTAAACTTCAAAAAATCTGCCTTGATGGAACTCTGCTAGCTGAAAAAAATCAGAGTAAGACTTGCAAAGAAAAATATCTGGTTATCAGTTTTAACAAAAGATACTGCTCTCAACCCTTCTTTTAATATCACAATGACAGAACTATCAAGAAACTTTTACACTAATAAATTCAAGTAGAACCTATGTAACAAAAATTTAAATACTAAAAAAAATGTGCTTACCTGTCTAGTGCTCCTTCTAGATGTTCATGTGACACATCAAAGTAGTAGTTGGTATGTTCACCACTTGTGAAAGCATTTGAGCTCCCAGCATGCTCACTTAGAAACTGGCTATACTCATTCTCTTTTGGATACTTCTTGGTTCCCAGGAATAACATATGCTCACAAAAATGACTAAGCCCAGCAATGTTGGGGGGATCAGACAAGGATCCTGCAGGAGGAAAAATTTCATATAACCATCCATAAAATGTAATACTAAAACATTAAGTCTTTTAAAGTGCTCTATGTTGCTTCAGGCAACTATATCAATTCTGTAGCTGTAAGCAGACACTTGTGCCACTACAGACAACTAAACTTAATCTTTAAAAAATATTTTAAAGAATTAGAATTAGTAACTGAATCAATTAGTGTCTCAAATTGGCTCTCCAGATCAGCTTGCACTTCCTTATACAGACAATTTTCAATTGAAGTCCATGACTCATAATCTGTAAAGACCTGGCAAATCACACTGTTCTGAATTCTGTACCTTGACTTTAATAACTGCACTGTGTTAAGAGGCAGCAGTTGCCAACCATAATTAAGGAGATATTTATCCTCTGGTTTATAGGACGAGTGATAACCTGTAATTGCCAGAACACAAGCAGCTCTGGATGACCAGCCAGTTGGTGTGAAGGCAAACAGATTAAAAGACAGTAATAGTTTGGAAGAATGAAAGACAGAAAGGTGGAAGTTTGAGTGTGGCAGTCCTGCTTTGGAGTGTGCAGTGATGCGCAGAGATGAAGGCAACAGATACATCTCCTCCAGCACCTGTGCAGGAACTGGATGCTGCAGTTGGCTGTCACTTCATAGTAGTTAAACAAAATCACATTCAGGATCCTTTGAACTAGATAATGCTCTGGGACAGCCATCCCCATAATGAAAAAGGCCAGAAGTTTTCAAAGTTCCTCTGTTACTTCTACCTTAGCACAAACAGCAGCAAGAGCTCCCAACTACAAACACGGCAAGAGAATGTTTAAGTTATGCACACATGCATCATCCTTTACAAGCAACTGAAAAACTACACAAGCTTGAAAAATACCTCAGATATAAGAAAAGGCTTCCGTTACTCCAAAGAGTCAAAGTGCCTTCCCCTTCTATTTCCCATATTTCTGTTTGCACACAGAAGCATCACTGAAGTTAGGGAGTGCCTCTCCAACTTCTCTAGCACTACAGCATTTTCTCACCTCTATACATCAACAACTTAGCTTGAAAAAAAAAGTCTGCCATGACAGATGGAGCTGTCTGAAATAATTGCGCTTGCACCCGCCCCTTTTCTGCTTACAAAAGATCTTTCATAACATGAAACTTAATGGTTAAAAGCAGCCTTCCGACTGACTGAGCTACACTTGAGTAAACACAGACGACAATAAGAGCATTTAGCTCTAATAGTTTTCAACTTGATATGTCAAAGAATTCAACTAACTATAAATTACAATAAAAGGCTAAGCTGCCAACTGCATACCACTCCTGTCAGTTTATTTGCATCAAGATACCAAAACTTTAAGTATATTTATTAATGACATAATGAACACAACATGAATTCAATACCTATGTGCACATCAAGTGCTGCTGAAGACTTATCCGTGGTGGGGTCACTAATGAGAAGAGCTTTAATGCCATTTGCCAATTCCAGTCCACGATATTCTCGTTTATCCTCAGGTGATTTGATAATTTCATTTGTTATTCTCTTAATAGCTGGGTTGTTCATTTTGTTGTTTGTCTCCTTCTGACACCTTAAAGAAAACAGAAGAAATTTCACTTAAGCCTTGCTAATATTTTAATATTATGTAAGACAATATAGGGCAATACTGGCAGCAAGAAGTTCTATTATGTGCAAAATTCACTGAATTTGCCTAAAATTCAGCCCCTGAGATATGCTTCTGTTAAAACATTAAAAAACCTCTGAAGACCAAGAAACACAATAAAAATGTAGATCACTCAACTGAATGCTTCAAATATCACATGAACTGTAACTTAAACAACTCAAACTTACTAAATGTCAACTTTTTCAACTGTGATAAAAATTAAGCCAAAGGAAGCACGCACTGCTATATCAGGTATACTTTCAAACTTCAGGAAAGCATTTCATGTGTTTGAATTGTTGATTATATTATGAATGTTGTAAATTTGCAATTGTCAGATAAACAAAATTTTACTAACAGACCATTGGATTTGTACACTCAAGCAAGAAATGGTAAAACCCTTTGCAACACTGCCATAAAAATACAAACACACTGCAGAACTGCCATGATAAACAGGGATAGATTGTCTCACATGTAAACTTCCACTATTAGTTTAGCAGATGCTACAAGGCATGCTTCTTTAAAGGCAAAATTTCGAAATGCTAAGAAACTAAGTGTGACTGATTCGGAATCTGAACGTCTCTAAGCAAAAGCCATAAACAATATGAAGTAACTTTTAAAAATGTGCAGTTCAATGCATTTTAGAAGGAAACAGTTCCACTAGTAAAACACTCACACTATGAAATACTTAAAAAAACCAGTGCAGTCAAACATAACACTAAACAGTAGCTGAAATGCTAAATTTAAGTTTAAATGTGTACAATCTCATTTAAACTGGTCATTTATCCACTAGTTTAACCATAGGCTAATCCTGCCTGGAGTATCTATGCGCCTCCTCCCTCTGAAAAAATGCAGATCCCATTGAAATACAAAGATTACTCCAAGTACCACAACATCTGTTTCTCTGCATCAACAGCACTGATACAAACCATGCTAACAATTAAAAAGGCCTCCATGTTCAAAGTCCAGAGTTCTAAGTAGAAATACTCTACTAAACTTAAGATACTGTGTAAAGTTTATGAAGTGAGAATAGATACTACTTTTCGTATATGAAGATCACTAACTAAACTGTTCCTAATTGTTTTTTACTTGCACACACGTTAGATTGACAAATATAAGTATGCAGGAGAACAAGGAGGTCTCTTCACCTCCTGATTCCATGTCTGATAATGAACACCTATATCTTGGTTTTCAGCTAGAATATTCTATCTAAATTATATTAGTTGCTTATTAGAACACACATATATATACTATAACTACTCCACTTGTGAGGTTTTTTTTAATGTTCTACAATTTCCTTGTCATCTGATATCTCCTTGTTATTTCTACACCACATCATTAAGTCACAGAACTTTACTGTTTGTTCAGATGACTCATCTTTCCAATGTGATTCATCAAATTACGCAGCTATGAAACCTTATGAGATTTCAATTGATGTCTTGTGAAGCTGTACACCTCCACTTCATTTTATTATCATTCCCTACTTCTGCCTCCTTCATAGGCTACCTCCAGCTTGGTAGTGAAATTCCAGTACAGGAAGAACCTGTAATTTTCAAAAGGGCAAAATCAGTAATTAAGCCTCCAAACCAAGGACTGAAACTTGCATCTTCACCTTCACTGTTATTTCAATGGACACTGTGAATACAACATTCTCTAACTTCAAACGGGTTGAGTGATTAACCTACAACTATTTTGCTGCAAACTGAACTGTAGTACTGCACAACTGGTATAAAAGCAAGAGCTGATCAACTATGCAATACCTCTGGAAGACAATACGTCAAAAGAACAAGACCAAGACCTTCCTGCTGAAGTATTGTTCTTCCTGGTGCTGTATTACTACAACATAGAAGTGAGAAAAGAAAATTTCACTTTAGGGAGAACTTTTATACCATTACTTTTTCTTAAGGAGTAAACTGTAAGACCTAATACTAAACATTCCCTCATATGACTGTTTTGCTGTGCAGCTTGTAAATTCTCTAGGTGCAATTGCTTTATAAAAATACCCCATTCCATTCTTTCACACCAGAATCCTAAAACTCTACAAACCACTTCTTGACAATAGAACTGCTTTTAACCACCAGCAAGGAAAACAGTAAGAAAACCAGAAAGAATTCTGTACTTGTTATTTTTTGAGAAGTAGCTTAATTTCTAAAGTCACAATCAGAAGTAAACATGTGCCATAGCAACTTGCTGTGCTGTTGTTACAGCAAGCCCTGGATGCTGCTGGTCAGTAGCAAAGCAATTCTTCCACAAAGTAGGTGCTACGTTTGTTGCAGAGCAAATATCCCAACAAAAACATTACAAGAAATATTGCCACCCCACTTTCACAAAACAGAAGCAACAGAAAAAGATCCAGTAAAGCCAGGATAGCAGGAACAAACACAAAGCATTACTGTAGCAGTGGAAATTCTTCCACTGACTCAAAATTACCAGTGGCAAGATGACAAAGGTAGAAAAAAAGAATAGGGATGTCTGAACTGAGAACAGTGTCCCTACTTAATGCCTCCTCATCAAAATTACTTCACTTGTACAAGAAAAGTATCAGTTAAAACCAACACCGAATTTTCAATTACAGCACTTAGAAGTGAAATTATATTCTATTCTTTGAGATTTCATTTTTGTAATCATTTCCAGGCAGGCAGTCCCATGGAACCAGCAAGGCTCTCCGGGGATGCCAGGTTTCACCTGCAAACAGTATTACAGAGTGGGATTAAGTGATATATGATTCTGCCTCACTATTTTAATCTCTCATAGTTATTTCAGTAAATTTACTTTAATTAAAAGTTAGCCAGAGTAGTCAAATCTAAGTCCAATGCTTGAACAATTAAAGGACCATATTTGAAAACCAATTAACAGAAACTCCTGAGGGTTACTCCAATGCAAGAATGTGACTAGCTAATAAAAATATGACCCCCAAGGCACAAACTCCAAAGTGTTTTTCAAGATTTTTTTTGTCATGACAGTCTGCACACACTGAAGTCAAGTCCTAGCACATAGGTTTGCTCCAGATGAATGGCAAGTTACCATCTCAGTAGATTTTGATGCTTGCTTTCCATTTATATCAGTTGCCTTAAAATTTGGATTTGCTTGAACTTTTTATGCAACTACTTGCTTACTATTTACCAGAGTGAAATGAAACCTTTATTGAGTGAGAACTTCTCTCTGCTCTGTCCTGCAAGGGAGTTACCAATGGTAACATGTTCTCTGTGTTATTTACTAATCCATCTTGGTTTACATGAAGATTTCTCCAGCTGCCAATGCGTGGAGGGAAAGAGGTGCTGTGTGCTTTGGCAGGAGGCCCGGTGCTGCAGAACTACCAGCCAGAGCCTCCTCACCCCTCTAAAGAGGATGGCAGTGCTCACTGAGCTGAACACTCTGCAGGAGTCCACAAACTTCTTCAGTTGCAAGCTCACAGCTTTGCAACAACCAAGAAGATCTGCATTCTTGCACAGGTCTTCACCCCTCCTCTTTGTCTCTTGCACCTACTTCTGATCATGATAGCAGCAGAATTTGATGGCATCGGGATATCCTTGTATGTGTAACAGTAATGTTACCGGTAACACAATCAACAATCTCCCTATTACTCCCTCAACTTTTCCATTTACCTCTATGTTATAATAAAAATGTAATTTTTTAGACTAAACTGTACGCAGTAAAGTTTTTGTTTCTAAAATCAGACAAATATTTTGAGTTCTGTTACCAAGAATGTAATAAAAATAGAACAGAGAAAGAGTAACCTCAAAAAAAAAATCAACAAATTAAATCAATTCAGGTGAACATTACCAGAAAGGATTCTTCAGGAGACTATCCATACTCTTTCAGGTTACAGGTTCATCCATCCTTCTTTTAGATATTTAGAGACTAAAATACTTCATGATTCAACATTCATAAAGCATCAGTCTTCTGTGAATTTGCTTGTCATGAAGCTAGAGAATGTATGAGATCCCAACACACTTCTGATGCTGATCTAAATAATTCTGATTGCATGCACAGGCAGACAGACTGCATAAGTAGGTAAACTGCTCAAAATGTTAACGTGTTTTATCACTTTTAAACTCATCAGGAATTCAGAATACTACTTCATACACAAAAGATCCAACTACAAAGACCCACAATGATTTAATCAGCACTCCCAAGTTATTAAGAACAACTAATCATGCAAAATCAGGCAAGTCTGAAGATGATGAATATTTATAAGGTTTTGTTATGTAGTTCATTTTGAAGAAATTCTAAAGTCTCGCTACAATTAAAGCATTTTCTGAACCTCAGTCTGCAGCTTTTTGCCAACTCTGTAACTGACTCAGAAAATTCCCTCCTAATGATGGTGGCCAGGGCAGATGCCTGCCTTGCTCTTGCTCCCAAAACAGTCCAGCTTCTATGACTTCTAGATCACAGCAGTAAAACTTGGTCTGCCACAGGCTTCACTGCCAACGTGACAGCAGGAACACCGGTGTGTAACACTGGTGTACAGGAATTACCAGTAGCATTAATGAGACCATACCACGTGTGAACTTGGCAAAAACAAGGGAGGGCCCTGCTAGCTTCACATGTAGGATCAGGCTCCGTTTGAGTAAGTGCCCTGAGAGGTACAATGATATGTTGGCCAAACGAAATGGAATATACAATCAAGACACCATAAAGCTAAGTCACTGTTCTAAATTTACATTCTTTATCTTGACGACTCTACAGTTTCCAAAGCACCAGGTAAAAAAGTCAAACGAAAAGGCAGGACCTTATACAATCTGATTTTACACACAGCAATAAAGTATAACAAGTTTTTTTAAATCTTTAAGTAACTAGAGCTTACTTTTCCTGTGTCCTCAAAAATTGCCCCAAACAATTCACCCAAACACAACCTCCAAGGTAAACAAGCTCTAAACACATTCACCAACAATAAAACAATTAATCTTTTCCTAGCAATTCTTTGCTTCAATTTTTTACAAAATTTTTTTTACAAAATTCCAAGCCTTTGATTATTTGGAAGTCTTGGGTGGGGGAGGGAGAATGTTAAGTAAAATTATCTGGTTTTAATCTTTAGATATCATTAAAATATAGGATCATTAAATTTTCACAAAACTGGCATAGTAATTTGGCTTGCATCAATATTTCCACATTGCATGTTCAGAACATGACTGATCAGACTAGTTTAGTTCCTGTGCTACGTGACCAGCTGCTTGAAAGTGTATTTTATACATTTTCCTAAGAAATGTACTCATTAATTCAATTAATTGCTTTATTCATTGAATACTTGCAAACGAGTGGTTCTCATTCTCTCTTCCTCTCCCCGACATTGTTCCTCCATCACCCCACAGCTGCAGGGTTTGGTGCACAACCCCAGGACTGTGGTGGTGTCCAGCATGTGGCCCTGCAGCCACAACAGGAAACATGGATGCTACAGGACAAACCTCTGTGCTTTATTCTAACTGTGTTTTGATGTGTATTTCATAGATTTCATGTGCAAGTAGTACATCAGGTTGCCCAGAACTCTTTGTAAAGCCAACTCACTTAATGCTTTATGCTACCATCTGTCTTATACCCTCAAAACGAAAAACTTGTGAGATCTGAATTAAAAAACAACTTGAGACTAAAACTTCAGTTATACTGCATAACAACATGAAATTCACAGAAAGATGAGAGAACTGGCAAGAAAATCTGATCTAGCAACAAAAACAGAGAGAACTTTAGAATTCTGAATCATTAAAAGCACTGTAATCCCACATTAAAAGCAACTGCTTATCTAACACTAGAGCTTTGACATAAGCAACAAACCCGTAACAGCCAGCAGTTTACAAAAGTCAGCGGTGTGTTTTAACAAAGGAAGTCCTGGCTGGTCACCTATTCTGTAGTTTAGTTTTTATGATTTTGGACAACTCAATTCTAGTTCTACTGTTAATACTGTAAATAAACTCTCAGCTCTACAGCATTTTTTCCCATCTCCATTGTTCAGACAAGCTATAGTTCTGACTAATTCTACAAACAAGATGCAGAAGGCAAGATCTTAATAGAAAGTTATAGTGAAGCAACTTTCAAACAAGATCCATCAAAAATCACCTTATTATATACACACAGTGCTATCTCATAAGAGTATTTTATCAACTTACGGGCATCATAAAAGCTGAAAGCAAAGATACTCACTGACAGATCATACATACAGAAATACATAACCAGATGTGAAACTGATTAAAGCAATTTCTCTGTATTTTTATTACAAACTTTTTGATTTCTATGTTGGTAAAAGATCATACATCAAAGTTTTATAAAAGCATCTAATACAACACAATTAATAAACCAAAAATATCAACACCACATGCCATTTCCCAAATGGTCTGACAGCATTTTTAGTAAATGACTTCTACAATAAGCAGCAGTAACCCCTAGCTAGGAGTCTAATACCTTCCAGTTCAGTGAAACACTGGAGGTAATGAACTTCTTGTCCCTTCCCTCTTTCTTCTGGATCTAACAGGGTATGGGAGTGCTTCTGTATTCATGTGCAAAACAAGTTATATGCTTGACACTTCAATCAATTCCCAAAGGTGCCGTTTCATCCAAGGGATTAAGCCACAGCCTTACACTGACTGAAGACAGAAAGGAGAAAGGGAGCAAACAAAAGCACACACACATAGAAACTTGAATCTTTGTAGGGACTTTCCAACTAGAATAGATAATTTTAATGCTGTACATGAGATGAAAATGAGGTAAGCTGTAACTGAGAAATTATCTTGCTACTTGACATAAAGATGAAGGTTAAAAATGTTATGAAAAGAGAAAGTTAAAGCTGAATAAAAACGTGAAAGTCTGAAAAAAATACAGAGATGGAAACTGGGAACATGTAACCGAAAAACAGATTTTAAATTTTCACATCTTAAAAAAAAAACCATCACATGAAAGAACTATGCCTGCTCTGATTTCATTATCATTTATGTAAATCCTAATTCACAATTAAAATTAAATGGATGATTAAATCATGGTTGTAGGTAGTATGAAAACATAACAGGCCTACTCACATATGTAAAGTTAAGTCCAAATACTGCATATATTCACATGCTTAAAGACGAGTAATCTAGCAGGAGAAACTACAGCCTGAGAAAAGCATTGATTCCGAATATAGACTGTGGATTACCTGTACAATTCTGAAGCAAAAATAGCAATAATGAACAGTAACAGTGCATCTGAATGTTGACACACGAGAACCGACAGTATGAGTCATCATAACTCACTTTTTTCCCCAGAAAGATGCTACTTTTGACGTCTTACTTGTGCAGTATTAAAAATGGGTTTGGCTACTAAGGTAACAGATATAGTGTTAATGAAAAAAAGAAAACAACTTAGCCTTTGTCCCTTACCCCAGCTCCCTTCCTGGAAAAACTTTGCTGAGTTATTACGCAGTTTAATTTGCCCCTAAAAGTGAGCCATGCCAAGCCTCCCGCCCGCTCCTCCCTCCACGGGGGTTAGTTGCTCTCTCTCCGCTGGAGCTGGTGACACTGGTAACACAAACACGCAGTAACAAGCCCCGCACAATGCCAGTGCCAGACAACTCGCCAGAAACTGAAGAGGCCGCTCCCGACAAGTCTGGGTAACTGATAGCAGTTTCTTCTTCAAGAATTTAAACTTTTTTCCCATAAATATGGCTTAGGAAGATATAGTAAGTTAAGTAACATGAAAATTCACGGAGGTTTTTGGAGGGCGAAAGAGAACAAAGCAAGCCCCCGGGCAACGAAAGCCGCACGACTGATGACCAAGCCTGCTTTGTCAAGGGAGGTGAAGCTGCAAACACCGGTGCGCGTCAGCCCGCGCTCTCCGGGCGGCAGGGCAGGACACAGGGCAGGGCTCAGGCCTCCTCGGCACACACGGCCCCGCCGCCCCCGGCTCGCCCACCGCCAGCCCCGCTCCGCGGCCCGAGCTCCCCCGGCTCCCCGCCGCACTCGGGGCAGTGCGGGCGCTCCCCTGGACTCACAAGGTGCCCCCGCCCGGC
>VZRZ01001071.1:1435167-1466929 GCA_013398175.1 Climacteris rufus
CCCCCCCCCCAAGAAAAAAACACTGTCTGAAGTTTTGGTAATGTGCTTTCTTCTCCTGTATCTGTTTTTCTCTGTCTTATTTTTCAGAGTTACGGGGGGGAAAAAAAGTAAGAAAAACAATATGCTACATTTAATGCCTGGTTTTAGCTTCCCCACTGCTTGCCTTTTATAAAAGGTAGTATCTCACAGCTAGAAATTCACAGAACTCTTCTGTCCTGAAAAGGTAGAACGATGTGACCAGATGAGTTTCCTCAAGTTATTTGTGTACCCAAAGATGGAATTGAATAAATATCAGAAGCTTTAAATTAGTCTGCTTTGGTTAAATTTGCTGTTAAGAAGCGGCAGCACACTACTTCATATGGTGAACAGAATCAACAGGGAGTCAAAATCTGTCAGGGAATTTGGGTAGACTTTCATCTGCTGGTTTTCAGTGAGATCTGTGCTGCTATAGAGATGCTCTTACCCCTACCTGAGCTACCCAGTTTAAAACATTCGTGCCTTCATCAAGTACACCCACACTTCTGGCCTCAGTTTAGACAGGGAACTGTCTCTCAAGTTAACTCATCCTGGTTGGAGCAAGGCATTTGGTAGTTTTCACCTAAATCAACTGTTTGGATTTAGAACTGTGTGGGTGCCTAATTTTAACACAGTATGTTAACTCCTGTGAAAATGTCCTCATGGCATTCTAGTTTGAGGCAGTTGGGGTTTTTTCCAGTTGCCTGTAAAAGTGAAGACCAGGCCGGACAGAAAGAGGACGGGATAAATGGTGAGCTGTTAAATCTGACTTCACCCTGTTGCGACTGCCAGTGCATCAGAGAGACTCATTCCGTGGTGCCTGACAGAAGGACTGCTGGGTGAGTGCCTCTTCATGAACTGTCTCCTCCCTCTCTGAAGCAGCTAGCGGATTAAGAGGTTATGACTTCTCTTAAACTGCATGTATTGTAGAAATGCTTCTGCCTTTTTTCTTAATACGTGCTATAGGCATGCTGTGTCAGTTATCATGTAGAGGTGAACGCTATAGAATTTTACCATTTCAGGCAATTTACTCTTCTTTCGGGTCCCGACAGAGAGTTTGTTAGCCTAATGTAGCTGAATGTATATATTTAGCTAATGCTGGCCTCATATATATTTAGCTTCTTTAATAAATCCTGCCTTTTCCCATAAAACTTGCCTAGTGTATACAGGGGCAATCCTGGGGAAGCAAGGTACACCACACTAGCAAGAATGTGGTGGTCTGCTAAAAGTTGGATCTAAAACAAGCACTTGTGTTTCTGTAGGTGTGAGGAAAGATCACACCTCCTCATGCATCTAACATAGCTATTGCAGCAGAGGTATGCAATAGAGGTCACGCCTACTGTACTTTACACCTATTTTATCCATTGTAAGCTTATTTAGCGGCTATTCAAAGTCACTGGTGTGTCCTGGTTTAACCCCAGCTGGCAACTAAGCATCAGGCAGCCGTTCACTCACTTCCCCTCCACCCACCCGGTGGAATGGGGAGGAGAATCAAAAGTAAAACGTGAAGGTTGAGGTAAGAACAATTTAATAATCTAAACAGTCTAAATAATAATAGTAAATAATAATAAAAATAATTATTAAAAGAAAAAGACAAGTAATGCACAATATAATTGCTCACCACCTGCTAACCAGTGCCAGACCCTGCTCCAATCCCTGATCAGCCCCTTCTGGGTAAGTGCCCCCAGTTCATGTTCTGAGCATGACGTTTTATGGTGTGGAATATCTCTTTAGCCAGTTTGAGTCACCTGTCCTGGCTATGCTCCCTCACAGCTTTTTTTTTTCCTTGCACCTTCTCACTGGCAGAGCATGAGACACAAGAAAGTTCTTGACTTAGGATAAACACAACTTAGCAGCAACCAAGACATGAGTGTATTACCGACATATTCTCATACTGAATCCAAAACACAGCACTGTACCAGCTACTGAGAAGAAATTAACTCTATTCCAGCCAAAACCAGGACACACTGATATTTATTCCAGTCAGAGTCAGAGTGTGTTCTTATAATCTGACCCCTCTCTATGTCCATTTATACTAACCAAAATTACAGTCATACACTGTTTTGGATATCTTTTCTGTGTTTTAAAGATACCTCTATTAGGACACCCTCAGCAAAAGTAAAGCAGACTTTAACTGAAATTTCTTTCTCAGTCTAGTCCTGCAACTAAGATTTCTTCCCCATGAAACTTTAATTGCTCATAGACAATTGGGGCTTTCGGTCCTGCCTTCTTCATCTGCCCTGGTGGAAAAATAGGTGTGGTCTAAAAGACCAAATGAGCCTAAGTATAATTTAGAGTAAGTGTGGAAATTATTCAAATGCTCCCATGAAAGGGCCTTATGAAGTAGCAGTGTAGAGATCCCTCTGCAGGATATGTGACATAGATGTACAGTGTAGGGAAAGTGATCTTCAAAGTAGGCAGGTTACAAATAATTTAGTATAAAACCAGTATTTTATATTTGACTTGAAAGCTAAGAGATAGCAAGTGTGAAACACTTAAGTACAGCCTTGATAGGCTTTTAATGGAAGCATGTCTTTTCCACATAGATAAAATTCTGGACTAAATTCAAATTGTAATTATATGTAATAGGGCTTTGTAGCAAACTGGCCTCAGGCTGAAAAAAAGGCATAACTTATGATTGTTATTTCCACTCCAAAATAAATAGCAATTTCATGACAAGGCATATATGGAAAAAAAAGATTGTCTATTGACTGTTCTCACTATAAAAATATAAAATTTTAAAATAATGAAGTTAATGAGGCCAAGGAGACATTTCCTGTTGACTTCAGTCAGTTCTGTTAAGTCTGTGTGTTTCCAATTTTCCCATTCATTGTTTCTTTTCTTGTTATGTAAAGGATGTCATCCAGCTGCATGCCTTAACTGAAAACAGGTAACTATATGGAAAATTACTAGCTTAACTCTGAGCTAATCACACAAGTGCATACCTCCCACTATGTCAGTGTTAATTTTTTATTACTGTGACTATAAAAAGATGTAAAAGTGCTACTGTCTGTGTCGGACGGTGATCTGGCACACATGCCTAGAAAAAAAAGGTCTATTTATTCTGTGTATTTTCCCTGGTTAGTTGAAACCAGTTCTGGTTTTAATCATGTAATATGCATTGAGTCCTTAATTTTTAACAATAAGGTAGTTATTTTATTGCCCTGTACCTTTTCTTTTTAACAGTGACATAATTATCCTTTGACTAAAGGAGAACCCTGTCCTCAGCTAAGAATATACCAGTACAGTGTGTGTGTGTAAAAGTCCTTGTTGTTTAACTTACTGTATGTAGACAACACAGAGTTTAGAGTATTACTGGCCAGCTGGACAGGCTGTTCAAAGGCTAGAAATCGCTTTGTGTTTATCTGAGGTGCAGGTCATTAATATTGTTTAAGAACAATATTAAACTCCACATGTTCAGTACAGTTGATACATTGCATAGCAGGTTGGCAATCAAATCAGGTGTTAGTAATCCTTGAAGAAGTCTCACCCAACCTGATAATTTGTATTAATTATATCTCTCCATTATTGTACCTTATATAACCTTTCTTCATTCTTAGATAATCATGTTTTATGTCAACAATTTTACTGGTTTTCAGGCCTCCATACCTGTAATTCCCCAAGTGATCTGATACAAACAGATCACTAGGAAAACAGTGCTTGTTTTGTCTGTCAGTATCACTGTAGTCAACGACTTTTTGTTTGGAAGCCTTAGTTAAAAATTGTCCTTTTTGACCCATATGAGGTGATTAGTAACCTTTACTGAAGTTATTACATTTGCTGTTGTGTGAATTATTACATAATTTAATTTTCTGTAATGTTTTTGTCTATCTTTAAAAACAATAAAACATTTGTTGGAGATGATGCACGTGTCTTCTTAAAGGTCATTCTCCCAACCACTGTTAAGACTAGCCTAAATATTCTTGTTTTTCTCACTTTTATTGCTTGTGAAATGCTACCTCCCTGTTACTCAGTATGTGTTTATAGTGTATTAGTGTCTTTAGGCTCTACCTAGTGTAAGAAAATGTACAACCTGTGTTATAAATTGGCCTTGTAAAACAAACTTAGAGCCATTAAAATGTACGTTTTCTAAAGCTGACTTGATTACCAGAAATACGTGTTTTCCACTTACCACAGCTACAGTAAAGGTAGCTATCAGCCAAATTCAACTCCCAGTAATCAAAGAAATCCTTATTGTTTAAATGCAGGTTTGAATGATCTCTTTTGTGTCTGTGAGAGACGTTCTATTTTGAGGAAAAATGTAACTTTCATACTAAAAAAGAACAAACAAGCAGAAGTTGGAAGAAAAGATTTCTTGTGTTCCAGTGCTGCCTTCTTTTGTATGATCCATATGAAGAGGTATGGAGCAAAAGGTAAATATTTAGATTTTTTTTATACCGACATTTGACTTTTCAGTCTAGCAGTAGCTGCTACACAATTGTCAGTATGAGTGATTTTTGCTCTTAGCATAGATGGAATACAAAAAAGCAAGAGTAAAGCTGGTCTCAATATGTTTTACACAGATTATTTTTTGGTTAAATCTTTACTTAGCTGAAGCAGAATGTATTATTGTGATTTTTAGTGTTTGTTGTTTGTTCTTAGTGCCTAATGAGCCTAAGATTGATTAGCTCTGACAGTGTTCTAGCTCTTCAGAGAAATGGTAGAGGAGCATAATGTGATGGCGCTTCACGTCACTGTCAGAAAAATTACTGCAAGCCTTATGGGTTGGCATTCATTTGTTATTAAGTTTAAGAACTCATGGAGGAGAGAAGTAATAATGTTTCAAAGCAGCTAATTTAGGGGGAAAAAAGGGTGTGGACACCTGCAAAATTATATATGGGTAATCTAAACATCAAAAACTGGAAAGGCCCTAGAAACAGCAGCAAAACACTGTAGCACTGTAGGCCATAACAGGTGGATGACAGTCTGTAGGAGCCAGTACAGATTTGTTGAAAGAAAGGCATGTCAGACCAGTTGAATCTCCTCTAACATCTGCTTCTTCCCCTCCACCCAGCAGACCTGTTATCCTGTCATAGATCTCCACCTAGCAAAGCTTTTCGTAGCACCTCAGAGGAAGCTGTCACCGAGAAGCCAGGGTGACATAAATGAAGCTGTTAGTGAGAGGATGCAGACTTGTACTGGGGGAGTGGTTGACATGATATAGTTCCAAAGTGAAAGGATAGATGTGGTTTACCTGTGGTGCATTGTCTGTAGCTTTTAACTACTTATTTTCATTCTGACATAGGATTTTGCCACTACTCTACCGGGCAATACCAGTCTGTAAACACAGGGAAAGTTAGGTGTAGAATTCAGGGTGAAGTTGATGAGTTGTGCTGGAGACCAGCCTGAGTTGTAGTGTGTACAAGGCACAGAGGGACCAGAGCAGAACTCTGCAGGCACGGCCAGAAGTGCAGAGCTGGGACACAGGGTCTGCCTGGCCTGGTGGTTCTGCTGTAAACGCCTGGCAACCTGCACTGGGGCACCACTGGCCGAGGAGACAGCAGGTGCCCTGCTGGGAACGGGGAGTGCTGTGCCCCACTGTGTAAATAGAAACCTGATCATTTTTTACGATGGGCAAAGTAATGTTTCCACTCCACCAGGCGTTGGCTAGGTGTGCTTCTTTTATTTGTCGTGATGTTTAAAGAAATGGTGGGCCAGCTGGAGAGCTAGGGGGGAAGAAGAACGGATGGCCGGAGGGCTTGACCTGTGAGAGAATGTTATGTGCATGTGACTGTGGAAGACTGATGTTCGAGGCGAGGAGTTCGGCTGCCCTCAGACCCGTGGGTGTCAGCGGCAGCTGCAGAGGACACCGGACATTGCCCTGGCCCCACAAACGAAGCCATACGGCAGGTGCGAATGGGACATCGGGTAGAGCTGCGCGGTGCAGCGAGCCCGGCAGCACCGGGGCTCGGGGCACCTGGCCGATCTGAGTCGCCTCACGGAGCCGGCAGCGGATGGGACGGGACCAGACCGCTCCCGCCGCGCGTCACGCGCAGGATTTGAAATCCCGTCCCGTCGTGCCCTGCGGCCGCCGCTGATTGGCTGGGCCGGGCGGTGCGCGGTTCAAAGTGGCGGTGGCAGCGGCGCGCGCGGCCGACCCGAGCTCCGGCACCGCGGCAGCACCTCGGCTCCGGCCCCGGCCCCAGCCCGCCATGGCTTACCTCGGCTACCAGGGCGGAGGCACCAAGAAGGAGGAGAAGGGCAAGAACATCCAGGTGGTGGTGCGGTGCAGGTAAGCGCTGCGGCCCTTCTCTGGGCGAGCGTTGGCGGCCGGCTCGCGTCGAAGCCCCGGGGAGGTCCCGCGTCGGTCCCTGCGGGACTTGGGCCCGGGCGTTCTCTGCGCTGTGCCCCGGTCGGCCCGTGTGCCCGGCGGGCCGAGGCCGCCGCCGCCGCTGTGTGATGGGCGCCGTGCAGCTGTGGCTCTGCCGGGCCGCCGTGTCTGGCTGTGGGTATCTGCCCCGGGGGATCGCTGTGGAGAGTACACCCGAGCGGCCTCGGCACCGCGCTGGGAGCCGCCCGTCCTGGGCGCTGCTCTGCCGGTGAGGTGGCCCTGCGTGCCCCGCAGGGACGGGGCACTTCCGCAGAAGCAAAGCTGCAGTGAGTGATTTCTTATGGCTTAAAAAGGCAAAAAGCTGCGGTTTCTGAACTGTTTCCCAGTATGAAGCTGCGTTGGAAGCTCAAGATGAGATAGACAGAATTAGTATGACTGGTATTCGAGACACACAAAAACTCAGACTGAATTTTGCCCTTCTATGAGCTCCTGTGGGAAGTCGCTAAGCTTTAACAGCTAAAATTGTTGCTGTGCCCGCTGTGGCATATCTGTCACATAGTTGGTGCTGACTTTCCAGTGGACAAGCTATGGGATGGAGGTCAACTGCTTAAGTAATAATCACCAAATATTTTGGTTGATGAGATGAATTTATTTTTGGTATGAAGTGATACATTTCAAGTTTCCTAAAATTAGGTTCTCTTTGTCATTCTGGGATGGCTTTGAAGAATTGCTCACTGCTACTAGTTCTTAAATAATCTGAAAGTATTATATGTTAAAACTGTAATACTGGTAACCTTTACAAGTTGGAGGTTTTTTGAGCCGGACCTGCTTACATATTATGTTTTAATGCCTTTTGCAGTCATATTCTCAAGCTTACGAGCTCTGCTTTTACAGGTGCACAATGAATATAGAAATTAAAATCAACTTAGCCTTATTTTTGCAATGCAACTGAAAAGCTTATGAAATTAATGTCATGGGATGGGTGAAACTGTTGATGTGAAGGCTATTGCAAAATACTAAGTTTATTGAAGCAACTGAGTTTGAAATACTGTCAAGAACAATCATTTTCTTTTTCATCTCATTAGTCTTACTTGTTCTGGAATAGCTTCATTAAGTATCAGTATCTATTTTAACTAAACATAATGTTCACAATGACAGTAGCATCAGGACGGTTCATGGTGTAATGTTCTGCTTTTGTTGCAACTCACAGACTAATTGCTATATCAAGAGTTAGTTTCTAAACTCCAAAAACTTTCATGCCCTTTGTAGAGCTTTTATTTTTTTAATATCCTCAATTTATTTGAGCAAGTAAATGTTTCTTCTACCTTTCCTTTTTCTTCTGCATCAAGCAGATTCTCCTGATGTTACCGATATGTAGGTAGATGCAATTGTATTGTTTTGTGTCCCAATTTGTTCCCAAAACCTGATCTGTGTGACCATATAAAAAATCTTTTCAAGCAACACATTTACCATGCTTTGGTAAAACATGAATTTGGAAATTCAAAATGCATGCATTAGCATTGTTAATGTGCATGATTTACTTCATACCTAAGGGGATGAACCTGAGATCAAATGTCTCCATGGCATACCAGGCTGCTGCTTGTGTAGTGACAGTGGTGATGATCTGTACTCCTGCTTCAACCCAGCTAAATTGTTCCCCTGATATCACAGTTGTGGGCTATTGTACTTCCTACCATGGACTGGTTCAGTGTAACACGATTACACAGCAGAATGTTCATTGTTCAGCCTGCTGTTACTTTAAAAGCCACCAAATTGAAGCTGTAACTTGTTTCTGTGAACAAGATTTTAGTGATCATCTGTTGTCATCAGTCGATCTTGCACGCAAGTGTTCCTTGGTCTGTTTAGAATCTGACACTTCAGCCTCAGTGCTATGTTGAGGAGGAAATGTTAGCCACAAGGTTCAGGAAACTCGAGATGCCATGTGCTTGTGGCTTTTTTGTGTGTTTTTTTTTTTTTTTTCTTTAACGTATAATTTAAAGAGCATCTGAAGTGTCTCTAGTGTCAAGATATTTCAAAGAGTACAAGGTTGTAGATGGTATCTTTTCAAGTTGACTGTTCAGGTCAACTATACAGGTAGCACAGACATTCAGTGCAGTAGCACTCCTAAATGAATAATAGGATTTCATGCTTTTACTTTTCAGCCCAAGGTATTTTCCATGCTTTTCAGGAGAAATTGTGGCAAATGTCCCTTTAAGGGAAGTGGTGTGCACCATGTTTGAATTAACTTAGTGGTGAAACAAAATGCTCACCATAAAGTTCAGAAAATTTTATTGTACTTCTGTTAAACCTTTTTACTATGATTGACTTTTAATTAATGTGGACTTTTCTGCCCCCAAATCTGTTGCTTTGTCTGTCTTCCTAAATTCTATTCAAATGCATCAGCATTATAAAGGTTTTGGTATTGCTGTTTACTGTCCTGCAATTAGTAGGGTCTGTTGGTATTTCTGGTGCTTTAGAGTGTTGTCATCAGCATTTGAGTCACTATTGCATTACTTTGCATGTGTAAGTGTTTTCTTTTTTTTGAAGGCTTTTATTTATACAACTATTTGGTATGTCTAATCTTCCAACTCCCTGTGTGTTCTAATGCCTGTTAACTATGTGTGCATCTAAATGATCTTAAAAGTGGTTATGGACTTGCTAAAGATATGTATATGACAAACAAAAAGCGATAGATACTTGAATTCTCTCACAGTGGATGGAAGGAGAAATAGGGTTTGTAAACTGCCAAATTGTGGCATTTTTCCTTAAACAATTACTGAGCAAATTAAAAACTTTGTTCCTTTTGCCCAGTTATACTATTCTAGATCCTTAAACTGAGTGATATCACTGCTTCATCTGTTTGTGTTCTTGTTAGCAATGGTATCAGTCAATATTCTTAACTCCTGTCTTTAGGCCTTTTAATGCCTCAGAACTCAAAGCAAGCTCCTACGCTGTCTTGGACTGTGATCAAGCAAGAAAGGAAGTCAGTGTCCGCACCGGAGGAGTGACAGATAAGACCTCAAGAAAGACTTACACATTTGATATGGTTGGTAACTGCTTGTCAAGTTGGGGACTTCTAGAAACAAGCAAGTACATAGTGTGATGTTATCGGTTATTGTATGGATAATTGGGATGTGTTTTCTTCTGTGTCAATAGGTTTTTGGAGCTCAGGCAAAACAGATTGATGTATACCGGAGTGTTGTGTGTCCCATTTTGGATGAGGTTATTATGGGCTACAACTGTACCGTGTTTGCGTAAGTAAGACAGTAATTATTGTTAGGAAATTTTATTTGTATTCTAGTTTCTTGTTTACCTTTTAATTTTTCTTCTCACAGTTATGGCCAAACTGGTACTGGTAAGACCTTCACGATGGAAGGGGAGCGGTCACCCAATGAAGAATATACTTGGGAAGAGGTATATTTTCACTCCTGAGGTCTCTCTTGTCTGTACTAGAAACTGCAGAAGGCTAAAGAAAACCAGAAGTTGATGCCTTTCAAATTCTGAAGCTGACTTTCCTTAAATGTTTGTAGATTAACAAGTAGTCTCATTCATTTATATGGAAAACAAAACTTTACATCTTTAATATATTGCATGGTACTCTTGGCAATTTTTATATGGAAGGTCATCTTTGTCCAAAGTATTCTTGCTTATATCCAGTCAGACTGTTTAGTTGAACCTCCACCCCCTAACTTCAAATGTCTTTCAGTATATTTATGAATTAAATACTCTTTAATTTGTAGGATCCACTAGCAGGTATCATACCCCGTACCTTGCATCAAATATTTGAAAAACTCACAGAGAATGGTACCGAATTTTCAGTGAAAGTCTCTCTCTTGGAAATCTATAATGAGGAGCTTTTTGATCTTCTGAATCCTACTCCTGATGTCGGAGAAAGACTGCAGATGTTTGATGATCCTCGAAACAAAGTTAGTGCTCACAAAATTTGTTATCTTGAGGCTTTCAGGTTTGTTGAGCAATGTATAATATGCATGTATTACTTTCTGACAGAGGGGTGTAATTATTAAAGGCTTGGAAGAAGTAACTGTACACAACAAAAATCAAGTCTACCAAATCCTGGAAAGGGGTGCTGCCAAAAGAACAACTGCAGCTACTTACATGAACGCATATTCCAGGTACAAATCTTCCCCATTTCAGAAACTTTGGGTTTTTTCTTTATTAAGCAGAGTCTTGCTGAAGAAGTAAGAAGCTACTGCAAACATGACATCATCTTGAGATTGTGTATCACAGTGCAGACTATCAAAAGTGGGTTAGAAAGCCAAAGTTAAAACTTCTTCCTTTTCCCATCCTGTGGGATTGTAATAGGTGTATGAAGGGGTATCACGGTTTAACTCCAACCGGCAGCCAAGCCCACCCGGCTGCTCACTCACTCCCCCACTAGCAGGATCAGAGAGAGAATCGGAAGGGTCAAAGCTTCAGAACTCGTGGGTTGAGGTAAAGACAGTTTAATAGGGACAGCAAAAGCTGTGCACACAAGCAAAGCAAGGAGTTGATTCACTGCTTCCCGTGGGCAGGCAGGTGCTCAGTCATCTCTAGGAGAGCAGACCCCCATCACAGGTAGCGGTTATTTGGGAAGACAAATGTCATCACTCTGGTGAGGGGGATGCCATCCAGTCTGGAATATCCCTTTGGTCAGTTGGGGTCACCTGTCTTGGCTGTGTCTTCTCCCAGTCTCCCATGCACTCTGAGCCTCCTTGCCTGTGTGGCAGCATGAAAAGCCCTGCTCAGCCATGACAGCATCTGTATTATCAACCCTGTGTGCAGCACAAATTCAAAACACAGCCCCATACCAGCCACTGTGAAGAAAACTAACTCTACCACAACCAAGACCAGCACAAAGAGTCTTTTAAAATCTGAGTGCTTCTCAAGTTAACAATGGGCAAGCTGTTTCTCCCTGAATGGTTTTTAACACAAGCTTCCCCTCTTGTTTAGATTTTGCATGAGTTGTTACATCTTCTGTAAATATGCAGTGTCTATTTGGAACAGTAGCCCTGGAATTCCACCTGACTCTAGCTGAGATAAAAGCATCAGAATGTTCTTACTTAGACATCTAGAACATTGAAATTCAAGTATAACTCAAAAGTTATGAAGTTAACTTTTTCAAAGCTTTCTATGTGTATGAAAGCAGAAGACATAAATCTGACGGAAACATAAGTGAAATACGTTGCTTGCATTAACATGAGATAAATACTCCTTGCAGTAGATATCATACATTTTCAAAAAGAAGATTCCTTTCTATTTCGGAAGATGTTTAGTTGATATACCTGTATCAGAAAGGTGGGTTGTTTTTATTCTAGCTGTTCTGGGTTTGGCCAGTCTTCCTTACTAAATCAACTTGGTGTAAGAGTCTTGAGTATCCTTTCCTCACCAGTAGTAGAAAATGGTGCCTTAGGATTTGTTACTGAAGTTGGAATTTCAAAATACTGCTAAGGTCTGATTTTTACAGATAACACAAGATCCTCATTTCAAAATCTGACTTCTGCAAACTAAGTTGTGGAAGTTGGGTGTAAGGTTGTATGGCAATAAGGACTGCTTCATATAATTGCAGGTCATGGAATCAAATAGAGGCACCTGGGTCAAAAGTGGCTTTCTTTTTATTATTGCTTTTGCATTCTTGAGCTGCACATGTGATACCTATGTCACTGTGGACAAATAGTGATCCAGAGCTGCAATAGTAAGCAATATACCCTGTCTGTATTGTATTTTAAATTAAAGAGATTCTGAGCATGTCTGTCTGCTGGTGAAAGGAATGGGTGTTTTCTACCATTGATTAGAACACAGAACTAATTTTGTCTGAGATTCCAGGGAATTTAGATAATTCTTTCTGCCTGGAGTGTTGTTTTATGTACAGTCAAACTGGTGTAATTTGACATCTGTGGCTTTCTATATATATAATTTTCCCATTGTAAAAACTTAATAAAAGAATAAACTCAACCTAAAGTCATCTTTACTATGAGACTGGTGAAACGCTGGAACATGTTGCACAGAGAAGTTGTGGGTTTTCCATCCCTAGAAGTGTCCAAGGCCAGATTGGATGGGTCTTTGAGCAGCCTGGCCTAGTGGAAGGTGTTCTTGCCCAGGATGGGGGGTTGGAGCTAGATGAACCATTCAATGATTCTATGATCTTAAACTGTACTACTATTTTTGAACGAAAAATTAATTGGACTTCTAAATTTTTAGTATTGGATTCAGCTAGTTGCTGATTTATCTTATCTGGAATAAAGAAAATCGCATTCCCTAATTTCACATCCTGTGAAACTGTTCTTAGCATAATGACTGAAAAAAATCTACAAGTCAGTTTTCATGAGATGCCTGTGAGTTGAGAATACACAAATGTAAGCAAAACCAAGGCATTTCTCTTGGTTTTGCTTGAAATAAGATAAATTTTATCAAGATTGAATGAGTCTAATATCATCCAGTTGCTTCACTGGTTTTAAATACCGTATTTATATGTACACACAGAATTATATTTGGCAGAATAACTTTGTGCATTGAAAATGTGTAATTTGCAGTTCATGGGCTAATGTATTCCCCAAAAAGAGCACAGATGCATAACTGGCTGCAGTGTCATATAACAAGTAGATGATTTGGCTTTAATGGAACATCTGAAACTGGTTTCTTTTACAGCCGTTCCCACTCTGTGTTTTCGATTACCATCCATATGAAAGAAACAACAGTAGATGGAGAAGAACTTGTTAAAATTGGAAAGCTAAACTTGGTAAGTATTTGAACTAAGTGTCATTGATGGAATTTTTAAAGTCATGAACTAGAGTTCATTAGAAGTTTTTTCTGATGAGAGAAAAAGTCATTTTTTCCTTAAAGTAATATGAAGTATGTTTGTCACTCTGAAAACGTTGGTCCCACTTGTCACCCCAGTGTCTCCTGAAAAACTTGTAAGCTATTTTATGTATTCTGCAACATTTTGGGGCAAGCATTGTTCAGGGTGATTTGAGACAGAAGCATAACCTGCCTTTCAGGTTGATCTTGCAGGAAGTGAAAACATTGGTCGATCTGGGGCAGTTGACAAAAGAGCTCGTGAAGCTGGAAATATCAACCAGTCTCTACTGACACTAGGAAGAGTTATTACTGCTCTAGTGGAAAGAGCCCCACATATTCCCTACAGGGAATCTAAACTCACAAGAATCCTTCAAGACTCTCTTGGAGGACGGACAAAAACATCAATAATTGCCACAGTTTCTCCTGCATCTATAAATCTTGAGGTAAGCTTAAAGTCTGAAAACATATTCCTAAAATAAATATTTTGCTAATGATACAAAAATATGAATTAAGTCCTCAGCTTGACCTGGTGTTATGTCTCTTTTTCATAGGAAACATTGAGTACACTGGAATATGCCCACAGAGCAAAGAACATAATGAACAAGCCTGAAGTTAATCAGAAGCTAACAAAGAAAGCTCTTATAAAGGTAACTAGACATATCAAAAAATGAAGTTACAGGTTAGTTTTGATTTTTGTTAGTGTAGTCTTTGTTAAGCAGAAATTGAGCATGGGAGAAGCTGTAAGTAGTAGTGCTTTTCTGAAGATTTTAATTACTGAACTGATGCTTTTAAACTAGAGCTGCTCTACTGGTACATTATTAGTCACTGCAGATATTGGAACTGTTGATAAGACTAATATTAAACAGAGGGCTATTGCTACTAGCTTGTGACTGTGGGTATTACATGTTTGCAAGTTCTTGGAAAGCTGTTAAATGACACTGGATTGGGTTTTTTTCTGGACTTGCTGTATTAGTAGGTTCATTCCCTAGAAAATCCCTGAATTAAAGTAACTTGTCAATAAGTACAAGTGAAGAGCCAATATAAAGTAGCTCTGCCCCTAAGGAAGCTGTGATTCCCACTGTAAGCTGCTAAATACAACCAAGTATGACCTTCAAATGGAAGGTTTCAATGCTCTACCTATATCTAATATATATCCAATGGTATGAATTTGGATGGTGCTATGCTGAACTTAGAAGTGAAGTGCTTTGCTCTTGTGCTTATGCAACACTTCTGCAGAGCACTACCTTTGTGAAGTACCCATTGAGCTGAACATGGAAACCAAAATAGAAATGTTCAGGTTTACATGTGATTGTTTCTTTATGCAGGAATACACTGAAGAGATTGAGCGTCTGAAGCGAGACCTTGCTGCGGCACGAGAAAAAAATGGAGTCTATATTTCTCTTGAAAACTATGAGTATGTCTTCAAAACTACTGTAAAATAACTACCAATAAATCTCAGATACTGGTACCTATCCTTATACAGAAATACTTTCAGATATGTTTTCAAACCAGAAAGTTGAAGATGGTTAGTTGACTGGTCAACGTGTTCTTTAGAAATGAATTATTACACAGAGAAAGTCTAATAGGCTTGCACTGAGGAATTTATGTATATATGGAATTTACCATAAGCATAGCCAGCATGCAGATTTACACCATGCAGCCTTTTTCCAGTGGAAGCTCATACAGGAAAGCCAACTGATAGTTTACTTCACTTTTAATAGGACTAATGGTCACAGAAAGTTTACAATGGGAAATGGTCTTAATTTTTTTCTGCCTTAAGTGAAAATTACCTGCTTTGCATATAGAAGTTAACAATACTTATTTTTCAAAATAACTGAAAACATAATGTAAAATCTTGTAGATAATCTTGAAATTGCCTCTTACTTGACTAATTTGTTTGTTTGTTTTAATCCTTGCTTGAGAGCCCTTAACGGAAAGCTGACGGTTCAGGAAGAACAAATTGCAGAGTATATTGACAAAATCAGTGTTATGGAGGAAGAGGTGAAAAGAGTAAGTGATGTTTTTCAATTGTGGCTTAAATCTACCAAAAAATTGAAGAAATTCTTCCTTTCAAAAGAAGGAAGAAAGTTTGAGGAAAGAACAGTCAGAAGATTTGTTGTTGTTGTTACTATTCTTAAAGTTCCCCAGTTAGTCAAACGTGGAAGCTTCCCAATCCTTGAAGGTATGAAGTTGAAATTACATATATGATGTTGCAGTATACAATATTTATTTTTAAAGCTGTTTTCTTGTCTACTACTATAATTTGCTTTGCTGAACTTTCAACAAAGAATCTGCTTGTAGAATGGTATCATCTCAGTTCCATAGGAGTGAAGAATGAGGGGTGAGATGTCATGAACTCCCATTAACAAATTACACAAAAATTGGGCCTCCTTGTTTAAGAGAAATGTAGATATTAATTTGCTGGCATATATAATCAGCTTTACCAACTCTTTTCAGTCTGTCTGGTTATGTTTGTTCAGTGGCATTTTTTCCTTGTGCTGTAACAGTTGTTTGCTCTTGTATTTTGAGTGGGAAAGCAAGGGATTATTACACTGAACAGTGTGTTGGCTTGATATTTTCAGTGAATACAAAGACTGTACAAACCTGTAGTTGAGCTTTAAGACCTGAGTCTTACAGCTGAAATTACATTGCTAGATGACAGTTTGCCTTGTGGCATTGTCACATAATTTCAGAGATGTGAAATGAGACTGTCGAATTTATAAATAAGTGGTGTTGCCTTATTGATGTTTGTCGTCCTATTTAGGTCACTGAACTATTCAGAGTTAGTAAAAATGAACTTGAACAGTGTAAAACAGACCTGCAAATCAAGGAGAAAGAACTAGAAGAAACACAAAAAGATCTGCAAGAAACCAAGGTTCATCTGGCTGAAGAAGAATATGTGGTTTCAGTTTTGGAGAACACCGAACAAAAACTTCATGGCACAGCTAGCAAGGTTGTCACAGTTCTTGTACCTGTAAAACAGTTTCCTATGTGTAGGAGTTTCATGGGCTATTCAAGGAAATCAATTGTTGCCAAAGCATGATGTGAGTGAGACAAGGCCTGAATTTAAGATGGAAAACTAGGATTAGATTTCAGGACTTCCTCTGAGGTAGTATTGACCGTTGACTGCTAAACACTGGTTGGTCTGAAACTAACTTTCCTTCAGGCCAGTTTGTCATGGGAGTTCCAGTGCTTTGCAGTATCTATTATCTGTGAGTTGTTTTGCAGAATAAGTTGTTTTCTTTCAAAACCTTATGACTGGTCCTGCAAAACAGTAAATTACATATAGCTGAAGAATGTGGTCTAGTGGAACGTGTCCCTGCCCATGACAGGAGGCTTGGCACTAGATGGTATTTCATGTCCCTTCCACCCCAAACCATTTTATGAACTGGGGCAGAAAAATAGCAAAACGTTTTGGATAATGTTGCCCTATCACCTCTGTATTTCATGGTATGGCTTTGTGTTTGTAGATTGGTCATAATTATCAAAACAGACTTGATGTAGGGAGAGAGAGTGTCCTGCTATTTAAACTGCAAAGTGATGAAACTTGTATCTTCAGGCACCATGACAATTTCTTTCTATTTGGATTCCTGTAACATTGGGAGGGAATGCCTGGTTTTTACATGTGGATTGTGGAGCGTTTGTATGAGACAAATAGGTATAAAAATTATTTATGCTCACTACAAAACCAAGACTCAACTATTTGTATGAATTCTAAATTATTTATCACAGGACTAGTACTGGAAATCTCTGGCTTGAGTACTATATTGAACAATATATTTACTGTCAGATTGTTCAGAAAAAGTTGAAGTGCTCAGGTGTTTTTCAGTTATTATTCTGGGATAAATGATACCTTAATTCCTTAAATACTGAGGATGTCATTTATTAATGTTCTGTTTTTAAAGCCAGAACAAATGGTCTCTAGTAGGTAATTTTTCCCCATGTTCTAAGACTATAAATGACATAACACCAGGATTTGATGTAATTTGACAATGTAAATGGAAATACCTGTCTTCCTAGAGAGATAACGCCTTTAACTCAGAACTATTGTTGCTTTTCCTTATATGACATATGCTTGACTTCTTGCTTAAAGACTGACTAAAATAACTTCAAAAATTATAGTTGCTTAGTACAGTTGAAGAAACTACAAGAGATGTATCTGGGCTCCATGCGAAACTGGACCGTAAGAGAGCTGTTGATCAGCACAATGCTGTCGTCCAAAATACGTTTGCAGGACAAATGAATGGCCTGTTCAGCAAAATACAAGATTCAATTAGTGAAAACAGTTTGAAGCAGCAAGAGATGTTGACATATTACACAAAATTTATAGGTAAGTGTAATACCTGTATCTGTAGTCATCCAGAATTTTTGCAATAGTAATCTGAAAGACCGCTTCCTAAAAAATACCTGTTTTTGGAAAGGGGAAGTGGCCTTATTTAAGCAACGTAATGATTACAGGTGCAGCAGTAATAATGTATTTGGGATGACCGACAGCATTCCTGTGCTGTAAGGGGCAATAAGATGATGACCAACAAAGAGTTCCTGTCTTCCAGGGGAACTTGTAAAAAACTTGTAACTCTTGATTTCTGTTGTAGGTGACCTCCTGTCTGCCAGTTCTTCTGCAGCAGATATTCTCGCATCACTTGTGTCAGCATCTTTTGCCTCTGTCAAAGAATTGGTGTCTGCTGAAGTTTCTCACATGTCTGAAAAAATAACACAGCATGAGAATCTATCACTTGATTGTAAAGCTGAGCTGCTGAGATTAATTGTTAGTACATTTACATATGCTTACTTACATATTTGAAACCGCTTTTAGTCAAAAGGGGTTCTGTAAATATTATATAGTTTTTTCAGATGCTCTTTACCTGTATCTGCTTTAGCACTTGACCATGATTGTGTCTCCCCACTTCCCCTCCCATGTCACCACCACAAGCTGTAATGTGCTGTAGAGCATACACTGTCATAACAGAGCATATGCATATGTACATAGATAGCTTCTTACAAATGGAGAGGAAGGAACAGCCATATTCTGGTTTACTCTTTTTTCCTTTTTCTTTTCTTCTTCCTAGGAGGAACATCAAACTGGACTAGGTAGAGCATTAAATAACTTGACACCAATCATAGAATTTGTCTTGGGGTTAAACTGTCAGTTTCAGAGTAACATGAAGAACTATTCTGCTGTGGCTGATCAGGTAATGCACATAATCTGTCTTTGCCTTGTGCTCTTCTATTTTATTTAATTTACAGATAACATGTTGTTTTTCTGCAGTATGTCAGAGTGTTTCCACTTCTTGTCTGGCCTTTTTCCCTTTATCTTGTGCCAAGAGATCTACCTTTTAATTTTCTTTCAGACTTTTTTCTTCTTCTGGGTGTTATAAATTTGCTTGTTACCTATATTGGCAGAACTACTTGCCTAAGTGCCACAGTAGAATAGTAAAATACGGATGCTTAAATCTTGATGTAATACATATTTAATAATGCATTTAATATACTTTCCCCTGTATTTTAGAAATCTAAAAAAAAAATCAATTTAGACAAGTCTTACTACTCCAAATGTTTTGTGCTGTCATATCAAAGTTTTTCTACAGTACCTTTGATGCCTGGGGAATCTTGTTAACAACCATAAGTGCAAACACTACTGCACTTATTAAAGTCCTTTGCTTCAATTTTTAGTTCTAGTCTATCTCATTATATCTGTGTAGAACTGTAGCCTTACCCTTTCTTCTTTTTTTCCCATTTTGTCATAAACAAGTCTTTGTTTCTGGTGGCCTGTTAGTCTGACCGAAATGTTTTCCCCTCCTGTCAGTTACAGCTGAAATAATGTGAAATCAACTCCCCTTGTGCAGAGGCTTTTTATTGGTTTTCAGACTTAGACAGCAAATAATCCCTGGCTTGCGAGCTCTTGTACCTTGTCTACTTTTCTGTTTTGTTTACCTTGCATGCCAGATTTTGTGTTTGGAATAGCCCACACCAAGTTCCAGTCTCAAACTTTAGCTTGTTCCAAGAGTTACTTTCCATCTTTTGTACACAATACTTTATTAATGCCTTTTGACAATTACCTTGGGGTAGAGTTTGTTTCTGTATTGATTATGCTAGGGAAAAATACCAGTTTCTTAAATAAAGATATATATCTAACTGTAAATAACCCTTTCTTTAATGAAGATGGAGGGCCATAAAAAGGAAATGGATACCTTCTTTGGAGATCTTTTCCTCACACTGAAAAAAATACAGGAAGAAACAGCCAGTGGCTTTGCTCAGCTCCAGCATAATTGTGACAGTTTAAAAGAAGAACTGGAAATGACGAGGTCGGCACATAAAAAGGTATCCTTAGAGTAAGAAAAAGTCCTAACACCAAGTGTGATTGCTTGCTTCGATTTAAACTCTGTAGTAGTAAACCATTATACTTGCTTCAGAAGAAATGTTAGAACAGTAACTAATTCTATTCAGCTGTTGTTAGGTTGCTTTAATTAGTTTATATAGGAATGCAAAAAAAAAAAAACTTCCCCTTGCTGTCAGTTTATCCAGTATATGTGCATTTGCATATATCTCCAAAAGCAAAGTGCCTGTATCTTCACTACACAAAAACCGTACCTTCTGCTTTAGAATTGCAAAACTCTTAAATTTCTGCATTTTTAATACAGGCATTCAGGTACCCTTTAAGAATGCTAAAAAGTGCAGAATAACAGTGAAACTCGTGGTATTTTTCTCAATAGAGTGCAGCCGAGTTGGTGTCTTCACTGCACAGCCAGCTCGAAATGTTTGCTCAGGAGACTCAGAAGAACTTAACTGATGCACTCACAAAAAATGGAAGCCTGAAGACCACCATCACTGCTATGCAAGAAAATGTTCACCTGTAAGGAGTGGATTCTTTTTGCTGTACACTTATGCAAGATAAACTGTATATGAAGACAGCTTCAAAATTAGATGCTTTTCTTATTTATGTTCTTATAAAGCCTCCTGGACAAGGCCTGTATGTTAGAGCTGAGTTCTTCCACAGAGTGTAGATCATAGTTCACTTTTCCCCAGAGTAAACATTAATTCTACAAGACTTTTCCTCAAGCTTCTCTTGAGTGTGTTGCAATAAGAAACTCATTTTTGGAGCAATGTGCTGGTGCGTGTCCCTCAGTGTCTGGATTTCAGAACTCTGTATTATAAAGGTTTAGCTTGAAGTGTAATAATGTATGTATTGCAACATGCTTTATTCAATTGCAGACTGAAGAACTTAAGGTCTTGCCAAGGTTGTTTTTAGTTTGTGGTTAGGGCTTTTAGTTTTCTTTTGGGTTTTTTGGTTGGTGGGTGTTTTGTTTTTTTAACAAACCTACTGCTTGCAAGTGCTGCAAATTTACTAAATAGAACAGCATTATAATCAACTGATCTGACAGAACTGTGCTATTTCACTAGTTCTGGTCTCAGATGTTTCTAAAAGTATATTGTGTTAAAATCTACCTTTCAAAATCTCTGAACTTTTACAAATATGTTGTTGCAGGAAAACTACAGACCTAGTCAGCAGTACAAATTCTAATCATAGCAAATTTACTGCATCTCTGGATGATTTCTCTCAAGAGCTCAGGAGCATAACTGCTGAAAACAAGACAATGCTGGAAGAATCCAATGACCACTGTCAACATCTTCTCTGCAACCTCAAAAATGTGTCTCAGGATGCCAATACATGGGGTGAATTTACAACTGCTCAGATGGTCAACTTTACTAATCAGCAGCTATTGTCATTCAATGATGAGAAACAGCAATTTCAGTGTTTACAAAAGGTACTTATAGTCATTTGTAGTCTAATGCAACACTGACACAAACTTTCCTGTGGAATTTGTAGAGAGGGAAGAAGTTCTCAGTTATAGTCAGAACAAAACTATGGGATTTTTGATCACAGCAGACTCACATTACTGAGCTTAAGTATTTGTCATTAGAGGAAATCAAACCCGTAAATTAAGAGGAAGACCTTGAATTTCAAGTACAAATAACCTCAAGAAATGGTGTCATGATTAATGCCGTACAGCTAACTTGCATTTGTAATATGGGCATTTTACATCATCTTGGTAGTATATATCTCTAATTCTGAAGTTTTATCTCCCTGGAGAGATATGCACAGTGATCAAATGCAGGCTGTTTTCTGAAGGATGCAAATGTATTGGTCAGATTGAATTAACATGGGAGGAAGCATTCCTTTTCAGTATCTACAAGTTCTGGACTCTTAGATAAGTTTCTCTCTCTGACTTCTGGGAGTTTTTTTCATTTCCATCACAAACTTCACATTCCATCCTTGTTAGATAATGAAATAGGCAACTCCAATCTTTTGAGAACTTTCAGAAGAACTAGAAACTTCACACAGAATATTCTGAGTAGGAAGGGTTGAGTCCAGCTCTTAACTGTTAAAAGCATTTGCAGTCTCGAGACAACTGTTGTACCTGCTGAACACTTCAGGAGTTTCATTTCAATGGGAATGGCTAAAAACCCACGTTTTCCTTTTCTCCTACAAATGCATTAAGGTTCTAGTGCTTGTAAGATGTTCACGTTCAATTGAATAGTCTCATTCTGTGCAGTGTTGTGCATAGAAGCATGAAGAGTCTGATTTGAGCCAGATGGCATCATCTTTATTCTTATGACTGGCTTTCTAAAATGATCATACTTTCTAAGAAACTGACTCTCTTCTGAAGATAGCTCAAAATGAGAGTGTAAAACTGGCACTGAAACTTCTCACTTTGAGGTCTCTCAGTTGTTTCGTTTCAGGTCATGTCAGTAATCATGCACCACATCTTAGAAAAGAGGCAGTAACCTTACCTTTCCTGTTAACTTGGTGTTTTTAATTGGGTTGTTTTTTTGTTTCATTTTCAGAAAAACGAAGAAAACTGTGATAAAGCAATAGCTGAAATTGCTGACCATATTGGCAGCCAAAAGGCTGCTGAGGGGCAGGTACTAAATGGCCTTCTTGATAAGATAAAGGTGGATTGGGAGATACTTGTGAAGCAGAAGCTGGCACTTAATGAGGAAATACAGCATGGACTAACTCATGTTAATGGTTTCCTGCAAGAGGAGCTTAAAGTGGATATTCCAACAGGTATTTAAAGCAGGTCGGGGACAGAAGGGTCTAAGAGAAAGCAATTTGAGTTCCAGAATTGGTAAGTGAAGGTTAGTGGGGACATAATGCAACTATCAGCCTTACACCTCTTTTAATATGTATGCAAAGAATGGTCACTGAACAAAGCATGATTTCTGTATTAAGCTGATGTAAAATTGAGGATCTGAAATTAAAGTGAACATTGAACAGTGTAAAATCTTCATTAAAGGGACGACTCCCCAGAGAAGAGACTACTGCTATCCAGTCACACTCGTGAGAACAGAGCCCCGGGAGCTGCTTCTGGAGCAATTAAGGCAAAAGCAAGCAAAGCTTGATGATATGCTAAGCAGTGTGACAAAGGAGATGGAGGATAATGCAGCTCAGGTATGTATATAAATGGCAATTGAGGCTCATGAATGAACATTTCACATCCTGGAGGTTTTTTCATGCCCTGTGGAGAGTTGTCTGGAACCCCAGAGCTATTGTAGCCTTTGTGTTTGACAATGTACTTGGAGTCAAGTTTGCTGAGGTTTTGACAGAAACATTCTCTTGAACAATATATTAATAATTTAGACTTCATTTCTGTTTTTCGGACATGGAAGTTCCATGTTTTTTATAGAGCTGATTGTGCTTAATGCATTCATTGAGAAAATTCAGACATTAAATACATTTTTCTGAAAAACTTCTGTTCTAGGACCCGTTGGAAAAGGAAGGAGAGTTGCAAGAATCCAGTGAAAACCTTGCTTGTGACAAATACTTAATGGATACAAACGTATATTGCCACACAAATGGTGGTGTTCCTTTTTTCCAGGTAACTTCCACAGATAAGCAAAACAGCTGTTTATTTCAGAGAAGAAAAGTTATTGTTCCATAATAGTGCTGTGGTTTCAAGTCATTTATAATTTAGTGTAGCCTCACAACTTCTTTAAATCCTGTAGAATATATTTTGGTAAACTTGAGTACATGTAACAGCAGATTCTGATAGCAGTTAATAGTGGACAAAATAATGCAGATTTCTGACAAGCTGGACAGACAGTTGAAAACTCCTCAGCAAATAATCCTGCATGAAAAGAATTGTCATAATTTGCTAGACAAATGTGTGTTAATGGAAGAGTTGAAATGATGTGGAGTATTTTTTAGAGGCCTGACAGAAATACTGTCATTCTTAATTCTTCATGGAATTGGGTTGGGGTTTTTCTACTTGCTTGTTTTGACCCTTTTGGTCTACTAATGTATTAGTATAAACTTCTTGGTACATTAGTGTAGGGGCTTTCTTGCTGGAGGGAGCATGTTTTCTTGTTGTGGATCCTTTAAAAGTAGCTGCTGAGCTTCTGTATCTCTGTGGTCAATCTCTTTAGTAACTGCAGTATATTAGGAACCTTTTTTAGGCATTATGTCAACTTTTTTCCTCAGTACTGCATTGTATGTGAGCAAGAAGTCTTTAATTTCTTTGTATTTTCTTAACATGGGGTGTTTTCTTTAAATCCCAGCACAAAAGAAGTCACAAAAAGGGTAAAGAGAACAAATCTGCAGCTACAGTGGAGAACAAAATGGAGGATATGACAGACGAGTTTCTTCACAAATCTAAGCTTCCTTTAAGATTGCTGAACTAAGATATATCCACTGCAAATCCCCAGTTTTAAATATTTCTATCTTATTGTCTTACTGAGCCACAACTTTTTTTTTTATTCTCAGTCTCTCTATATATTGATGCAAAGTTGAATCAGAAGATTGCCCTGCTCATTGTCATGCCTTGGTCCCATTTTTATGTGTTGCAGCTTGCAAAGTTTTAAGAAAAAAAACCCTGCAGATTATGGTGCTGTTATGTTAAATATATATATATGTTGTCAAGGAAGAAATAATTTTCTGTTTCTCAGTAGATGAAAGGGATGTAGAAATATGCTTTGTCAGCATTATCAGTTACCATTTCATATGTTAACGAACTGTAAATAAGTGTTCTGCTTTTGTACCTGCTTTTTAATGCAGTTCTCTTAACTGTGATACTTCAAATAAATTGATACATGGAAAACAAATGTAGAAGCACCTCAGAGTAAAAACAAACTTACCCGACTTTCTTACAGTGCCAGGTTTAATTAAGCTAAAACATTATCAGCTATATCATAAGTATTGTGCTGTCAGTAAAGGATGGCTCTCTCCCTTTGTTTCATAACAAGATAATAGCTTTATTTCAGTGCCTCTTCACTCTATGAAATCTAGTTTCACTGCTGGGTCTTGGGCTTTTTGTTTGTTTGAGCCCCACTGTTCTTATCTTGATTTGCAGATGTGAGGTGTTGGCTGGGACACAATGTCAGTCAGAGTTTGTGTATCATAAACTGGCAGCATTTCTTTGAGGGTGAGGTTCTTAACATTAAAACATGCAAACGGTTACAAATGCAGCTTGTGGGTTGTATAGTAACAGTGAATTTCCAGTAATACACAGTAGCATTTGACCAGCTGTTCTTTTCATGCTCCTTACCTGGAAATTTGAAGAAAACTTCAAGCTGCAATGTGCTAATGAAGTGGATGAATGAGAGTAGGGAGAGATGCTGGAAGGCATCCTTGATTACATTGAAGCACTAATCTTAGGTAATTGACCAAACATGATTTAAGAGATTGTCCACTTTTCTATTTTCAAATAGGTGGTCCATGTATTTACTTGTCTCTGAGCACATATGTCAACTAGTTACACCTTGCAGCCTGTTCAGGCAGCACACTGCAGTGTTGCTGCTAGAGCCAGAAAGACAGCATTTGAAGTATACCCTTGCCCTGATTCTCTGACCTGTAGCATGAGAGAGACTATTAATCAGTTGTCTGTCTGAAACACCCATCTTGCCTCTTATTTATGCTTTCTTTCACTGCTATGGGCAAAGCTCATTGCTTTCTGACACTCCAGTAGCAGGAGGAAAAGCATTCATTCCCTTTCACATGACTAAGAAGCACAAATACAACTTTGTTTCAGGTTTTTTGTGTTGTTGTAAGTGGGAGGTAGCTTAATATCATCTTTGTGTACCTACCTTATCTACCAAGCCTTTCTCCTGCTCTAAGCTACTTGAAATACTGGAGGTTGCAGGACTATATTTTTCAGAGTGTTGGGTGTATTGTCAAATTCTGGCACCTAAAACTTAATGGGCTTAATTCTCCAGTGCCTGGGATCCATTTTCTTGCACCATAATCTTCCACAACGGTTCAAGAAATCATTTTTAAACTAAACTTCAACCCAAAGGGTTGGTCCCACAGCTATATTCAATAGCTTAAGCCAAAAGAGAGAGGCTTGTGCAAGCCTTTCACCCTACTATGTTTTCCCTGTGGAGTTGGCAGGGTTAGTATGAACAAACAAACTGGTTTGTTTACAGCCAGTAACTGAAGAGGTTTGCATCTGCAGAATCATGCCGTATTTTGTGCTCCCTGTCTTTATTCTCTGGAACTCTACCTTGGCTGTTCAGTTCCTGCAGTACAGGCACAGCCTGCTTTCATTAACAGCTCTGTGAATCTCAGGGGCTGCTCGCACACGTTCTCTTTTTCTAAAGTAGCCCTCAAGAGTGGCGTTGTGTTTTGGCAGTGATCTGCTGATCATTGTTCCAGTGGCCCAGGTACCCAGAGGTCACAGCAACGCTGCATAGGATGCAAAATCCGGCTGCAGAGCGTGTCCCGGCCTCTGTCCGTGCCTCCTCTCCCACTAGATGGCCCCAACACTAAAGGTTGACCTGAGCTCACGTAATGGCTGCTACTCACGACTTGGAAATAAGGGTTTTGCCAAGCTTCTTATCAACATCTGGTGAAAGAATATGTTTCAAAAACTAATACGGAATTTATGCTTCCACATGGTGAATTCTATACTAAAGTTGCAGTAGGGGGTTGTTTAATTAAGAGCCACGTTTGTGAAAAAGATGAGCCAGTATATGTCTTAGGCTTTGTTGCAGGCAAATAGATGCTCTTGATAACTAAATTATTGTCCTGGCCTGTTCTCTGGGTTCCCCACCATGCATGCATTGCCCAAAGCAGAAAGCAGCACTAATTTGTTTTGGTGTATTGTAGGATGTATGACAAAGACAAAAGAAGGGTAAGAAAAATACAGTAACAGTTTTTTCTTGTATGCAGTCATTGTAATCATAGGTCTGACCCAGAGGGAAGAAATGGCACTGTCCAAGCTAACTTGGTGGTTTGATTTTATCCTGGTGTAAGGCATCCTTTACAAGAAGGGTACAAAGCCATTTCCACAGAATAATTAAGCAGGTCATACCCACACTGCCTGACTCCAGCTGAGCATGAGGGAGAGTTGTAGTGACTGGGGCTGTAGTACATGGCCACGTTCTAATTAACCTGATGAGTATTTTTTGAATTCTAGATTAATGGTTAAGTGAGACAGCTCTTAATTTAACAAAAAACTTAGATAGAATAAATACGTGGGGAATTGAAATAAGGAAAATTAAGTTTAAAAGTATGTAAAGGAGGAAATCCAGAGAGAGCAGTGAGAGGGCCACAAGAGGCACAGACAGTTAAAGGCACCAGCTTCCTTTTCAAGTGAAAAATGAGCAGCCAGGGGGAAAGAGGCAAAAAAATCTTTCTGCTTCCTCCTGGAAATCAGGGAGCTGTGGCACTTGCTGCATCAGAGTTGTTGGGGGATGTAACGTTTATTTGAAGAGGGAAAAGGAGACTAAGCTGACTGGCTGCTATTGATGACTGCCTTTATTTTGGGTACCAAACAATTGCAGGGGGCTAGAGAGGAGTGAGGAGAAGGCGCAGAGTTGCTAGACTGCTTTTCTTTTTCCTGTTAGGTGTCAGTCACCATTGCAATTAGCTGTTAAAAGGGTAGAGGAAACAAGAGGAAGCCTTTTAACTCTTTGGAGTGATAAAAAAATTAAGCTAGGAAGAGCTGGAAAAATAAAGTTAACATTCTTTTTTCATCAAAAAGATATTTAAGGGGAAAAAAAAGAAAGAGTTCTAATGTTCAAGAGCATTAAAAACAGGAAATGCATTTGCTAACTATATATTTTTAAATTTATGTCCTTTAAAAAAGCGTTTACAACCATTTGACTGCTATTTTTTTTTTCCTGTTACAAACTGCTTTTTATGATAGAGGGCAATGCCCTATAAACTGCATGCCCACACATGCAGTTACTTTATAAAGTTAAATAACAATAAATCATGCTATGCTTTGCAGTCATAGGCTTTAAGTGACAGGGTGCTACTATAGGTGAGATGCAGACCACCTAGCAAAGTAGGCTGTCCTTGCAGGCTGAACACAAACTCCATCCAAGCAGCCTTGCTGTGCTCAGTCTTGAAACTGGTGAAAGCACAAGCACAGCGAATGCAGTGAAGTGAACATTTATGCTCCTATATCAGAATAGTTCTAAAATCATCCTTGGCTCCCTAGAAAAGGGTCTAGCTACCAAAGGGAAGGCATGGTATAGCTACACAAGTGCTCCTCAGAGAAATAGCAGCAAATGCTTGGTCTAGCAGTCTCTCATCAGGGAAGAGGTTAGAAACAAGCTGACTTTTATATTAAGTCTGAAAATTGTTCCACGTTTCCAGCTTTCTACAACTTTATGAGACAATTGTCAGTTTTCTAGTGGCACTAAGATAAATTTTGTAAAATAAGGGAGATTACCTGGATTGCTTTCTTTTTGTCCAAAATATTAAACCTATATAGATATTCCCCTGACTTCCTTAGTTATACTTGAAATACTTTTGTCACTCTTGGCCTGTTTATAACATAATCATTTGCAATTCAAAGATTGAGGCACAGTAACTCAAACTTTGAACTTGAGTAGTGCATTTCCTTTATTAAAAATGACCAAATAAAGGAATGAAATAAACAGAAATATTGCATAAAAAGTACATTAGTTTTTTTTCAGAGCTTTCCAGTTCTTGTTAATATATATATAATTTTTATTATAATTTTATTCTGAGAATGTCCAGAGCATTAAAGCTACTATGTGAAGATTTTTTTCATGTGATAATGATTTGAATTTTCATTGGCAGAGGTTAATTTAAAAGCACATATGTTTTTCTTAATTAACATAGAAGTTTTGTAAAGTAAAAAATAACAATTAGGAGGAAAGAATATATGCTTTTTTAGCATTTTAAAACAGATTAAATGCACGATAAGATACTTCTCTTCCTCCCCGGCCGTTCAAGTGATAATAATGAATGGTGCTTCTCCAAGGACTGATTTCCCCACTGCACAAGTCCAGTCTTGCTAATTCTGCTACAGTAATTTGATTTATAGTAAAGAAGTAAGATGCAGGATCAGAATCTCCATTTTCCAAAGTACACACAGAGTTGATAATGATGCCTAAAAAACCCACAAAACAATCTAAGGTCCTCTTAGGTCTCTATGGCCAAAAGATTTGATGGTATTTGGAAGGGTTTGTCTAGGCAAGTGAGACAGTTGTCTTCATCCCCAGTTCTGTATGTTCTTCTGCAGGTACTTCAAGCATACCTACTTCCCCTACTTTGGAAAATGACTTTGGGATTTTTCAGGATAGGATGATGTTATTGTTCTGTTGTTAAAGACTAAACCCAATGTCAGCTGAAGCTTAGCATTGCCTGCAGTGGCCACTGTGTCACATCAGTGTCCTTAGGCAAAGTGCTTATCACAGGAAGAGGAACCTTTTAAACCTCCAGTGAATGGCAGAGACATCCTCTGTCCTGTGGTACATAACTTCATGCTGAACCTGAGCACCACTGCTCTCTCTTTGGAAGCAGAAATACGTGAACATGTTTCTAAGGGAGTAAATTCCAATTTGGGGTTTTTTGAGGTTGGTGGTTGGGTTGGTTTGTCTTGTTCTTTGTGACACAGAAGAGCTTAAGTGATCCCTGTCATATATAAAGATTGGTTGGGGAAATTGGTTTTTCACATTTCAATTAGCTTCCTCTAATGCTTAAACCTAAGCAGCATTGTCATTATGTTCAGAAGCTAAAGGAAACAAAGAGGTGGATCACTTATCACTTGCTATAGCCACCATCTTCTCTGACTTAATTAAAATATGACATTAATTTGAAAACCATTCAGCTATAGATATACATTTAAATGGTTATAATATAATAATGATAGGCGCCAAAATTTTGTTCATTTACTCTAACAGTTTATTTTAGGAAACTCAGTCCAGCAGGATGAACCTTAAATATACAAATTAATGCAAGGAAGAAAATTTTATGATGTCTGTTAGTTAATACAGAAGCCAATCTTATTAATCATGGATTTACAGAGGGCTGTTTTATTAGATGTTAACCATAGCTTATGTTGACAATTGATTTTCATTGTAGGACAACTAAATTTATTATTTGTAAAAAGATAAAGATAATTAAATTGACTTTATAAAGGTTACTATAATAAATGTTAGTACCTGAGAATAGCAAACATAAAACTGCCTTAGCAGCAAAAATTCAGTTAAGTGTTAGGTGCTTTCTTTCCGTTACATTTAATAGTCCCTGAACATTTTTAGCCTACATTTTATTTTCCAGAGTTTACACCTACTGCTGTGAAAAACTGTTTGGGTTGAAGCCCAAAATAAACTTTCAGTTTATTTTCTTTCCAATAAAACAGGAAAAAACATTTTTAAAGTTATAGAAGTAAAACAAAACAAAGCTTTAAGCACAAACATATTATGTAATGCAGTTTTGTCCTGTTATTTCTCATACTTGTCTTAAAATTATTCAGACTCTGTTGAAAAATATGTTGGAGCTACAATAAAATCTGACACATAGGGGGTTTTAAGAATTAAAAATAGTTATTAATGGAAAAGAATTATTAAGGAAATTAATTTGGACCTTTAATTCTTGCTCTAAGGGAAAGTACAAATCTTGCACTGCTGGGATCCAAGTATTACAGAGAAACTCCTCATCTCTGTGTCATTCCTGCTGTGTGAACAGCCCCAGGAAAGTGAGTACCCACTCTTGGTGAAAGTGAGAAGGGTGTGAGCACATTGGTGCTGGCAATTCCTGCTGCCATGTTTGAGGCTGCCTCCCTGGCCTGCCAACAAAAGCTGCTGTCACAGCACAGCCCGTGTCCCTCTTCCCTTGCCACCACAGTTTGGATCTTCTATTCATGGGACTGCAAGCATTTCCTCTTGTGTCTTGTGTGCTCAGGGGACTGATCTTAAACCCCTATGGAGTTTGGTGTGACAGAGGATGGAGTTCAATCCTCACCACATTTTCAACAGCCATGGTTGATTTTGGTGGAGCTCAGGAGTCCAGGTGAAGCTTTGGTGGACATGGTCATCTTTGTGGTCAAGCTGTGTCTTGGGACCAGGTTTTCCTCCCAAAGCAAGGCATAGCCTGAATTCAGCCTTTCTCTGTTGATTTAGGCACCTATATGGAGGTACCCAAGCCAGAACCTCGTAATACTCTGCTCTCTCCAGTGCCAGGGGAGACAGACAGGAACTGTGTTTCCCTTCAGCAACTACATGGGAACCTAAGAAGGTAGTGATTTTAACTTGGATGCTACAAGTGAATAGCTGAATCTGGGATAGGCATCACTCCCCTTAAATTTTCCTATTGTGATTTTTTTTTTAATGTTAAAGACATTTATTGAAACATAAAATACAGATGTTTTGGCTGAATTTTGACTCGTCACAGCTACCTCAGGCTGTCCTCTTAGGCACCTTCAGATTGTTATAAATAGCACTTTCTGAATCTCTGTGCACAATTGTAGTGAAGATGCTGACGCCATTACAAGAAACTGATATTGTCTGTTTTTAATACATTACTAAATCTGCTCAGGGCTAAGCTAAGGCAGACTTATTCTTCAGGCAGTTTCCATGTTGATGCAGTATTTACTTTAAAGGAAAGGCCATGATCCTGTTCAAAGACATGATTTCCCCTCTCTCCTCTGCTGTCATTAGAGTCAGATAACAGGAAGAGACAGTAAGATAACTGCCACTTATTTGGATTTCACTGAAGCTTTCAGGCAGAAACAGGGACGCCAGCCAGAGCCAAATCAATTCATTTGAATGATTTGCTGATTATCCATGTTAGTTATTCCTTGATTATCTTGCCTGTTGTCCAGGACTAGCTCTTTGCCTTTGGGCTTGGGTTGGCTGTTTATTTTAACCTATTATTTCTAGGGAATATTCTGCAGCATGAGTAGTGCACCCCAGTCTGGAGATACCAGAATAATTGGCACTGCAAAAACGGAGGATTGGTATTTTAATAATTGATGGGCAGGAAAAAAACTTGATCATAGTTTTTTTGTGGGAGCCTCTTAACTTGTTAGTGAAGCAGGGTTAATAAAGCCTGTAATAGCTTTTTCCAAGACTTTATCTTCAACATTTGGGTCACTGCTTTTGTGTTATCATTAATGTTTATATTATGAACATTCCAAGAGCCTCCCATCAAGATACATACCTGTAGAAGAATTTAGTCTAAAAGACTGGTGTGGGAGCAGGTGAACATGCACAAACATGCATGGATGTGTTGACATGAACTCCAGCAGCAGCATAATGTGACAAAGGTAGGTGTCCAGGCCCCCAGTTTATAGTCCAGAGTTGCTGAACCACAATCCTTTCCCTCTCATCTGGCAGCACAGATGCTGCTGTAGTCACTGCTGCATCCCTGCTGGGAGTTCATGCTCGCCATTCCCATAGCACTCATTAAAAAAAAAAAAAAAA
>VZRZ01001071.1:1466949-1478562 GCA_013398175.1 Climacteris rufus
AAAAAAAAAAAAAAAAGTGATGCTCCTAACAGTTTTCTTGAATGTAAGCTTTCCTTTTCATAGAGTCTACTGTCATATAAGATTATGAACTATAGCAAAGTTTAGGAAATTTGAGTCAATAGCATTGAGATGCTAAAGTGTGTGATGGTGCTACAGTAGCAGGTGGCTACTTCAGTCAGATTGTGCAGTCTGACTACATTCCTGCAACCAAAGGGTCTGAAATATTCTTCAGAATCAAAGGTCATGTTCTTTACTTTGGGGCTTCTGGTGACAAAGAGAAAATGAAGCCTCTGAATTTGATTTTCTTGCATTCTCATTACTTTCCAAGTGAGGCAGGCCCTCAACCAACAGACTGTTTTCTGGCTTTTAACCACGTGCGTTTTAACAACATAATGTAGATAAACATATACAGCTTTCTCAACAATAGAAATAAATCACTTCAGTCTATTCATTATCAAGCCTCAGTAACTAAGGCAGTTGCATACACTCTGAGCTAATGCAGGAGACATTTGGAGACAAAGCTGTGACCAAAATGAGATATTGTCATTATAAGTGATGAAAGAAAAAAACCTCCATGACAAAGCAATACAGATAAAATCAGACAACATGTTTTGCAGCCAAACACACAGAACAAGAAACTCATGATACTATCAAAATTATGGGCCAATTTTCCCTCCCTCATGGACTGGAGCAACTGGTGCAGCCTGTGAGGTAAGGCTCTCTGCCCAGACAAGAGTGGCAGCCACTGGGCCAGGGCTTGCTCCCTGTCTCACCAGCCCGCTCTCCTCTCCTTCCTCACCAGCCCGCCCTCCTCTCCTTCCTCTCCAAGCTGCCCTCCTCTCCTTCCTCACCAGTCTGTCATCCTCTCCTTCCTATGTGTGTGTGAGCTCTGTTCATTTTGCTTGTCAGTCAGGACAAATGGAGGAGTCTGAGGACAGACTGATAAACCACCAATTACAGAGCAAAGTCAACAAGAAGACATGGCACCACAGTGGCCGGTGGGAGCATTTGTTCAGTGAGGGGAGAGAGCTCCAGGAACAGATACAACTTTCACAGCACAGATAACAGGTTTCCTTTTGACATTAGTCCCCAATGAAGTTGATCCAACCTGTAGTACCTGCAAAATCAAACTTTTGGCTGGGCCAACAAATCTAGTCATGCTGAAACTTTAAAATACCCAGTTTCAGTCATACACTTTGCTATAAACATCATGTATTAATGTTAGCTGGATCAGATCTGATAAAAATGTCCAAAGAGGAGTCAATTTTTTTGTTTAAAGATTATACTTTTTAAACTCACAGGCGTCTGTTGACATCTGTGCATCTCATTAGGAGAGGAGCATTGGAGCTGCTTTACAAAGACCATTAATTCCAATGTCTTCTTCCTGTCAGTGACCAGAAGAGGCTACTGAGGGGAACTGTGTGAGAAACAGGCAACAGTAGAAAAATCCTTTCCTGCCTTCATCAAACAGCACTGCAAGGGCTTCCTGAGCCAAACACTGTGAGCAAGTACTATGTTTAATCCTCATCAATGTGCCTATCCTCCATTAATTTGTCTTCTCTTTTTCTGAACTCATTTGTACTTTTGGCATCCAGCGCTTCCCATGGCAACAAGTTTCATAATTTAATTACGCGCTGTGTGAAAAAGTACTTCCTTTTGTTTGTTTTAAACCTACTAAAAGAGAATTACAGGATGCACAACAGAATTGCATGAGCAGACTTAAATGGGCAGATAATGTGGAACGACAATGGAAAATCAGTCTCAGTGCAGAGAACTGGAAACCAGCTTTGTTTTTGCTTTACTCTGACCACCAGTACAGGGTTAGTTAGTACTTCCTATCGTTCCTCTCCCTGTCATAAATAAGCCAATTCACGTGATTAGTGTGAAAAGTCAGAAAACAATCTGAAGTCCCTACAGAAATGGCAAAGTTTGTTAGAAAGATGAGGTCTGAGGTCTTCTTTTCCTCTAAGGGCAGAAAAGATGTGGTGACTGCTGTGCTGAGCAAGGAGGGCCTTTGGATTTGAAATTTCTAGGTGATGCAACAGTTAAAATATCAGTATGATTTGGGGCTCTTGTGGAGACACACCACAGGGAAAGAGCAAGTGAGTCTCTCTTCTTGGAACTGACGTGCGATAGCATCTGGAAAAGGTGAGTGCAGTTCTCTGCACCTCGTTACTGAGAAGCCAAGCTGGAGGAAGTTCAGAGAAGAAGAGCCAACTGTAGCTATATGCTTGGAAGAACTGCCTGATGAGAAAAAGTACAAAGAGCTGACAGCATAATTTGCTAACCAACGCTTAGGGAGCAAGATGATGTAATAACTGTCAACTAATGTTTTAAGCGTAAACCTGCAGGAATGAGAGGAACTAGGTCAGTGTGGGCCAAGAGAGTAGCATAAGTAGTGACAGGCATAAGAGAAACAAAACATAATAACAATACTCTATCATCCCCGGCCTTGCCCCACATCTGGGTTTGACCTGGGCGTTCCTGGTCTCAGCGCGCACTGTCTGCCAGGAGCACACAGGTCGTGATGCTCCCGCCCAGCAGACAGAAGTGTGGGCACAAACTCAGCAGTGCCATTGCCCACTCAACAGTGCCATTGCTATGAAGAGGGGCTCGAGTGGTGCTTGCATGTCCCAAAAGCAGCAGAAGCACTGTTCATGTCCCGTTCACACTACTGTCTGTAGCAGTGCTGGCAGAATTTTGGTTCAGGTGTTCTCTGCAGAAAGCACATCCCTGGGTCTAAGTTAGGGTAGAGGCAGACATGGAAAGACTGATCCTGTTTGGGCTTTATCCACAGTCTCTAAGAAACTACTCATTTCATGAAACCCACAGACAGTGAGAATGACATATTCATAGCCCATATGTGAACCAAATATGAAGAAAACTGTAGAAAATGCAACGGGCAAAATTGAAAGTGCATTGGATTGCAACAGTTCCAACTGCAGCAGGATTTGAGGAGTGTGCACTGTGGCCAACACTATTTCCTTGTGTTACTTTCTGTGATTTAATGGTTATCTACAGCATCCTGACTCTTTAGGAATTTACCCTTCAGTGTTACAGACAGAGGCTGTGGTGCTCTCTCCCAAACAAACCCATTTATCTATAGAACACACTTATCCTGACTAACTGACTTTAACACACATTCTTACAGTTTAATATTTTACAGGTGTCAGAAGGGGGCTATGAAGGCTACATAAAGAGCAACATCATGTCTACCAATAGATTCAGTCCTGAGGGAAAATGTAACATAATGTGAAAGCAGCTTGGGAAACTGCAGAAATTAAGTGATACAGATGGCACAGTTTAGGCACATTTTAATATTAATTTGCTTATTTATCTTCAAAAGTAGAGTACTCTGACTTGATTCTGTAATCATGGTATGATTAAATTTGCCTTTATTTATGGTCAGATTTTCAGTGCAGCTGAGACTGTAGAAAACCTCCTTTCTTCATGGATAAGTCTCTTAGAAGGTAATGTAATGGCAAAAGTCAGAAAGGGTTCACACAGTTCCTCCCAGACCGGCAGATGTTCTTCAAAGGATAAATGGGAGCTACCTCTAATTTCAGTTTTAATTGGTTATATCATGTTAAGTAATCCTGAGACTTTAATTTGCACTACCTTCTTAAGAAAGTTATTGAAAATTTATATATTTCCCAAAGTCAGATTACATAAAATCAAAACACACAACTACACAGAAGGCAGTGTAAAACTGTTCTTCTAAAATGGAGATATTTCTTCAATTAATTTCCAGTACATGTTGGTAATATTATACAAGGAATAATTTTGGTCAACTATGATTCTGTAATTAATGGATCTCTCCCACTATCTACAGTATCTCTACAGAAATCTGTCTTGGAGAGCAGTCTGCTTTCTGCATCTCCTCCCCAAATGTTCTATGTATCCATTGAGTCTGAAGAGGTTTTAAAAAGCCCATTTTTGTGCACATGCCAATTATATCTTTGGCTGTACCTTGACATGTGAAGAACTGTGTGGATTGGCATGTGACCCATATGCATAACATTTCTCTTTGCTCTTTGTTTGAATGATCTCCTCAACCAGCACTGCCTGTGGCGGCCTTGGAGCCCTTAGGAGCAGACATGCTTTAGAATGATGGAGATTCATTGACAGTGGAAGGGGATCCCCAGTGTAGTGCAGGATCCTTCTCCAGGCATTTCCTGCATATGCCTTCTCCAGCAGATGTAGGTGCAGGAGTGTGGGCTGGAGATCTGCCTCTGAATTACTGTGCAGCAGCTGAGCTGCACAGGCACAAGCTGCCCCTCTACGAGGATGCAGAACTAAGCTCTGGTTTGAAGTCTGTCTGCCTCTTCTCAGCAGCCTTGTATCACCTGTCTGTCTGCTGAGAATACTATTCAGGCACCTATTTATATACTTTTTATATTAATTTTGCTCTAATGTTTTAAAGTAAGGATTTTAAAATAAACAAAGTATGGTTAGAGATCAGTATTTTGATTAGCATCTGTATCAGTTTGGTTCTGGTGTAATCGTTTGACTTCAAGGAAACATCTGGGCTATGGTTTAGATTCTCCAACACTAAAACTTCTTTGTGTACACCTACAATTTCCGACCCCAGTACTGGGATCAGGGAAGTTTGTGAGATGGACAAACTAAGGAAGGATTAAGAAAAAAGTTGGTCAAACCCAATCCTTCAAGTATTAGGAAAGTACTGTAATATTTTAGATAGATTTTAGATAGATAGACAGATTTTAGATAGATACAGGTTTTATACTCACATATTTATTTTCATGTCAAACATGATTTTTTTTCTGTTTTGCTTTTACCTGAAGTAGTATAATAAGTAGAAGTTGCATTGTGTAACTCTCCCGACATCTCTGGCATGAACTACCAGTGTAATTGAAACAATGAGGTCTTTGGGCTCAGAGACTCAAGGTTGGGTACTGTCTGTGACTGATGCTGCTGTGTTTTGCCAGTTGATTCTGGACTATGCAGTTTCCATCACAGGGACACCTCAGCTCAGGGGCAGCAGCAAGAAGGGGAGATATCTGTCTTAGGGAAAAATTACTCTTCCTTTCCTTTCTGCAATTTAATATTATACTTTATGAGATATTTCCATGTGCAACCATCAAGGCATATTCTCTCATTCTATTATGAAAGAGAAATAATTTGCCTTTGAAAATCATCAGCTTCAATGGACCCCAAATCCATTACTCCAATTACTTGAGTTCTGAATTTATCTCTAAGGCAGTTCCTCCCTTAGCCTTCTAGAGCCAATTTTACCCAAGTATTTTGGCTTCTATCCATGGAAATGAAGCCTTTGAAGAGCTTCTGCACCTGAGAGTCTTTCAATATATTTTTCAGATGAGGCTAGATTTCAGATCCATCCTTCTAACCTCACTGTTAAACAACCATTAATAGTTAGCTAGATGGTTATTGTAAGCTTCTATATTTGACTATTAATAGCAACTGCATGTGTGTATCTGCTCCGGATAAAACAAACATATCTAGGGATTGATTTTATGATGCCAAAATGATAAAGTTTGCTAAAAAATGTAGAGTGAATGTGTAAGCTCTGGAAAACATTAACAAAAATAACTAAGTAACACTCCCTTTTCATACCTAATTCCTACTGACATCAAATTTAGCTGTGTGTACTTTGGACTCATTGGAACTGTTACCGTGAAAAATCTTGCTGCACAAGCCCTCTTTGAAACATATAGTATTTTGTGTTTTGACTGCTCTGTAAAAAAAAAAAAAATTTTTTTTTTTTTTTATATCTTAAAAAAAAAAAAAAAAAAAAAAAAAAAAAAAAAAAAAAAAAAAAAAAAAGAAGAAAAAAGGATGTTTGTCATCACTGTAGTTTAGGCAGATTCTCCATTGTCTAGTATCTTGTTATAGTCATTTATATCAACACAGAGTGGGTGTACAGTAGCCAGCAGTCTGTGTTAGCAGCATTTTAGATTCAGTTTGCACTTACGTAAATGATTGTGCAAGATGTGAGAGGCAATCTAGCCCCTGGGAATTATACATGGTTTTGGGCGTAATCTTTATGTGTGTAGCCAACACATAGGAATATAGAGAAGTTTTAACATGTTACAGTTGCCATCACCCCAAATAAATATAATTAAACAAGCAGCTTTCACACTTATAGGCAGGATCCAAAATAGCTCATGTTTTTGGTGGCAGATATATAGGAAATATGAGCCTATAAGGAACAATATATTGCTCTGTTTTCCATAGCATTGTTCACCACATTCTCATAATGGTCAGACAAGAAAGTCTTCAGTCCAAGATAGAGTTAGAGAAGTGCATTCCAAAAAACATTACAATCTATGTAGTTTAATAGGATGCCTCTTTGCAATTCAGAAGAAAACCCTGGTGAATTATGTCACACTTCAGCTGAATTAAGCTGGTTTAGAGATACTGGTATCACAATAATCACTAAGACAGCTCAGTCCAGAAAGAAAGCGTTATTAAGCTATGTTTATAATGTGGGGCCATGTGTTCCTTCCTTTTACCACAGAGCCATAAACGTTGCATGTTCCACTTTGCAAGTCAAGGTATCCCTGAAGAGATATTAATGATATTGGGGGCTACAGGAAATGGAAGCACCTTAAAAATATGTTCCCCTGGGGGTCTGGCTTGTGCTGCCTTGAAAATCCTTGACAAGACTCAAAAGCACCATTAAAATTTTTTGTAGTTTACTTTTTTTTTTCCATCAGAGCTGGTGACAGCACATAGGAAAAGGGCACTTGCTGGTGGCAGCACATCCTTCATACCCACAAATATTCAGCGCCAGGAAAGAAGAGCTCTTCAAATCATCAGAGCTAAGTCAAGCACATGGGTGGTTTAAACATTCCTGAGGTGCCTGTGTTTCTCTGCAGAGGTTTGGGGTCTTTATTTTGCCTGACTATGAACCACAACCCCGAGCAAAAGAGCAAAGGAAGAACTGAAGAGGCAACCCCTGGCCGACTTTTTGCTGGTTGCTTTCATCTTCTGAAGTTGTCCCTGTGATAGAGCTCTGCAGGTTTACAGTGCAAGGCAAGGATGTCTAAATACCAGGAAAAAAATCTGCTTTCCTCTAACCCGATGTTCAGAAACAGCTGAACCAGTTTTTCTGAAACCTTAAACATACTCAGAGTGATGCAGATTCCCTCAGAACAGAATTTTTTTAACTTGGATGATTTACATTTGGAAAACTTATGGGATGTAGAAAGAAAAATGATAAGCTCCTGCTAGCTCTGCCTAGAATAATAGTTCATAGGTTGTCCACTCCTTTTTAGACCAAGATTTGTCTTGTTCTGCTACATCTAATGAACACCTTTAAGACTGACTTGCCTTAATGTTTATTACGGTTGTAACTCATTTATTAAATCAAATCATGATGGTGAGGAGGAGGAAGTTGTAAGAAGTGAATATCTAACAGATGAGTTATCTGGAAGAAGGCAGCACCTACTGACATCACCCTGAAACATGCAGTGCCTCTGTCTGGAGCAGTCTGGCTTCCATGGTGCTAGGAAAATGAGAGAGGTGAACTCCCTCCTATTTCCTCCTTGGAAGGGGTTCAAGGCTGTGGCCTCACCTCTCTTGGAAGAGTCTTGAAATATTTTCAATAATGGGAAGGGGTGGAATGGCTGTGGGCTGGATCCTCTTGGAAAGTGCCCTGTAGCGTTAGGGAATGATGCTGCTGGTAGCCCGCTCCAGCTGTTAAAAGATGGAGTTTTGCTGATTTGCTCTCTAATTCTGTACAGCCAAACACAGTTATTGCAGCTAGGAATGATCCATCTCTGGTGTAACTCTTCTGAATTCTTCATTGTCACAGAGGATGCTATTACGGGTGAAAATCCCAGTCTGCAGAGCAGAAACTGGGGAGGAATATGTTAGTGATAACAATCCATGAGGCAAAGGAAAGTGTTCTGTGACTCGAGACACATCTCACTTATAAATTGCTGACTGGTTTATGTATTGCCTGAAATAACCACGCCAGGAATCAGGAATATTCTATTTTATCAGGGCACTTATCACAGATAATCATGGGTGCGGTGGAAATACCGCCTGGCGTGTGTCGCTGGTTTTGGAAGCATTCATTTCCTGATTTTCTGACACTGGGGGGGATTGCGGTTTTGATTTTTTTATTACTCTGATTTTCTTTTAACTCACCGGCCCGAGGACAGGCCAGCACAGCCCCGCACAGCCCAGCGCTCTCCGCCGCAGCGCCCGCGCCCGCCCCCGCCGTGCGCGCCCGCGGTGCCGCCGTCCAGGTGTTTCGCGTTACCCGCCCTGTAAAAGCCGCTCACGAACACGGTGACACATAAACGCGAAATTAAAGCGGTGCTGCTCCCCCGCCCCGGAGCTGGGGCAGAGGGAGATCCGACCACCCGCAGCCGGGCCGCGGAACGGGACCGGGCCCCGCCGCCTCCCCCCTGCAGCACCGGCACGGAGGCGGCGGCGGCCGGCGGGAGGCTCCAGAGCCCCGCCGAAGCCCGTGGACGCCGCTTCCTCCGGCAAGGGCTTCCCCAGTGCCACTCGAGGCACCTGTGGAGCGCCGGCCCCAGGGAAAGCTGCTCCGGGCTCCACGCAGGACGAGGGCTGGGAGGGCAGGGAAACAGGCTCAGAGCAGCAGCCGAGCGTGGCTGGGCCAGGCTTTCAAGCACAGCCTGGGGCACCGTCCTGCGAGGCCGGCGTGGCAGCATCACTCCCGGGGCGGCCAGGCCCCGCTGCTGCCCCCGGGGAGCCCGTCCCACCCCGCCCCGGCAGCCCCCGGCTCGGGGCCGCCCGAAGCAGCGCGTCCGCCCCGCGGGGAGCGCTCCGGGCGGCAGCGGGGCAGCCCGGGGCCCGCCCGGCATCGCCGTCGGGGCTGCCAGCGGGGCCGCCTGCAGCAAGTGGGGGCCCGGATTTTTATTATTATTTTTTTTTCCTTGAGCTCAGAACTCCTCGAAGGCGGGTGATTTCACGGAAAGTGAAGGGGAAGACAGGGCCCCGAAGTTATTACACAAAATAATGAGTTCTCCAGCCGATCCCTTCGGGCTGAGACCGTGCCAGTGCAGGGATGCACACATCCCGCCCCGCCGCCCTCCAGAAATCCCCAGATTAGCAGGAAATCTTGGGGGCGTTTCAAGTGCATACCAAGAAAACTAATGTGAAAGGATTTTTTTTTAAATCGGTAAAGGCGTATATTTTCTCTCTCTCCCAAGGTATTTCTCTTTCTCTCTCTCCCCCAAGGTTTTCCAGATAAATTGGAGAGCTTTCCAGAGGGAACCTGGAGAAGAAGTAATAGAAATACTAAAGCACACTCTTGATTGCCCTGATCTACGGGACCATACTTTAAATGCTCGTTAGACTATAAAATCCGGTCAAAACTGTATTAATTGCAACAATATTGGTAATAATGTATTTTGTCCGAAGCATTATCTTCCTCACGACATAAACTACAAACAAAATGTATGTTCCAAGTGAAAGGGAAAAGGTTTTATTTAATCCAGAAAATAATTAAAATCTCATGTATTTTTATTGGTTTTAGTATCCAGCAGAGTGAAAATATTGAAACTCCGAGACCCCTTGCATTAAAAAGTCACAACTGTTCTATTTTATTAGTTCTGACTGTGTGAAAAAAATTATAAGGACAACATTGAAAAAATCCGGGTTTTAGAGCCCCGAATGGCCGTAAAAACAATAAAATCAACTATAAAACCTGCACTAGTGATATTAAAAAATTATGTAGTTCAATAAATGTGACATTTCATGAATGCGGATTTAATAGTCTCCAACCCGTGGAAGGAGGAAGGCTGAGGTCTAACAATTGAATTTGAAAGGGGCGGTTCTGTAGAACTGCAAAATTAAGTGCTTCATTTTTCTTGTTAGGGATTATGCAGTGGTAGTGGAATGTAATAACTGTGTCATTAAAACTTCCTTTTAACAAGGCCTATTGCTTGTATAAAAGTCAGAAAAGAATAATCTCTTCCTCTATTTATTTGTTTTCCAATAATACAGCAAAACAATTTTTTCTTTTTGCATAAAATTGTTCGCAATATTTTGAATCGACAGCTTGTAAAATATTGTGGGGGCCCTCCATTCTGCTGCCTTGTATCATGCACGTCGTTATTCCAGAGGGCAACGGGTCATCGGTTTACTGTACATTTATTAAGTAAATCAAGCTGCAAATCCAACACTTCCAGATGAAAACATTAACTAAACCCCTTGGAAAGAGCAATGCCTGGGAGACTGAGCACAGAGAAAAAATAATCAAAACTGTCAGCTCGCCTTACGTGTACCTGATATTTACAAGACACAAGACCACGCTTTAAAGGTGAGTTTTGGCATTTGTTAACAATGTAAAGAAAAAGAAAACCCAACCTCTCTATATTATTAATATTTTTTTCATTTCACCAACACCCTTTCGTCTTGCTCTGAGCCTCTTAGTTATTAAGATCTTCGTGGGTTTGAACTGGAGACCTTTTTTTTTAAAAAAAAAAAAAAAAAAAAAGAAAGAAAGAAAAGGGAAAGTTAAACCAGCACCTGCTATTCCTTAACAGCTTTCTGTGCTCGCTGTCAGCACGGGGGCGCGTGAGAGAAACGGGGCACGGGCGACCCGGCGGGGCCGCGGACACGCTGGGTGCACCTGCCGCCTCCGCCCCCACGGAGGGGGACAGGGCTGCGCCCCCGCTGCCGTCGGGCCCCGGGTGCTGGAGGGGTGCGGGAAGAGCGGCGCTCGCTGCCCCTCCCACACCGCTCTCACCCAAGTCCGGCAGCCGGCGGCGCTCGGGCGGAGCGCCTGTCCCTCGCTGGGGGCTGCGGGGGCAGGGGAATCACGCGGAGGGATTTTAAAAATTAAATCGATGGTGCCCAGGTGGCGCTGCTCGGGCCGTCGCGCCGCCCTCCCTGCCGGGGCTCTCGGGGACTGCGTCCCCAGCCCCCCGTGCCCGGTCCGGGGCGGCCGCCCCACCGCCCCTCAGTTTACAGCCCGGTGCCGGCCGTCGGTGCCAGGCGGGACGCGGAGCAGCGCGGCGCGCCTTCCTGCTTCGCCACGGGGCACGGGGCAGGATCCTGTGCGGCTCCGCCGCCCACGCACTCCCCCCACCCTTTCCCGGTCCAAGCAGTCAGGCGCAGCGCCCGCGGGGACCTTTCCAAAGGAGAGCTCCGGGCCGGGTGGGGGTGCCCATCCCCTTCTTGCCTCCTCCCTCAGTCCGCGCCGGGGCCACGGTGCGCGGGTCAGCGCGCACGCCCACGGGGAAGCCCGGGAACCGGGTGACGCTGTGCCGTGCGCGGGCAGAGGAGCGGGAGCCGGTGCGGGAGGCGCCCGGCCCCCTGTGCCGTCGGGCCCCGAGCGGGCGCCGAATCGCGCCCCGCTGCCCCGGGCTCCCCCGGTGGTTGATTGGCGCCGCGGGGAGTTCGCTCGGGGAGGCGGGGGGAGTGTTTGCCGGCGGGGGGTGGTTTCCCCCTTCCCTGGCCGGGCTCATTGGCCAGACGGCGCCGTGGCAGGAAGGGGACAGAGACCACGCGGGCTCCGCCCCGCGCCAATAGAAACCTATCGAAGGGTAACCCGAGCCCAGAGAAACCCGCGGCGGCGGTGCCAGCACCCAGCCGCCGCGGTCGGGGCCGGCTTTCCGCAGGGGCGGCCGGGGGCGCGGGGGTGCGCGG
>VZRZ01001071.1:1486321-1533011 GCA_013398175.1 Climacteris rufus
GAGCGGATCCCCACGGGCGGGGCAGGGGCACCCGTGGGAGCGGATCCCCACGGGCGGGGCAGGACGGGCCCGCTCCCGCGGCCGGGACACGCGTGGGGCTGCGCGTTCGCGCCCGCCGCCGGTGCTGCCGCGGAGGCGGGGGGAGGACGAAAGCGGATACTCGGTGTTCGCAATGCAGGTCGCTTTAATCCTTCACGCTGAAACGTCCAGAGCCTCTTTTATTGCACAATAATAGGAAATAATAACTCAGGGCTCCTAATTGTTTGCTTTCGCTGAAAAGGACCTTCCTCTGGTCATATCGGATTGAAGGAGTTTAGTGGACAACGAGAAATGGTATTAGGCCTGGAAGACATCTGCTATTAGATGTCTTCTCAGAGCACAACAAAAAAGAAATCAGACAACAATATTTGTGCACGGGTATTATTGTCTTTTAGCTACTCCTGTATATATATAAAATAGTGGGTTTTAAAGACATTTTAGCACGGGAGAAAGTTTCAATATAGACAGAGCTGTAAACTGAAAGAAGCATGAACAGCAGGTCAGAGCACGCTGATCTGATCCAGATCAACTTGCCATTAGCGTTTAGCGGTGGTTTGGGCTTAGGAAGGACTTTGTCCAGGTCTGTAGGTGACAACTGCTTACCAAAAACCCTTTGCCGACTGTGGAGTCTTTGTCTTCTTCTGGATCATGAACTTTGCTGGCTCCAGGCCTCCTGAGTATAGGAGGTTTGCTTTATTCCTATTTATCCAAAACAGGAAATCAATGTGTATTTCTAAAATATTTCAGATTATGCATGTCAAGGCCAAAAAAACTTTACACAATCGTGAAAAAGTCTTATCACGTTAACTTAAGTGGCTCCATTTCACAACTCCATTGTTTGAGAGCTATTGACAAATGACTACTAAACCCAGGGAGTCTCAAGCACATCCAGACTGTGTTACTTTGGTCACTTCGAATTATACCAGCAAATTATTATTTGGTGGAGTCTTTTAACTGAGTTGGTGACTTGTGAATTTCTCCCTGAATGTTAGATACCCACCCATGTTATAAAGACATAATCTCTAATGGAACTACTTGAGATGTAGATTTTTTTCCTACCAGACTGATACCTACCTATACAGTTAAGACTTAATAATAAATGGAATTAATAGCTTTGTTAGTTTTGTTTGTTTGTTTGTATGTTTGTTTGATTGATTTTGTTTCTGTTTGGTTAGTTGTTGTTGTTGTTGTGAGGGTTTTTTTACATAGCAAAAAATAGCCTGACATTAAATGGTCAGAGAGGCTGAGCCTATGCTTGTTCTACAGGTATGGTAGTAACTTTTTCCTTTTTTTAATTATTTTTCTTTCTTTCCTGAAAGTATTGTTTAAGATGTCAAAGATGTCCTAGTACAATTCTGGGAAACAGATACTCTGATTTGTTCATTGCCCAGTAAGCCTGATAGAAGCAAACCAGTGTAAGGATATGTATTAATGACTAGGAATTTACCTGCTGACTTTGTATAAGACTACTGTTGCAGTGGGTGTGTGTGCATGCATGAGGGCTAGACAGTTTCAAGTAGCTGCTTAAAGGGGCAGATTTGATTGAGGGTTTTGTCTGAGTACATTGCAGTGAAAACAAAGTCGAAGTCAAAACTAATTGCAGTGGTGGCCTGTAGGAAATGAATCGGTGCTCACAGTCAGCTAGAAATACTAATGCTAAAGACAAATTGAACTTTGAATTTGTTGGTACAGTTTAGGCAAATGATTCGGGTTAAAAGACTGAATGGGCATGAAAAATGAGCTGCCATCTCATCAGCCTTAGGGAAGGGGCCATTTCCAGGAGACCTAATTCAATCAAGCTCATTTAAGGGCTAAAAATCCCATCTGACAGACACATAGACCTCAACACTTTTAACATGATTTTAGCAGGCTGAGTTGCAGTCAGCCAGGAGCCCAGAATATGACCTGCTAAAACTTGGCAGATTATATCAGTAGAGTTTTAGTACGTTTTGCTTTTGAAAAAAGAATGCCTGACTGAAGTAAATCTACTGAAAAAAGGACCTTTTTCTCTTGTTGTCTAGACAAACCGTTCAGGGTTTCCCTGCAAGTCAATCTGTGCCATTGCTTTGACGATCTATGTGGAGAAACTTCTTATTGATCCTTTCCTATGCTATTATTCTCTTTGGCGGTTGCAGTGGACGTGTCATTGTAAGAAGTATTTTGCATTGTAAGAAGTATTTTGTCTTTGTAAGAATTATTTTGTCATTGTCTAGACAAGTATAAAAGTTGTATTTTTATAATGACTTAGCAAACACTTTTTAATACATTTTAGCATTTGACTTGTTCTATCTATGCAAGGTTTCCAATCATGGTAGTCAAACCTTGTTAACTAGTATCTTTAAAAACACAACTTTTACCCTAGTCTAGACGTACTGAAAGAGAGTTCTTGTCCTGGAATACACCCACATGAGGGTAGTGCCGTTTTAAAATGGGTCAGGACTGCCCGTTACCCTGCAATTGTATCTCGATGACTTACTGCAGCTATCAGGGTAAAAATCACAGGTTAAAAGGGGAAGAAGTAACTTTGTTTTATACACATCAGTTCTTCCACTTCCTTCTCTGTGTAATAAGGAACCCTCTTACACAGCCAAAAACCCTAATCTAGCACATGAAGTCAATCAGAGAGACCTGTTGAGGTGCTAAGGTATAGAAGCACCCAGTTCTGCAAAAGGATGGACCAGTGGCTGAGGTTACTTTGCAGGGACTTACCCTCCCAGTTGTCACTTTTGGTTCTGTCAGGGGAGTTCTTCCCATATGTACCTTGAAGGAAAATAGCCCAAGTTGCTGTAAACAGTTTAGAGATTCTAACCCTTGGAAGAAAAGATCTGCACTAATTTGGTTCATTTTGGCTGGTGGGTGTTGAAGCTCTGCCAGCACTTCAGAGAAAGTTTGGCTCATTGAGGGAGTTTAGTTGTTTGGTTCTGGGCTCCATGGCTAGTAAGACACCAGATTAAATTTATCTCTGAGCATGTCAGTGCCAGTTAGATATGGGCAGGAACTGTGAATGGGTTGCTCTGTTGGCTGAAAACAAACACCAGTCAGGGTGAGAACAGCCAAGGGAGCTGAGCTGTAGTAGAAGAGGCCTCAGAGGCAAAAAGAATGGGATGGGACAGTGGCTCTGGAGCCCCGTGGCATCCTGATGCAGACAGTGGAGAAAGCCAGGAGTTTCTTCTGAAGTTTGTCAAATAATGGAAAATTATTGTTTTGGGTAAAAGGCAGAGACTGATACGGCAGTCTGGCAGGGACTAGACTAAAGTTTTTCATCCAAGTAAGGTTTTGGGATAAACTGTGGTCAGCCAACCCCTAGGAGATGGACGGGGTCTGCAGAGCTAAGCCCTTTTCTTTGTCTTTGGCTCTGGAGACACACACAGACAGCATTGGCTTGGTCACCAGTAATGCACCCAGTACAATATTGTCTCCTTGGTACAATACCCCCTGCAACTTCATGAGTATTTTACTCCAAGAGAAGCATCCTAATTTTATTCAGTGGCATAGCAGCAATAGTGGCAGCAGCAGAGATGACCGCCCTTGGCAGTCTCTGCTACCTGAACTCACCTCTATGAGTAGGCAGATGTACAGTACTTCCCCCAAATCATACCTCTTTATGGTAACTCTTTTTGTGGAGGATTGAACCCCATCAGATCAGTAGTTACTTTTGAAAATCTCGGTCAGAAGCGTATGCAGAGAGTCTTTGTGTTGTTCACCGCTTCCCATACTGTGGTACGAGCAGAGAATGCTGACACTGCAACAGCTGAATAAAAGACACCCATTTTCTGCCAGTGCTACTCTCATAATGAATATTGCTCATGCTCGGTGCTGGTTTGCTCCACCAGCTACCCCTACCCCCCAACCTTTGGGAGTGTCTGAGTGGTCAGGGTGTACTCACAGAAAGTGCAGGTGGTGAATATAAGCATACATTAGAATATATGTATGTCTTAATTAAAAAAAACCTTACACTGCAAAGTACTGTTTTTTCCCCTTTTAAACCATTGCCTGATATTTTTAGCTGTAGCAAAATGTATGCTACCTGCTGATGGAAACAAATGTTTTCTCTGGCGAAGAGAGTTATGCCACAGAGGCCTATGGATGGCATGACACCAGAACTCCTCCAAATTTGTTGTGCAGTGGGATGCAACTGGCTTCAGAATCTTTTGCAAGACAGCAGAAGTTCCCTGTGCTTGAAGTATGAAATATCTTACATGCACAGTTGTGGTTGGGGAGGGCGGTTTGTATTGATGCATCATCAACCACTCCAAAATGAGATTACTGTGTTGTAATATAACCCTTGGAAGGGGTTTCCTGACAAAAATATTTTCTGTTATTTTGTATTTTTTTTCAAAGATGATACTTTAACCTCATGACTCTCTCCTCATCTCATGATTCATTAACACAACCTGTACAATCTTATTTCCTATATGTATGAAAAATACATCTAGCACTACCACGAGGCACACACGATGATACTTTAAAATGTATGCAAAGTATTAAGTTATTTATTGGTTGCACTAGAACAAATGTAGGATAAATAACGCCATTAAATAACAAATGGATTAAGGCCTTATTTTTTCTTAGTTGATTACGGAATCTGCATTACTACATACTTTCCATTATTTGCAAATTACACCAGACAGATTGAATAAATGCTTTAAAATGGGTCCTGAACACAGGTTTAGAAGCACAGAGGAAGTGGTTTCTTAGACAACTGCTACCCACATATTGATTTAATAACAGAGAGGTGGAGGGGCAAAGATGATTATGTTGATGTACTGAGCTGTTGATTGTTTAATTGAAGGTAAAATTTTTAGCTTCACTAGTCAATTACCTGATCTCATTAAGTTCTTAAAAATCGCTAAAATACCATTCTGGATGAAGCAGCTGCACCTTGCTACTATATTGTCTAAAGCATTAGGAAAATCATTTGCTAATGGTGATTTACAAGTGTAAACATGTGATATTTTTAGCATCTGAATAAGCTTTCTCTGTGTGAGAGATCTTGAATGACTACCATGCACCAGGTATGGAAAAGCAAAGAAGGATATGAAATGTGGTTTTTTGTTTGCTGAAATAACCTTAAACTTCTAAATATTTCAAGGTTTTGTCTATTCAAACCTTATCAATGGAGTGGAAAACAGAAGAAGAAAATCACAATATTTTGACATTAAAGCTGTTTTACATTCAAACATAAGAAGTTATTCAGTGCCTGTCACGTAGCAGAGGTTGTTTTAAGGAAAAATGTAAACTAAGACAGTCTTTGGCATCCCTGTGCAAGAAGAAGCCCCACGCTGTGAAGATGCTGAAGATGCCAACATGGCAGCACAAGATGATGATGCTCTGAGGACTCCGGAGCAGCAAGAGCAACTCGTCCTGTGCCTCGCCTTGTTACTTCGGAAGTTGCTGATAGAGGGCTTTGCATAGCACCTCCTGGATTCTATATACCATAGTGTGCACAGTACTGACATGAGCACTGCTAGCAATCAGTGGTATTTTATGTGTTTCCAAACATCACAGGAACACATTCTTCCAGGTTAACACATTTTCGTTTTGCAAGATGACTGTCCCAGAAAAGGCGGGTGCTCAGTCAATGGTTATACAATAATGTAAGAAGCCCTGTCCTAAACCTGTGTGGCAAGAGTTCTGGCCTTGCATACTTAGTTTGGTTTTTAGATCAGTTCAGAGAAAGACAGCTGGTTTCCATGCAGAAGCAGTCTGGGATGAATATCTTAATTCCTGCAAGCAATGTGACTTCAGTTACAAGAACACAATGAACTCTCAAAAAGGAGGTAGACATGTTTTTCTCTCAGTGCAAAGATGTAACAAGATTATGAACAAGTTCCAGAATGGGAGATGAAGGAAGACCTGGGTCGTTTGTATTTTTTTCTGCTTCACAAAGGGTTAATGATAGATATTAGTAGTTGAGAAATAATTTAGAAGAAATCCAATAACACCAAGGTTTCCCAGTTTGTGGGGTTATCCCTACTGATGCCTGGTTCTGGTTCTGTGCCAATCCATGTGCCATTTGAAATTTCTTTGGAGTAAAAAATTACTGTAAAAATATGAAAAAAGGACAAAAGCATGCAGCACTGAGTAAGAAATATGCCAGTTCCCAGACCTTAGAGCACATGCCTCCAATTTCTCAGGAAATATAGTTATCTTCCTATAATTATCTATTATTATTTGAGTTCCCATACATCAGTAGCTCCCAAACTACCTGTATACTTGTTACTTTGGTTTTTAGGTACTTGAATTTAAGTGCAAAGTGCAAGGCAAATAAAGCTGCTAGTGTTGCATTGTGTTGTTATGTAAATTGGCAATTGGATTCTACACAAGACATTGATATAAATTATGAGATTAACCCAAATTTGAGGGCATTCACAGGGAGGCTTCCTTAATATTATGGTAGGTACCAGAAGGTTTTGTAGTGCAGACAGTGGGCATGAAAAAGACAAAACACACTTTTTAATAAGATAACATCAATTTAGGTCTTTCAGACTGCAAAACTACTCAAGGTCAGGGGTTTGGGTTTGTTTTCTGTTGGTTTTTTTTTGGTTGTTTGTTTGTTTGTTAACTGGATATTGCCTTTAAAGGGTGTGGGAAGGGGGATGTTTTGGCCCTGCACTGTTCTGCGTTGACTGTGGAACTGGGCAGAAAGAGTAGGGGCTGTGTAGAGCTGCTCCATGACTCACTCATACTGTCAAGCCAGACAAGTTTGTTGTCCCAGTGTTATTGTGATCAACCTGTCTGTCCAAAGTGGTGCTGCAGCCTTTCTCAGGTTTAAATAGCACAAACCCATTTTGGAAGGGGTAGAGCCTGTGTAACTTGGTTTACCATTGCAGTCTCTGGAAGGATAGCAAATTTGGCTGTGATTTGTTTACTGGAACAATTAAACTATTTTAAACACTGATTCAAAGGTATTTCTTGGTGATAGCTGATGTCAATTGTGGGTTGACTTCCTACTTGGTAAGTGGGCCAGGAGAGCCATCCTGGTGGAAATGAGAGCCTGGAAGGTCTCCTCTGGGCAGACCCCTGTGTGCCAGGAGATCCTGCAGAGAGAAGCTATAGAAATAGCCAGCTCAGGAAAGTGCCCAGGGTCAAATATTTGCAGAACGGTTGTGAACTTTCGTTCTGCTTAGGGTCTTTGCGGTTTTGAGATAAAAAAATGAGGAAACTGAATAAAAGCAACTACCACCAAAAGAGTGAATTGTATAAGGATATCACTTCTGTGTGCCATCTCCTCCCCCTTGCAAACCTGTGCATTGGCAGAGGCTGCCTTGCCACTCTTGGTAAACAACTTGTGGGGTGTTTGACTGACATTAAAATTCATGCAGCTTCTTACATGCCAAATGTCTTGTAACCTGCACCCTGAAGATTACACAGTGATACATGGCTATCCATTTCATAGAATCCTTTTCAAAATAGAATAGAAGAATCAGGGTGTAATTTTCTTGAATATAATAAGTATTTAATTCTGAAGTCCACCGTTTTAAGGTCTCCTTAGTTTGGATTTTTGTTTGTTTGTTTTTGTGGTTTTGTGTTTGTGTGTATGTGTTTATTTGTTTTTATTCTGTGTTTATTTTTGGTGATTTTTCATGTTCTTCAGTGTAGGAAGAACTATTTCTCTGGTAGCATTTCTCATGGTAGCTATACCAAATCCTGCAGGTTGCACTTAATGTCTATTTATGTATCAAACTTATCTAGGAGTGTCAGCCTAGAGAGATGTTTTTCCTAACAAATAAGTCAACACATTTCCTAAAATGAAGGTGGCAGGTGATTACTTATTTTATGTTTTTTCATTCCTTTTTCAGTTGACTAGAGCTCATGCCATCTTATATAGCACTGAATTGCATTTAAGTTCTCTAAAACATATTCTATAAAGAAGAAGTGATTACAGTAAAGTGTATTTTGAAATTACAAGAGTCTGAAGTCATAGTATTTGACAATAATACACATTTCTCAGACTTCTGTCTTCCAAGAATCAGCTATAGCATAATGCTGGGAATATAAGGTATAATGAATGAAGACATTTCAGTGACTCATTAGAATTTGTCTCATTCTGTTTCTAGATATGAGAAGTTATTAACTAGCCTATACATATGTATACATTTAAAAGCAGAATTTCCCCTTGCCCAGTAAAATGAGTAATATATGATACAAAAACACTGAAGTGTTTTATTATATCTCAGCAGTAATCTTTTCTCTAATTAGGTACATCTTATTCCCAAGATAATAAACTTTCTGGAAAACCTTTTCATATGATCACTCACAAATATTAAGGCTTTTAATAGTCATGTCATCCAATGCTTATATTGTCTAGCCAACATTTACTGTGAATCTATTAATGCCCTGCTTTTAATTCCTAATGATACTAAAATTAAATTAGCTATGTACTCCTTTACAACCTCTGTCTCCTGATCTGGAAGACTGTTTATACAAGCAATCAGGGAAGTTAGCTGCTCACTGGCAGGGCAAGTGTCTGCAAATAGGCTCTGCAATAACATATTAGCCACTGCAAATGGAGGAATATGAATTAGGCATATAGATTTTTGCACTTGTTTCCCTTGTGCCTCCCCCCTTTCCTTGACATGTTTACTAACACATTTGTAATGTCAGAAAGAGCTCTGAATGTTGAGCATTAATTACATGTGGTAACTGGAGCATAAAATAACATCTACATTTTATCCTTTTTAATCAAGAGGAAATGCTCTAATGTTGGATTTAGATTTAATGCAAAACTAAATATTTGACTCACTGTATATTATGTCAGTAGATTAGCTGGTATTTATCACAGTTTTCAAAACTAGGGCTTTAATGCCTCATTTGAGATGGTTTTGTCAGTCTCTGGCAGAAAGCTGATAAACTGTCCATTTATGCCATTACAGCTGCCACTTGTAGCACTTGTGCTGCTATGGAGAGGGGTCAGTTGTCTTTTCCCTAAAACCTTTGGTTTTGATAATTTTATAACAGGTTGATCTCTAAAGTTCACTTGGCTGTATTACAGTAGATAAGTTCTAGACTACAAATCAGGTTGTAATGGTACAAAAATAGCTTAAATTGATCAAGTAGCCAAAAGTTATCTAAATACAAATTCTTTCTGTCAAGGTAGCTGAAACTGGAGCTAAAATTACCACTGGATTTCTATTTATTCTCTTATTTTGAGTTTTGTCTTCATAGGACTTCTTTTTTCCTTTGCTTGGGCATTTTTTAAAAGTTCATTTTGTGCACAGGTAGCAAGAAAAAAGATTTTCCACAAAACATGGCAAAACTGAAATGAACCAAATTATATGGTCCTTGCTGACCAGATAAGATGATTCCAGAGGATTCTCTAGCTCTAAAACATTCTCCAGGTGTGTGCTTTTACCTAAGTGGGGTTGTCAGAATGGGTAACACATTACCCTGCACCCCAGCTCTTACAGGTAATGTGGATATGCCAGTGCCAAGTACCCTGTGCTCAAAAGATCTGCATTGGAAACGTCATTATTCGTGCTGACTTCTAGTGCATTACTTGCCATTTCCACTGAGAAGAGCTGATATACTCAGTGGCAGAACTGCAGATGTATTTGAGACTATTAATGCCACCTACATTGTCTGAGATGATGGAAGTCTGGGTATGAAATGGCTCCAACCATTTCTCCAGAATAGGCCAGATTCTCAAAGTCTCCAAATGTTGTGCTACACTTCTATTGTGAAGTCCAAATTTCATCACGTCTTGTTATAAATGCAGCAGAATTATTTAACACTAATTTCTATTCCACCTCAATCTTTCCTCTTGGTTTTAGAAGTGGATGCTGTGTCACTGGTCTGCTGACTGGGCTGCAGCACTGCTGGGACAGCTGTGACAGCCTGAGGAGTTAAAAATGAGACAGGGAGTTCTGTTTCTCCTGTGATACTGTCCATTTCATCAGGCTCTGCTCACAGAATGAGAGCTTTATTAGTTCTATCAAAATTGGTAAAATAGTAATGAAAAGACAAACGCAACACCAGTGAGGACTACTCGAACATGCAGTGCTTGGTCCCTCACCTGCACTGGCAGGGAATGGCTTCCTGCAGGACTGGCTGAAGCCCTCTTGGATAATTAGTGAGTTAGTTGCACAGCAGCGTCCATGTTCAGTGTAGTAACACCATTAGAAATATGATACGTCTATTTAGGAAGACTGGCACATTTTTACAATTATCTAAACAAAACGAATTGCAGAATTTCAGGGCAAGCCTGAACTTTGCCCTGTCTCCAGAAGAGCAAGGACAGTCAAGCTGCTGACTTGTAAAGAGCACAACTTATCCTGCCTATTTTCTTTCCTTTTTTTTTTCTGGTTAATTGCATTGAAGCTTATCTCAGCGTCTGCATGAGCTACATGAGCATTTACCTTTGGTGGCTGGATTTTGGTAAGGAAAGTATGTGGAAAATCAGCTACTCAGGAGATTAAAAATACTTTTCAATTTACGGACAGGAATTAATTTTACCCCCAACAAAACAAAAGGAAAAATAGTGCCAGCACTGACAGCTCATACTCTGTAGAGATGTCCAAAACCCGAGGACACAATTTGTTTCAAGAAATTCAGGTGCCACTTATCTGTGTTCCTGGCCAGTCCTGCCCTTGCTGATAAGTGTTCAGCCATCACCAGCCTGAGGGTACAATAATCCTCCTCTGTGACTGGTGGCGATTTTAGCAACAGGGCTTCAATATCTCCCTCTGCTTTGGGAAGAGCAGAAGATGGGGAATTAAAACAATTTCCCTAGTAAGACCCACTAGAAGGTGGGAGGAGAGTCATGCATATTTGTGCATACTTGCAGTCCACCCACTCCTTCCTGCCCTGGGCCCACCCTTCCGCCCTCCACGCTGTCCCCAGGGGCACAGTGGCTCTGCCTTTGCTAGATGCTGTGGCAATACTGAGGGGGTGTTAGAGAGCCCATCCTCCCTGCAGGGCCTACGAGGGGGATGCTCTGGAGGCCGTGAGCCCTTGTCCAGCTAGGAAATGGAGTAATCTGCGAGGCCAAAAGCAGTAGAGAGCTTCCCTCCTACCAATGCCAACTCACACGGTATGCATCTGACAAGCCCAGGTAGCTGCTTTCCTCCTGTGCTGCAGGCCCAACAACTGGAGCTACAAATTCTCTAATATAAGGCATGTTTGTGGGTCATTGTCAAGACAAAACTGATTGTGTGGTGGGTTGAGGTCAGCACTTGTGCTAGTGTAGAGATTGACATTCTCATGGGAACCTGCAGAGGTGGCATCAGCCTCTGGGACCACTGGAACAGCACCTTTTGTTTGCTGACCTGGTGGAAAGGCAGCTCTTCCGTGCTCAGCAGTGCCAGTCAGCAGAGGCCTCAGAGCTTGTAGGATCAGCACTTTATTCACATGAAAGACCTGATGCCTTTGATTCAGTACTTCTGCCTTTCCAGGATGATGACACCAAAGCAAAGGTCTCTGTGATCTCCCTGTCTCAGCAGCTTTCACGTGTGAGATTGGTACACAGAGAGTTGCCCCTCTGGCATCTATTTACTCAGCGGAAAGGGAGTAAAAAGGCACAGACTTGCCCAGGGTCTCACAGCAGAGGTGTCGCCAACTCTCTGCAGTGCACTGTTTATTGCACCAGGTTGTGTGATAACCTGGTGTTTCATTCGAAAAAAAAAAAAAAAATTTAAAGACCTTGTAACATTGTCAAAGAGAAATTAGACAACGTGCAGCTGAGAACTAAAAGAATCAAAATGCAGATAAGAACCCATGTGATGTGTAAAACAAACATGCTTTTCTCAATTTTCAGACTTTTCTGGAACAGGGCAACTCACAGTTTTAACACTGTTACTGGAAATGGTGAATGTTATGCTCTGAAGTCCTCTAATGTGCTGAAGATGCTCCTGTTCACATGCACAGTTCTCAGGGTTGCCCTGGCCACAGCTTTAATGGGACTACAGTGGGGGTGCAGACACTTAGAAAAACACAAACCAAGACCAGGAAGAACTCTACTAACTCATCAAATTTAGTCTTCTGTTCTCTCAAGCATCATGGTATTCATATAAAAATATATCTATATCTATATCTATATCTATCACTGGAGGGGGTAAAAGGAGCTGCACTAGACTCGTACAACTTCTTTTTTTACTTCTTGTCCCCTTTGATTTCCCACAGGACCCCTGCTGATGGGCCAGTATGGTGGCTGGCCAGTGTACTGTTTATGTTACTGCCATTTAGATGGGGCAAGCGTGGTACCAAAACCCAGACCTCTGTGTACTCAGCAAATAGAGCAGAACAGAGGATGAAATACCCTGACTAGGATGAGATTTTCAAAATATTTGGTGTTGGCCTGACTGCCTCCAGTGAATTTCCATATAAAATTCTTCCCTTCCTATGTGGTGGACAAAACCAACCTGGTCTGCTCCTGGAAATGTGAATGTCAGAGTTAAATCTACAAGTTTAATTTCTGCTGTATTTAATTTTATAAATATCAGATGCTACTAATTCAGATGTAGGATTATGGTGAATAACTATGCAAGGTGTGCAGAGTGAGGGGAATTAGTATCTTTGTACTTGAAAATTGTCATGTCTGATATATGAAACCAAAGACTTCTCTTAACTTTGCCAGCCAGAGGAGGAATAAAGTGAGTAAAATCCATCTTTAAAACAAAGAAATGTTCTATGAAAGTGAAAAGAAAATAGTGCTTAATTTTAAATACTACATATGTATACTAAAATTTGGAAAAAGCAGTAAGTGTGCTTTGTTTCCACTCAGTGTCAGATCCAAGTAATCCTGTTCAGATGTGTTGGATAACTGTGCTAAATATTGGCTTGGAAGGGTAAAATTATGTGGGTTTTAACTCATTATATGACATCAGAATTTTGTATTGATTTGAAATTAGAGAGGCACGTTGACGGCATTTAGCATTAACATGTGTGGGGTCAAAATCATGTAGCCTAGAAAGTAAAATTACTGAATATACAGTACAGGTGAAGTATGAGCATATAATAATCTCTCCATGTTCCAGCATGGAGGAGGGAAAAGCTAAGCTTAATAAAGTTACACAGTCCAGGATTTCTTATGGGGTCTGGATTTTGCCTTAGGAAATGACAATCCTACTACTCACCTACCACAAACAAAACTAATGAGCACTTGTTGTCTCTTTGTTCTTAATTTACTTCTTCTGGCACAGTTTTCTCCCTTGCTTTCCTTCTGGAGACCTTCTGTGATGGGCAGTGGTTAGGTTCTTGTCCTTTAGCTTTTCTGATGAAATAAGTAGAGAAATGTATACAGTTGTAAGAGATTGTTTCATCTTGCTTTGTTTTGTTTAGTTGTGGGGGTTTTTTTCTCCCACTATTTTGTTCTTGCTCTTGCTTAATTATCCAGCACTGTTGTAACTGCTGAAGGATACTTGCTTACCTGGACTTCCAGTCTGACCCAATATGGCCATTTTTATGTTCCCAAGTTATTACTGTCTTACAAAATTAGAAAGTCTAAACACTGGGGAAGACTTAACTGCTTGGTATTTTTTATCATCTTAATGTGACAGGTATATTTGTCCTAAGTTTATCTCCTTTTTATGCCTGAGTCAAACAAAATCATGTAGATTCTCTATAATTGTGGGGGCAGGAATATCAAACCCCTGTGTCTGCAGTCCTGTGAATGAACGTATTTCTGGTGACACATTGGCTGCTTCTCCTGACAGATCTGTTTAGGTATTGAAATAAAAGGGGAAAGTTCTGTCCACTGTTCATCTTAGTTTTTTTGGTAAAATAATTCAGCATCACATTTAGAATGAGTAATGCTTCCTGTTATGATACAACTGGCTTAAGAAAAATGGAGCTAGCACGTATCTGTTTGTCCTTTCTGCCTGGAAAAACCCACCTGATTTGGCTGCTTTTCTTTTTTCAGAGAGCATTCACACATCCTAGTGGTCATGTAAAAGTCACTATAATTGTACATACCTATATATTCTCTAGGCAACAAGAACAAAGGCTTCTATATGCGCTAAATATTGTTTCGTTCAGGAAGTTATTCTTATGTGTATGTTTCCACAACTATTATCAGTAGAGTTGAAGGGTAGCAGCAATATCCACAAGCTGTCTGATTTCCTTCCCACAGTATCAAAGATTGAAAGAACAAAGATGAAAATGTCAGGGAAATGCCTGTAGCAACGACATAAATTTCTTTCCAGGAAAGGTTTTAGGAAGTTGCCTTTAATATATTGTTTATAGTATGGCACTCCTGCCTGAGAGATTTTGGTTATGTTGGATCTTCTAAGCATTTCCCAAGTCTGGCCTCAGGATGTCTTTCAGTGGGTTATGTTTTGCTCTTGGTCATGGTAGTGGAAGCCCACACTGTTTCCAGATTGTTTATTCTGAATTCGTGCTGATATGTCTGAAATCAAGCTGTAGCAAATATCTGTAAAAAAGGCCAGTTCAATCAGCTCTGGAAAGTTCAGAGGATAAAATCACATAGGAAATTATTACTCTCACAATGTTTATTTTGTAAAGTTCCATGATTAATACAGATTATTTATGATTGTGATTCCTCTCACAATGTTTGCTAGTGCCTGTGTCTGGGGCATAATACAGTGGAAAGCTTAAAGAAAGAGGAGCTGCTAAACCCTGTGACACTGATGAGATGTTGAAGCCTGCATTTGCAGCTCCTGTACCTGTCTGAAAAAGCTCTCCTAATGTACATCACTTTTGATTGCAATCCATGCCCAGTGAATGGTTTCAAACATTGCTCACTCCCTTTTATGACTTTATTTTGTCTAAATGTCACGGGTCAAATTCATGCATGTCCTGGTGTAGGAACTGAGAGGAAGCACTTGGCATGGCAGCTAGTTGGGAAAGGCTGTCTAGCATTAAAATAGGACATCCAGATGCTTCCTTGATTAAGATCTCCAGACTGGTATTCCCCTGGAGTCTGGGAAGTGATGAAGAAGCGAATTGATGTCTGCCAGGCCACGGGTTACCCTTCTCCTCCAAAGAACTTCTGTCCCACCCTTGTCACTGCTCCCACCCCTGGGCTTCTGCCAAGGCAGAACAAGAACAACTGCAGAGATGTGTGTCCACTGGGAGCCCCTCTGAAGGAACAGGACACAAAGAGACCCTGAAGCAACGTGTCTCCAGAGCCCATGGGTTTATTGTGTGGTGGCGTCTCCATCCTCCATGGCTGCTGTCACTGTTGTCCTGCTGCACCATCCTTACAGAAATACCTGATTCCAGTGAGTCAACCTTCTGGGTCGATAAAGCAGCATTTCTATTAGTGGTTAGAAATGCTTATGAGGAATAAAAAGAGTAAGCCCTTGCACAGCATCAGATAGAAAACTGGTGAGAGCAGATATCTGATACTTAGGCAGGCAATAGTGGTCAGACTGGGGAAGGCCTAACTGCTCCTACACACAGCAAAGGGTGAATGCCAGGGAAATTAAATATGCCCCCACTGTTAGGGGAAGGAGCTGCACTACACACTTTTAAGTTTAAATGCCTCAGTTCTGCCCAAGTCTTTCTTGTATGTGACATCTTTTTCAAAATTGAACAGTAGACATTGCCCAAAGTCTGGATGAATGAAATATGGCATATTTGGAACTTGCTGAAGGAAGTTTGGAATTTTTTCTCTTTTTAAATTAAACATATGTTATAAATAACTGGCTTCTGAGCTGGAAATTTTTGAGAGGTGAAAACAGAATTTAGTACATTAAAGATGTTAAGAAGATGACTTCCACAAAAAGAAAAAATACTTACAAGAACCACTATTAATACTTAAAACAGGTGAAAATGAGTCAGGACACACCAAATCGTATTTGGTGGATCCAGTTGCTTTGTGCACATCAGCTCTTGTTACCTCTCTGGTGCTGCCTCAAAGGTCCATGTTAACTCTGCAACCTTCATTGTTTCAAGGGCAGAAGCATTTTGTTTGCTTGTTGTAGTAGAGGCTATAAAACCACAAGATAAAAATACTTAACAGCCAACTAGCAACTCCCTTCTGAACAGGTGAGATCTGAATATCCATTGCCCCACGGTGTGTGCTGTCCTTCATGGCGATACAAAATGGTGTGAAGGAGAGGCAGAAGTGCAGGGTCGGAAACTATTCTAAATTGGGTGTTAATCTGATTTTTACCACTCTATACAGAGCAGTAAAACATTGCTTTCTCCATTGCAATATACATTTTTGCATGGCTTCATACAGGCTTTGAAGCAATGACAGAGATTTTTGTACCCTTATGTAATGTGTGTTTGTAAAATGGAATAAAACAAAATACTTCCTCCTTCAATAGCGTTATGGTTGTAGTTGTTTTCCCAGCTGGGAGTGGTATAACTTAACAACAGCCACACACTCTTGTGTGCACACTCTTCTTGACGTGCCAGGGATGACAAACAGTGGCTCGCTCCTGTATGTCGTGACCAGCAAGATCCTGTGCAGGGTGCACAGCCCTACCATGGACAGGACAGGGTCAAGGCCAGCCAAAACCCTGCACCCTCAGGATGTTAGAATCTACTGGGGTTGTACTCATGTCTACATCCTACCTTGTGCCTTTCCTGGGTTGCCTACCCTTGTTTGTTCTCCCCAGACTTAGGGGGTGCCTCCTCAGGGAGGGTGCAGAGCCCCATGGGTGCCAGTCCCGTGTGCTCTGCTCTCCCTGCCTGTGCAGCAGAGCAAGCACTGGTGTGGCTACACAGCTGCTCATTTGCCTAACCTGTTAGTGAATGCTCAGAGGGCATTTCTTAATGTTCTGCATGTTGGTTACAATTGATTTATTAATTACCATAGTGGTGGGAATCAAGGAGCAGTTGTTTTCCTGTCTCTCTCCACTAACTTGCTTTTTGCTTCAGGCAAACTATCCAAGCTCTGTCCACATCCTCGATCCTGTAAAACAGGAGTGATAATACCTACCAAGGAGCTGTTTGTGAGTTTTGCTGAGCTCTTTAGCATCCTCAGCAGGAGGCAGCATAGAAACATATGGCAAACATACTGTTTCAAAACAACCCAGTTTTAAGTCGTTGCAAAGGGCTCCCACGAGCCTGGGCATAGCTCTCAGTCCCCTCCATATGGTAACACCATTGCTTAAAGAAGTTGCAGCCAAAAGAGTTTTTCTGGCCCTTCTCTCCCCAGTCATTGCTCCCACACACTTTGTGAAAACTCATGCTAGTGAAAACTAACCACTTCATTTGTATTTTTTCAGGGTAATTTTCAGGTGAAGTTCCCTGATCTAACTGGCTGCATATCTCCTGATTGGTCATACTCAGAAGAAGCACACTAAGAACACTCATCTGAGCAGGTACAGGGTTGTGTCTTTCAGTCACAGCATGCATTTAGGTTAGCTTAAATTTATTGAGAAATCTTATTTCCATCAAAGCTTCTTCTCCAGGTAATGGTAGGTAACTTCAGCAAGCTCTTTGAGGCACATAGCCTCACAATGCTTGTTAACCATGCATCTTAATCTTCAGCACAGGTGAAAATTTGATGTTGTGGGTTAGCTGAAATTCATGATCCACCATGTTTAGGAAACAATGATTTGCACAAATCATGTAGTCAGCCTTTTTTTGACTGTCTGGCTAGAGGTAGAAGGGAAGCAGGTCTGGCTTGTGCTCTGACAGTTGTCTTTGTACCCCTGTCTGAGCCATGGCCTTGCAGAGGAGGAGCAACCTTGGTATCTCAGCCCTGTGCTCTGGGTAAGCTCGTTAAAAGCTACGACTCAGCTGAGGTCTTCCATAATCCCCAGGTGAATTGGAAGATAAGTGGGTTATATGAGTTTGTGAAAGCCGCAGAGTTAAGGAACTTTTCTGGGACAGTGACAGACTTCACTTAACACTTTGGAGACATAGTAAAGTAAGTTAAATAGAGTATCAAGAATGTCTCACATAGTTTTCTGTACTGTTGAGGACCCCAGTCCCAGATAACAGGATAATATAAGCAAAGTACTTGAATCAGCATTCCTGGCGGTTAAGGTGAAAATCTAGCAATAGTGGCCTTTATACAAAGTGGTATTTCTATCGTAAAAGATGGGAAAAGCATTAAATTGTCTTTTTTATTACTGAGAGTTTTTCAGATTTTTTTTTGTTGTTTAGAAGTGTATATATCCCAACAACAATGGGTGATCTGCATCATAAAGTAGTGCACCATTAAACATATGTAAATGTGGAGAAAAGGTTTAAACAAATGCTGGGAGGCTTCTGAAAATGAAATTGAGAAAATGGATTTAGTAATGAAATGCCCTAATTCAGACAAGATGTTAATAAGCATTCTCTCATAAAGTAAGAAAGAGTGATAAGGGTTTTTTGGTGCCTGTTTGTGTGATGCTCACTAGCTTTTGTTCAGCTTTGAATACAAGTACCTACAACAACGGTAGCTGGAAAGAAACAGTCCACATGTGATTAAAAAGAAAGTACTGCAGATGCTGTTCCCTCTAAAACGGGTCCTGGGTAGTGATGGCTGTTTTCTGCTAGTTAAGTGTGTCCATTAGTGTGCATAATGAACTGCTAAAGGCATTCAATTAATGTTGTTGAGGGGGTAACCTTCTGTGACGGACTAATGTGGTGCTTGCTCAAGAATTGATTTACTTCAGGTTCTCTTTAGGTTTCAAAAAAAGCTGAAAAAAGTACTAGAAGATGACTGTCGGTAGCTTTTCACTGAAGTTTAAAGAAATTACACTCGACAGATCAATGTCCAGAGAATCCCAGGACTTTTCAAGTAGGCATTAAGAACAAACCCTGCCACTATCCTGGCTTTACCAGAGTAAGTCTATGGTAACATTATTAAGGTCACTCCTTTGGAAGTGTAGACAAATACATCAGTTTTGGAGTATGCTTTTCCACTGTGCTGAACAGTTCTTTAAACCCAGTGGACTTACATGGTCCTAGATGTCTAACCTACTTCAAGGAAAAAACTTCAACTTCAAAAACTGTCTTTTACTATGCAATTATCACGAGATCCTGACATGTCTCCCAAAGTATATGAATCTTATTCAAGCTTATTTTTATATTTTGTTCCGATTTCTGTACCTGTATGATGGAAAGAAAGTACACATAACTCCAATGTTAAAATGACTCTTGGAAAGGTTTGAGATGTTCTTGTTTCTTTGGTGTGACAAAATGAGATTTTAGTCCTGAACGAAGATACTGGAGAGCTGGGTTGTATCACAGTAGTTTGCATTATTCTTTTACTTTCCTAATGGTTTAATTTCTTGATTGGGAAACAGAGTGTCTCCTCTGGGAGCTTCAGACAGAAAGTGCTCTGACAGAAAAATACGATGAATCCTTTAGATCGTTGTTTTTTGCACACATAAAAATGTGTGGGGAGAGGAATTGCTAGAGTAGCTGATGATATTTTTTTTAAACTTGTACACAAGACACAGGTTTTCTGGCCTTTTTATTTCTTCTTTTTCTTTTTTAATTTTTAAGCAGCTTATTCAGCTGTAAAGATTTGGGTTTGCTGCTTAATTAGCTGTTTAGAATTGTACACTTTGCATAATCACTATTTGAGTACACCTTGAAAAAAAAGGAAGTTCGGTCTATTCGTTACTCAACTAAAACAACCTAAAAGGCCCATCATACTTACTGATTTATCTTCATTGCAATGAATTTTTAATGTAACTAATTCTTCAAGGCAAAGGCACTGTGACTTCTGCCTGATCAGTATTATTTCAGTCTTGTGCATGGTCTTACCTTTCAAGTAGATTTTTCCGTAAGGGGAAGTCAATATATTTCAAGATACTGGGACATGAATAGTTTACTTTACTTAGGGTTGGTTAAAGCACCAAACTGCTCTGCAGTGATCAATATAAAAAATAAAAACACAAACTGATACGTATGTGTACAAATTCTTCATATCACAGATTTTTCCATATATGTATACAAGTGTATAGGTATTTAGGTACACAAAAATCTCTTTAAAATGTTTTGTACTGGCTGCTTTGCACACTGCATTTGGATCTGAGCACATTTGTCAAAGTTCTTATTTTATCATACTAGAAAAGAAATCTAATAATACTTTTCCCCCAAATTTTAAACATGTGCACATCTTTTGTAACTGATAGCATAGCTAACTTTATATTATCACCATTTCTCTGGCATTCCCAGAGGCTCTGAAATGTGCAATTAAGATTAGCAGGACAGTTCCAGTTACATTCTGAAATCCTCTGTCAGATTATGTTTGAAAGAACCACCTTCATAACTATAAATGCTGACCAAAATGGGCTGGGGTGTGAGACAGACACTTCCAAGAGCATTTTTGCAGAGCCCTTCTTCTGCCACCCTTGCACTCAGATTCCATGTCCATGCTCTCCTCTCCTGCCCACGTCTCTTTGTCCTTCCACTTCCAGACTCAGGCGGTGCCTCCTGCCCGGCCCTCGCTCCCAGCCAGGCAGCAACAGTGGCATTTGGGCCCGGCTGCCCTCTGCTTTCTCTCAGTGGCATTCAGGGTTCTGGCACTTGCTGAAGATTCCGACTGAGGGGGAGTGTAGGGATGGCACTGGGGCACAAACACTTCCAGGTAGGTGCTCATAAAGTTTGCAGCTGTATTCCCGAATTCCTGTTATGACTGTTGTCTATATTGATGAAAAGCTCCTTTCATGACAAAGGCAGGAAACTTTTAACATGAAAACGGTCAAACTGTTGTCACAATTCAAAGCAAATATGAGGCCTGGATAGAAGCACAATATAAACATTCCCAGGAGAGCTTTTTGAGACTTGTTATGCAGAGCAAAGTTGGCACAGTGTTCCATTTGCAACACTAAAAATCAAATGGGTTTTTGTTTGTTGTTTTTACAATATTTAAGTGACATTTTATTTATTTTAAGGATCAGTTGCTGACGCACAATATTCCTCTGTCCACTGATTCACATCAGATGAGCACTCTTTCTGTAGCCACAAGTGTCTGCACGACAGGCTTGTTTTTGCAGTTGAAAAATCAATAATTAATTCATAGCCAAGATAAAGAGCTCAAGCCCATTAAGAGATTATCACCAATGTGAAGATTTTCAGTTGTATTCATAGTAAAGGAGGAGGAGACTGGGAATGTTTGCTACTTATAATTTGGTCTACTACCTATTTTTGTTTTCTCTAAGGTGCTTATCATTGGGCTATCTAACTAACAATAAGCTAGTCACTCAAGTGTTATACTAAATATTGGTTTCAAGATAACTTAGTATAATGAAAATGAAACTTGTTTTGACAATGATAAAAATGTTTGTTCAATAATTTTACCACAATTCCCAAGTGAATAAGCAGCCCTTGAGTTCGCACAGAAAAGTAATTTAATTTTTTTTTATTCAAAAACAACTTGCACCTGAAAAATACAAATCACTATCTAGCTGATTATATTAATTTATCTGCAAGAGAAATCCCTCCAGGGAAGGGAATGTACAAGAGCTCAGAATAAAATTAGCAAGTGTGCAAGATTAAAGGGAAAACCATCAATTTTGAATTAGATTACAAATGAGTGAGTTTCCATATTGGTAATATAATGTAGAGACAATGGAATTAGGCCAGAATTGACAAACACTTGTGTATTTTATTATTTATTTTAAAACTTTTTACCTGTTGCTGCCACCATGTTAGTTACTATCTCAAAAATCACAAAAAGCCTACAGTCATCCATAGCATTCGGTTCTTTGCTCGAGTGTGTGGCTAAGAGGCTATCAGAAAAAGAATCATTAGGTCTGGTGTTTTCTCCAGCCACATACCCTGAGAGTGCATAGTTATCAGCCATCACCGGACTGTGCTTTCATTTACCTTTCTTCAGAGTCAAATCTGCCTCTCCTCCTCCCTGACTGATGTACAAATTACTGCTGGGGCTGGTGCTCCATTGGTGTGGCTCTGCTCTAACCCAGCCTTCTGAAACGGTCCAATTGAAAAAGGCTGCTGAAAAGGTGTTTTGTTTTTAATAACTTGGTGTTTCACAGGCTGAAAGCTCTGCATAGCTCTGCCCTGGTTCGCCTGGGCTCAGCACAGTTGTGCACTGGCATCTTCAACAGTGCTCTGACCGTGGCTCACTGCATGGGCCCTGGCAAGGCTTAGGTCCAACCAGCGGTGTGTGGGGTACAAAAGGGACCAGAAGAAATGATGATATTATGGCTCTTTATGTGTCAAGGAGCACTGTACAGGGCAAGTCTTTGAGAATATCACCACAGAGCTGTCACATTAATTTAATCAATCATTGTGCTTCCCTTACTACTTCTCAAACTTGCAATAGAAGCAGAAGCTTTCTTTTAAACTCTTCAGCAATTTTTAATATACTGCAGTTTCTTCTCTCCTGTTTTGTAACACAGTCTGAGGCCCTCAAAAGAACAGTACAAACAAAAATGTCAAAAGAAATGCATAGAACTGACAAATGTTAACAAAGGTTCTTTACACAGAACTGGTTGTAATGTCCTGAGTCTGGAGCCTTCTGGTGTCTCAGAAGGAGGACTTGATTTCAAGGCTGGTTCTATGACTTTGCCTGTGATGTTTGTACAGTAGGTGAACTGTTGTAGAAGCACCTGTGGAATCTCTTCCAGGCTTCAGTCATCTGTCTGTGCTTTTGACAATATGTAAGTCTACTTTTCACGCGTTGCTTCACCCTTGAATGGTTTATGATGAGTTCTTGGTATTTTGTATTGGAAATTGCATGTGCTTTGGACCTTTAACTTCCATGGATTTTTATTTTGTGCTCTAGTCAGTTTGTATATGAAGAAATACCTCCGTATTTCAAACATTTTCTAAATTCTAATAAAAACCCTGAAACAGCTTCTGGTGTGTGTTAAGTACTCACATTTGAAACTCATTTCCCCCATGACTTTCAGTGTGAGGAAAACTTGGCTGCTCAAACAATCGCAAAATGAACTCAAAGGAATTATAAATATATTAAATTTCTTGGAGTTTGAGGTGACATTTATGCAAAATTGAGAGGAAATTCCATGAGAAGGAATTAATCATATTTCCTACAGGATTTTTCCCTCACTGAAGACAAATCTAGCCTTATTCTTTAAACAATCCCTCCTTATTTCTCCATTTGACTAATCTTCTTGGTTTAGTTTTCTTTAAAACTTTCTTGAAAAAGTAAGTAAAAATATTAGCTAGGAGGTTTCTGAGTTGCAGGGCTCCAGAGCCTGTATCACAGGAGCTTTTGGGAGAACACGGATCTGGAGCTAAGAATTAAGTGTAGTTCCTCAAGGAATCATTTCAGAAGTGTGTGAGTAGAACTGCTTCGAAGCTTACTGAATCTTAGTCACTTGTGCTTTGGCTTTTGCAATAGCCACGTGAAAAAGAAAGGGTTATTTATTAAGAACAGAACAGTTCCCTTTTAGTTCTGTAGCAATCATGTCTCTTTTTTTCCAGTCCATGGAAAGTGTTATCTCAGGCAGCTTTGTGCAGGAAGTTCTGTTTATCACTTCCTCACAGTTGCAGTTTGTCTAGGACTTAAATATATGATATCAGATTGCATCAAAATGTGGGCCTTTGTGTGCTTAACTCATCAAAGGAGTGGACCCTCAGGACTTGATATCACTTCACTGCATATGCAGTCATGTAGCAAAACAAAGTCTATCTAAACAGGACACGACTATTTCTGTTGGTAGTGTAGCAGAGCTAGCAGAATTGGTGTAGTTTCAGGTATCTGCACTGTTTCACTTCTTGTTTTTAAATTTATCCCTTTTTAAAAAGTGATATGGTTTGCCTGTTTTTGCTATGTAAACTACAATGAAAACAAAAATATTACTTCTACAATCAAAAAAGCTCAAAAACCCCAGACCCAGATGGGACTTACTTGGTGTACACTGTTGCAGTGTCAGCTTATGCTACAAAAAAAGGGCTCTAAAATTTTGAATGCTTGTATTTTCAGCTGGCTATTGTTCCCACAAATCTGAAATGGCAGATGGTTATCTAGACAACTATGTGTCAAATAAGCTTAATGAGACTATAACAAATAACAACGATTACTGAAGGAGGTTGGGTACAGGTTATGAACCTGCTCTCCCACCTTTGTGGTTATTTTTCTATTTTCTCTAGCCTTGCCGGAGGAGTTCCCTTTCCAGTACAGCAGGCTGCACTGCCAGATGTTGTCTCTCAGGGCAGCCACAGGAAGTCTATTCAAACTGTGCAGCAATACTTCTGCCTTAAGCAGCAGCTCCTCTGCGCTGACTCTGGTTTTTAACACCACCCTGTCCCACGCCCCTTGCAGTATCTTGCTTAACTGTATTGGCCCTTCTACTCGACACCAGTTGGCTTCATGTTGGCTGATAAAGGTCCAGGCACTTCACAGCCCGATACCCACTTGCCAGGCTGGGAAGCTGCAGCTTCAGGTCCATTTCTGCTCCTTCCCACACATTTCTGCTGCGTGTTTTAACCATGTGATAGCTGCAAACCTGAGACTATGAAATTAAGATAGTATCCACTCTCAGATCCATGATGTAACATGCTCTCTGATAAGCAAAATCTTCTAGTACTATGCAAGGCAGAAAAAAGTTTACATTACTCAGCAGTGAAAGACGAAGTAAAAAGTCTCTCCTCTTCTCATGTCTCTTTTCTTACTTGTGAAGAAAAAGAAAGTTATTAGGAGGTGGATACAGAAACTGGTTGGGAGTTTTTTTGGTTTTTTGTTCATTTTCCCGTTATTTTGACTGCTGTATGAGTTGATGAACACAATCAAGAGATTACTCCAAATCCCATCAAGCAACTGCTGGGGGAGCCAGTCAGCAATGTGACCTGAGCAGAGCCCTCCCATCTGAATAAAGGGGCCCCAAAGCCCAAACCTGTAGGGATGACTGGATCTTCTGGCAGACCCTGGTAGAATCCTGTCAGTCCTTGAATGCAAGACGGGAAATAATCCAATTTTCTAATTCCACTCTTTTCCACACTGCTTGCTATGCCAAGGAAACCCTGAGAGGCACTTTATTTTCTCTTCCTGCCTTTGCTTGCTGTCTCCCACCACTTCTTCTACAGAAGGAGTGGTGTGGGCCCTAGGGAAATTTTTGAACAATGTAGGATGTGCTGCTGTGTGCTGTAATTTTGAGCATTGTCAGTCCTTTGTGAGGGATGAATTCTCACTGCTGGCTGGAAAACAGGAAAGCGCATAAAACCAAGGACATTTTTAAGAAGCTGAACTTTCCTCCTCTTTTCTCTCAGTTAGATTATATAGCAAAAGTGAAAGTCAGGAACCCACCTCAAAAAAAAAAAAAAAAAAAAAAAACAACTTGTCCTGCTGTTTCAAAATAGTTTTACGTTGAAAATAACAGTACTTTGCAGGAAGTAAATGTACGCTGTTACCTCGTGAAGAATATATCCATTTTCACTGGGAGTGAGAGGAATCCTGCTTTTGTTAGTCAATATGGAAAATCAGTGCTGTGAAAAAAGTTTACAGCTACTAATCAGCCATGTAGTTTTTCACATGCACACATTTGCACAGTGAAAGCTGGAAGTTTTGTGTAGTTCTGCTTTGTGGAACCTCCCACTACCCCACAACTGCACTCTACAGCTCAACTGCCTCTTTTTAAAGTTGTTTTTTTTTGGGCGGTGTTTATAAAGTCTTAAATGTTGAAGTAGGTGATGGTACCGAATGTGTCAGTGAGGATGCAGAGTGGGTCCACCTCTCTGGACAATCCTGTGGACTCATGGACTCGAGTGGGCATGAAAAATCTAAACAACTGAATTATTAGATTAATCTTTCTTTGAGGTGATGCCTTTAAAGAGAATTCCTTTGATGGGTTTTTATTTCTTTATTTATATTTTATTTTTAGAAGGGTTGTCTTTTTGGGGGGGGTGTTGGTGTCATCTGATTTGGGGTTTTTTTTGGTCCTGATTCAGAGCCCCAAGTCTCTGCTTGGAAAAGAATGTAAGGTCATGTCAACGTTAAGGCTCTGCTTAAGTTCGGCCAAGGTTAGCCAGGATAAAGAAGCACCAGCTTAATGATTTCTTGGCATGGGGTTGCTGTAGGACTCCCAGAGATGCTAATGCATGTTAATTTAAACTTCTTATCACTACACTAGCAAGACCGTTCACACATTTTCCAGAGTCACCACAGGTTTTAGGCTGTTGCCCTAATTGCTATTGTTCAAGCTGCTAGCTATTATATTTACCACAAGCTGTTTTCATCTTGTTGGGAGCCTGGTGCTAAACTGAAGAACACCTATCTTAGCAATTTGCTGCCTTCTGGAAGCTGAAGCAATTACAGTGGACTGTGCAGACAAGCTTTATACAACGTGTGTAAATTTCTGTCTGTGGTTCCAGTAGATAACAAATTTGTTTTCCTGGAATGTTGTAGCTGATTAGAAATGTAGGGCTCCATAATATAAAGCACAACACACAGTCTTTCTGTAAATGCTGAAGTTTTTTTGTTTGATTCTTTAAAAAGATTAAATATAACTGATTAACCAAGATGTATGTGATAATGATTTTCATGCCTGGTCAGCCTGAACTTATCCTACAAGACAGTCTTAAGGTAGATCCACAAACCTCACTTTGTGTCTGTTTGGAGTCAATGACTCTGTCAGAGATGCATTTCTCTATCCCACAAAAGTTGTAGCTGCTCAGAAGACCACAACATTTGCACAGTCATGATGCTACCAGTCTGGAAAAATACTTCAGGCAAGTAAGAGCAAAGGAGAAAAGCCCTTCTTCATCTCAGTCCAAAAGAAACGGCTACCTTAACCTGCAACCAAATTTTTCTCAATGGAGTTTGGTGTTAGATCAGCTACTTGTGGCAGCTACATGATGCTACAAAGCACCCTTTCAATCTTTATGCTACAATTCTCTGCTGATTTTTGTGCACCGGGAGCAATGATAAATAAGAAGAAAACTAGTTGTATCCAATATATTTTCTGCTGTTCTCATTTCTTGAAACAGTTTGTGGCGAGGTAAGGAAATTTTTATCCTGGGCAGCAGATCCAACGTTTTGGGCAACAATGCTCCATAAGACTATGCTCAGCAGTAAGTCAAGATTGAACCTTGAATGTCTGACTTCCCAAATTGCTTTCTTCCCTTTCATATTTTTAGGTACAGTTATTAACCTGCTTTAAAACGGAAAATCAGATCAGAAGTAATAAGACCTTTATTTAGAGATTCATTTGCTCTGGAAAAAACTTTCTAAATTTAAACCAAGTTTAAGGTTGCCTAAACAGTTTGGTTATATGTGTATTTGTTTCATTTTTCACACTCGTCTCCACTTCCTTCTTTTGCTGGAATATTTCCAGCCTCATCAGAACCTGAAAGTATCAGAAATAAACCAGAAGCACCCACTTTTGCAAAGCGTAGCTCTTCTTGTGCTGAGAATCCTGGGCTAGGACCTGGAAAATCTGGGTTCAGTTTTCTGCTTTGCCATTCATTTGCAGTTTAATATTGGATAAGTTGTTTAGTAAAATCAATCTATGCTTCAGGCTCCCACCTGTGAAACAGCTGGTATCTCCTTTCCTTCAAGGCGCAGTAAGGTGAGTGGAAGCATGGTGCTCATAATGCCAAGATCCTGGGTTCAATCCCCACACAGGCCATTTGCTAAAGAGTTGGACTCAATGATCCTTGTGGATCCCTTCCAACTCAGAATATTCTGTGACTCCCAGTAGTTAATTCATGGTTCCACAGTGCTCTGATGCTGTGGTGATCGGAGCTGTTTGTGAGCACAGAGTGGCTCTTCAAGAACAACAAAATGCTGTCACATTTAAATAAACATAGGATTTGTTTTTGTTTCCCAAATCATTATTTTTATCTTGTTTCAACCTGCTGGAGAACAAGCTGTTGTGTTTTTTTCTGGAGACACATTATCCTAGCCCTAAGCAGCTCTGTGTGTGTGTTGTGGCACTGTTGTGGCAGTGTCACTCCTGACCAGGTAACCTGGGGTGGGATGTGCTACACAGCCCATCTTCAGTGGGGACCTTACAGATGAAGATTTTCAGTAAGACATTCATAATTAATTTTTTTCTGTAAGACCTAAAGGTTAGAAAATCTTGAACAAGAATAATATTCATGCTTTTATTCAGCGGTGTGACTTACTGGGCAGTGCATGTATATGCTACGTCTGGCTCAAAATTTATGCAGGAAAGGAAGGCTCTGACTCTAAGATTAGAGATCCTGGCTCTGTACATCAACTTCTCACCTCACATAGTCAGTTTCTGAAGACCCAGTCTGAGTGTCCTGCACATACACAGCTGTATTCCCAGATGAATTCCAGGAGAATGGTGTATTTGAAAGATGGGACAGAAATGAATGTCTCTCTGAAGGATAGCCACAACTTCTCATCAACCTTGACTCCAGTTAATTATCTGAAGACTATGCTTGTTAGCCTGGGGAGTGGTGAACCAAGTCACTTGCCAGTTTTAACGAAGGACTTCTGCTCTTTAGAAGTTACATTTACAAATAATAGAGTAAGTGTAGCACAGAGCCAGGTGCTGACAAGGATTTTTCAGCACTACAAGAATCCTCAGCTACTACATTAAGACCACATGAAATTTCATGGTCCTTCTTCAGTCAAAAGATATTGAGGGGTATTGATATAGCTTATCACGGCATTACAGCTCATTGGTATGAATAACAAATCATTAACACATTCCCTCTTTTCATGACTTAGCACTTTGAATATATGTTGCAAGAGTTCATGAATCAAATTTTTGAAGGGGCTAAATAAGTGCAAAAATTAAAACATTTAATCCTGGATTTGGTACATGTGCCATTAGTTAGAAATGTAAATCATACAAACAAAACTATTTGCAGCAAACTACTCAGCAAACCACATTGCAAAAGAAAGCCTTATAAGTAATTAGATTCCCAGAAAAAAAGTTCCTCACAGCTGTCAGATGCCAGTTAAAAAAAGACAAGTATTGAAATTTATTATAACATTGCTGTGTAATGGTTTACATATTTCTCCATTGTGCTTAAGAGGAACCCAGACTTTTAAAATGATTCTCAAGCAAATGGCTAAGCTCTTTATTAAGTAGCTGCTGTGCTCACTGCTGGTCATTTGTCTTCACCATTAGACAATGATTAAGCTATTATTTGAATTGTAGCTATGTACCTGTATAAATATATTACCATGATATAGTTATCATAGTATTCTATTTTTAAATTTTCATAGAATTGTCCATTTTTTATATTATGTGGTCTTTAAAAAGCTTTGAAAATCAGAAAGAACATCTTTATGCACATGTGAGTTTACATAAAAAGTTTGAAGTTGAGCTCAAAGGTATTTTCATTTCATTTATGGTCAGAGGCATATTCTAAGGATGAATAAAAGATTACCTTGAACTTGAAGCCATTGGAAATCCAAGATTAATTATTTTTATTACAGATGCAAAACTTGCAACCTAGAATTGTTGCTAGCTCTTTTAGGAGCACTAAGAAAACTGGAAGCTGAGTAAGCTGGAGTAAGATGATGTAGCTTTCAGTGCTTGGCACATTTATCATTCTTAGATGAATGTTTGCCAAAGGCAAATATGGTTATTGGTTACTGTGGCATTGTGACATTGTATATAATTGACACAAGACATTTGAAAGCAGATGCAAACTGGTTTGGGTTATAATTGGATATGTTACATGGGCCACATATGTTTCTGAATTCTGATGTGAATTAAATAAGTGGATGAGATCCCAAGATTGGATTCAGTATTGACTATAAACCAACATTAAGAAGTTCAAAGTTGGTTTCACTGTTTTAAAGAGCTTGACAGTAGTCCTTATCTGAGTAAATTCACATCTGGTGAATGGTGTATAGAAGACCTACGTCTGTACTGTTATGTACAATCTGATTTATGAAAATGTGGGGGTTTATGCTAGACAAGAATTTTTGTGGGTGTCATACAAATGTTCTTCACACCAATCATTGTTTCAAAAATCTTCTTGTAAAGCTGTTTTGAGGTATTGGGATGGGAAATTGCTTTGGTTTTTCAGGGTTCTCCTGTTTGTGTAGATCTCTCTACTTCTAGTTAGTGAGTAGGATGCTCCTGAGTCTATAAAAGTCAGGACTCTACTAAACACTCCCTTTTTTACAGCCTGTCTAGACCTCTGGAAATTGGGAGTGTCCAGCACTTTAACAACTGATAGCTGAGTGTGTGTATATAGCATTGGTTAACTGCACAAATGCCATCAGAAGCCTCAACTCTGAATTCTTGGCACTAGTCAATGAGTGATTTGCTCTTAAATTAACCAGGAAGTGCAATGAGGAATATCTCACCAGGTCTGCTGTACTGTGCCATTAGCAAAAGGTAAATACACGAGCTAGAATCACCCTGGAATCATAAAATATCCTGAATTAGAAGGGACTAATGAGGATCATGGAGTCCAGCTCCTGACCCTGCATAGGAACATCCCCAAGAATCACACCATGTCCTTGAGAGCAATGTTCAAATGCTGCTTGAACTTTGTCAGGCTTGGTGCTGTGACCACTTCCCTGGGGAACCTGTTCCAGTGCCCAACCACCCTCTGGGTGAAGAACCTTTTCCTAATATCAAACCTAAACCTCCTCTGATTCAGCTTCAAGCCATTCCCTTGGGTCCTGTCACTGGTCACTACAGATAAGAGATCAGTGCCTGCCCCTCCTCTCTCCCTCACAAAAAAATTGTATCTGCAATGAGGTCTCCTCTCAGTCTATTCCAGGCTGAACGAGTGATGCAAGTCACTCCTCCTCTGGCTTCCCCTCCAGGCACTTCACCATCTTTGTTGCTCTCCTTTGGACACTTGCTAATACCTTCACATTTTTTTTATATGGAGGTGCTCAAAACTGCACACAATAGTGAAGGTGAAGCTGCCCCAGTGCAGAGCAGAGGGAGCAATCCCCTCCCTTGCCCAGCTGTCTGACGCCCCCAGGACAGGGTTGGACCTCCGGGCTGCCAGGGCACTGCTGACTCATGCTGAACTTGTCATTGACCAGGACCCCACGTTCCTTTAGCTATGCTTCGTTATATTCAGTCTAGGGCTTTCTTTTTCCCCTGCAGCTATGAGATACCAGCAGTGTTGTCTTGCACAACTGAATGTAACTATGACATCAACACTAATTAAAATATGTTCATATGCTATCTGTAAGGGACTTTAGCATAACCCAATAGTTCTTACCTTGTCTAAAACATGTCAGCTCTATGTACATGGCCAGCCTGTTTCCGAAATGCCACTATCTTCTACCCTGAAGAGTTGAACATCTTAATTTTACTGACAGATGTTTTAATATTTTGATTATTTCATGCCAGTTGTATTACTAATGCACTCTGAATGTTTTATTTGGAAAGTATTTCTATATTTTCAAAATGCCCTGGATGAATTTAAAGAATCATTCACCAGTTTTCAGTAATGTCACTGTATTGTTTTGGCAGAGATCAGAGCTACAGTATAATGTACTTGGGGTTCTCACAAGGGGATGTACAGGGAGTGGAGAGGAGAAATATGATGTTTCTGCTTTCTTAACCAGACATTTCTGAATTCATCAAAGAGTTTCTATGCTGCCCTCCTAAGACTTTTAAGAATTAACATTAAAAAGACTTAACCAGAACAAACTGGTGGCCTTTAGGTGTGAATTCCACTGTCTCAATCTGTAAGGTAAAGTAAGGAAAAAGGAGATGGGACCATTTTCTGAAAAAAGGGACAGATGATGAATATGATTCCTTGCATTTGGTGTCCTAATAACATTGACAAATTTGTTAACTGTTGGGAACACCAGATGTGAGAAGTCATTTGGCATCTTTCTGGCAATCACAAAATCAGAAGGCATTACGCCCTTGTCCTCATGATAGAAAACAGAAGTGACAAAAAATTCATTTTTTTGGTATGACAAGAACTTGTCCTAATGTACAAAATGAGAACTTCTAGGAAGAGACACAGCAGGGAAAGCATTTCCTCTATTGCTGAGTCCTTCAGCCTGGAAAACCCACATAATTCCCGAATCCAGCTCCAAGGCAGCCCTGCCCAGGCTGCAGTGGTATATAGTGGCCACCTTGGAGTTTTGGCTTCCCCACCAAGTGAGGAGAGGACTGTACTTCTGCTGATTCTTCCCTTTCCTGTGTTGGGTGGGGGGATTTTAAATATTGAGAAAATTTTTCCTTTTTTTTTTTTTTTTTTTTTTTTTTTTGTTTTTTTNTTATTTTCTTGTTATAATTGAAGCAAATTTTTCTTTTTTTTTTTTTTTTTTTTTGCATGGCTTGACTCAGCAAAGGTTTTGAGGGAGGAGAGCCTGGTTGATTTTTCTGGGACACTGGGAAAGTTTTTGACCCAGTGGGATATTTAGGGCCAGGTGTTACAAGGGGGAATCCTCAGCAAATCCTTCCTAATACACTCTTCGGGAAATGGTGCCTGTTGGATTTCTGACTTTCTGATTCTTTGAAAAATTGTACTTGTGGGTGAGAGTGGTCACATCACTATCCTGGGTGCAGCTGGGTTTCAGCTCATGGTCACCTGCCTGGCTGCTTCCATGTGGGGTGAGCACTGGGACAGGGCACAGGCCTGTAATATCTGTTTTGTTTTATTGGCAGTTGTCACCTGTAACAACTGTTGTTCCTCCTTGCAATTCCTGGGCCGGTCCCAGGACATGTTAGAAGCCACTGCTCAGTCCCAGCAATCAGAAAGAATCAGGCCATACAGTACAGCAGGAGATGGTGTGGATGTGTGGATTGAGCAGTGTTATGCTGTTTGCCCACAGAACCCCCCTAAATGAACACCTGCCTGGGTGAAAAGATGGGGATGCCGAGGTGTGGGAAATTCATCCTGCAAATGGTGCTGCAATGACCCCTGTAGCTAACGAAGGAGAATTGAAGGGCTCAGTAAAAACTGTTCCTGAGATTCTCTCAAAGATGTTGACTGTCTTTGGCATGGGACTCTAAGAGACCCCAACAATAAGCATCTCAGTGATGGATGCAACTATTTTAAGTCATCTTAAAATGCTTGCTATCTTCAACCAGTAGAAATTACGAACTAATAGGCAGGGAGACAGGGTGCCTTATTTTTCTGGATGTTTTGGAATGGTTCCAGCACTGACAAAGCAAATCCTATTGTGAATTAAGAGCATTCTTTAACTCTGCTTGCAAGGGCTCATCCTAAAACTAGGCGGTAATGCTGTCTCTAGCTCTCTGCTAAAGTATGCTGTGTTTCAGTCCAGCAGCCAAAAAAGAAAAAAGAAATAGAGGGGGGAGTTTATCAAACTTATTGAACACAACAAAAACGTTCACTTTATTTTTTTTTTTAACACTAAACTGGCTGGATTTGAACTAGCTATTTTAGTGGCCAAAGTTTTTTTTTTTTTTCTCTCTCATTTTTGATCCCATTGATAATGAAGTAGTATTGGTTAATTCTTCTTTCTTATTAGAACATTCTGTCTCCTCTTGCCTCTTTACCTCATGCTTTATATTTACTGAGAACATCAGGTAACAAGGCAAGCCTGGCTTCTGACCAAAAAGGTGTTTTAGCTAGCGATTCTTTAGAGTGTATAAAAACAACCAACCTTGTATAAAGGCACTTCTTACACAAGAAGAAAGGGGTTCAATTACCATATTTCATTTAAAGTGAAGATTTAACATATTTACCAGGACAGTGCACTAATCCCATGAATCCTATTTATGTTGAAATGTAGTGCTATTGGCAATAAACAGCAATTTGAGAAGCCATAACCCAAGGAAATAATTGTCAAGTGACTTTAGAGCTCCCTATAAATTTTCTCTTCATGACTTTGGCAGTAGTGTTCAACAACAGAGTTAAATATTTGTTTTAGGTGCTCCTACCTTTAACAGACTAATTAAAAAGATGGAATTCTTTGATTCTATCTCAAATAATTTTACTTCTAATCTCTCTCAGGCAAAGTCAGCTCTATAAATGGAACTAAACATATTTCTTTTCTGAACAGGGACTTTACAGTATAGCCATAAATTCAAGCACTGGGAAAGTAAATGCAACTGAAGTACCCTTAATGATGTTATTGTGTAGTTGTTACGGTTGTAATCCCATTACACAGACTTTTTCCTTGAAGGCCATAAATTCTTTGAGAAATCATTCTAATGGAAGATGCATTATTTAAGCATTGTGTTTAAACATGATGAAAAAGATGATGATTTAAGTTTGAAAAACCAAGTCACACTAGCAGAAGTAGTAATAATGGAGGGAGATTAAATTTTTGCCTATCATGCAAACATTCTAAATTTGTATTTCCTGAGAAACTGTGCAATGGAGCTGTTCCCGGAGCTACTTCTCGTGAAGCTTCCTGTAATTTGCATCACACACGTGCCTGGAACTTGCCATTAAGGATGAGGACCCCATTCTGCTCTACACCTGCAAACTTAAAAACAGTACATGAACCAAAAATTGTCAGTCTAAATACCTGACCCAACGCCCAGTGAAGTCCGTGGAAGACTTTCCATTGATTTTAATGATTTAGTTCAGGAGCTGAGTAAGTATTTCTAAGACAAAAATCAATATTGTCCCACAGTGGTAATGTTTTCATATGCTTCTATTGATCCCTTTGACAGAGATTACAGGATACCTTGGCACTGTCAACATACCAGGTTTTAACAAACTGATTTGATTTATTAACACCATTTGATTAACATCCGCAGTAGCAAGTATTTATCAAATGTCAGCAAACTAAAGTTCAGCAGAAGGATCACCACCAGAAATGACTTGTTGCACAATGTAAACTGAAGTTCAATAGGAAAAGGCTTACTGTAAAACCAGTTTATGTCAGAACCCTACATGATATGCTCAGTGTAAGTTGTGTATTGAGACATTGGGTTTTTTTTACCAACTATACCATCAGGCCTAAGAAAAGTCTTACCTCTCCTGCAGTACCTCAATTTATCTCCTTGCATGATCATGATGAAAAAAAACCATTGCCATGACAGCAGGGTTATAAAAATTATGCTGAAGTTTTCAAATCAAATGGAACTTGCTTAGTCTGTCGCTTATGCTTTATGATTTTATAACCCATCTTCTAAATAATTACTGTGGAATGCATCATTCTGTTTTGGAAAGACACTGCAATGCATTGCTGTGTTTGGAGCATCTGACTTACAAATGCAGGTCCTGGGGCATTAGAAATGGGACTGCTTGTCAGTGATATTTACACTGTGATTGTTCAACTGACAGCCCTGTAATTTAGCTTTGCCCCTTTTAAAACCAACCCAAACCCTTTCGTCATTTTTTGAGAATGACTCCTTGAAGTCTCTCATTCAACTTGATTTTTGTATGGTTTCCCAATTCCAACCCAAAACGACAAGTTATATCTGACACAGGCCAGGATGGCTTACATTCATTTGTGTTTTCCAAACCAACGTAAAGCCTAATTTGCTAATTGAATTTGTAATCATTTATCACATATAGCCTGTTACAGTATGAATATCTCTAACAGTTCAATTGATCATAACAAAAATGTGGATATCATGTAAATCTTATCAGGATCACTAAAATAATGGGACTTTTGTTTACAAGGTGTCGATTGGTTTTAGGAGCTTTGATAATGACTCCAGACAGTCAATAAATACAGAGACTTTTACACAGCCAGTAGGAGCCGAACTAAACTATCTAATCTTTCTAAAATGACAGACAACACAATGAACTCTGAACTTAATCCCCTCCAAACATTAAGGAGACAGTTTAGTGCTTAAAGTACTATTCAAACTCAAACCCTACATTAAAAAAAAAATCATTAAGTGTCTGATTTAAACACACAGGAAAATTCACAGTTAAGGCTGATTTTCCTTCCCATTGTGCCTGGGCAGTGGTCTGTGGTGGGCTCCAAGTCTGTCGGTTGTTTTTCTTGGGCAAGGAAAATACCTCTGTGCCTTTTGAAAGTTTGTCATCAATGCATTAAAAAAAAAACCAACCCAAAACTGTCTCTATCAAACAAATTTTCCCCTAATGTTTTGAAGCAGACATAGGGGACAACATTATATGCTACACTTCAAGTTGCACAATTTACGCTGTTGGGCTCATAACCTTTGAAAATGATACATTGCCTTTAAAAGGAAAAGGAATCTGTAAATGTAAATCTTAGGTTACACTAAGAGGTGGGGGAGGAGGGTGGCAGGTAATGCCTAACATACAAGTTGTGTATATATGAGCATATAAATATATTAAATCACCCTTAATTAGAGTTTGTCAATTTTTGAAATAAATAATAGGACCATCCAATGGTAGGACAGTTTCTTCTACTAGTAATAAAGTAAGAGAAGAGAAAATAAAAATATCTTTTATGTTATCATTAGAAATTCTTCTGAGATAATTGTTTGCTTTTTAACATCCTAAGAATCTCTATTTTCTGTGCAGATCTGAATCCCCCCGGTACTGCTGAAGGTTCAGTATTAGCCTGTTTTCCCTTGATTGCATCTTGCATGTGCCTTTTATTAGTTTGTCTTGTAAATTTACTTCTCTGGATAATGAACAGAGGAATTAATCAATTCAAACCCTTTCAGTGTATCCTTCTTGCTTCCTAATGTAAAGCCTGATGTGAAAAAGGCTTTTGTTTTATTCTTTACGTGACCTAAATATCGTTGATGTCTTTTTGGGGTAATTGGAGATAAAATGTGTTAAATATCTGTATTTTTTATTAATTAATTCCACTGAATAGATAATATTTCCTGAGATCTTTTTGATGCCTCTTAGTATCTCGGGTAGATTGCTGTATGCAACGGAGGAAATACAATTTAAATCATCATTTGGACTTTAAATAATAGATGTTTAAATTACCAAAGTTGGCTTACATTGTTGAATGTTCTACAATTCTGTAGTTTTTTTTATAGTATACTCATTGTCTTGGTAAATTACAGTGAATGATTAATCAGTGAATGATTTCAAATATTTTATGTTATTAACAATGACTCTTAAGTCAGGAATTTCTGGTGTTCCCACTATCTAGGTTTTGCCATGATTAATTATTTGATCTTGTCTTTCCTGTGATGAGCAGATTATGGCTACTTGTTGAGTTGTCACTCAGATGAGTTACATTATCAGGACAGCCTAAATCTTACAATGCTTTGTTATTGAGAGATGTGGTATCTGTGTTCTCAGGATGAGATCAAGCAGCAGAGGTAAGAGTGTGAATATTTATTTGGCATCAGTGTCTGATATTTTAAACCATTTTCTAAAGTCTGAATTTACATTAACTGTGTACAAACTCTATCTTGATTTCAGGCTGCAGTTATGCTAATAGATTTTGCTGACTGATCACAACATTACAAGATATTCTAAATTAAAAAAAAAACCCTCTAAATGCTTACTATAGAACTTTTTTATATGTTTGACTGACAGGTTTTTGATAATCAGTACTTTCTCTGGTAATCAGTTGTAGTAGATTTAGTGGAATTTCATGACAGCTTATTACACAGCACTTTTCCTTTGAAATAGTTGCCTAATTAGTATTTCCTGAATCAGAGCATAGCTACATGTTTCATAACGGAAAAAAAAAAAAGGAAGATAAAGAACCAGAGCTCTGCCAGGTCTGTGCTGAATGAAAATCCACAACTGCTAACTTCTTTGTCTTCTGTTTTTTTCCTGCTTAATTTCTTGACACTTTTGTTAGTCATTCTAATAGATTGCTTCCTAAATCTGCCCGTTTGGTTACTATGAATATAAGGACAAGTACTGTAGAAAATCTTACAATAGGAAAGTCTGTGTTAAAGAACTATCTGACTGGTCGGGAATAACATCTAACCAGTATCCAGATAGAGCAGAACCTACAAGTGTCTATAAGATAGACTGGAGTACCTTTTACTCTCAGAAGCTCCTTGGTACATATTCTCTCTCCCATTTTCTTTCCTCCACCAAGTGTTCCCAAATTCACTGTGTTTTGGCAATGCCATCATATATCAAGTTTTATCTAAGATCAGTTGAAGGCATTTCTATTCTTTTCCCTCTGTTTGTAACAGTGGTAGCAATGAAAGGATTTAAGAAAGCTCAGTGATGCCTGCTGACATTGTGGGCAAAGCATGGGCCAGATGGCACTGGACTCCCAGACTCATGGTGTTCCCTCACTGTGGCCTATCCATAGTGCACTATATGTAACTCTATGTATAACTATATGTATAACTATATGTATAACTATATATGACACAGCCCCCCAGCTCTCCTCACTGCGGTGGAGCAGTGGGGACCTGCTGCCTTGCTGCCTTGTGGCTGACTCACTTGGAGGGCCAGGCTGGCCTGGTGCCATGGGGTGCCCTGGAGCGTGCTGGTGGTGCTGGCCTGGTGACACTCGTGTCCTGGGGAGTGGGTGTGCTGCTGTGCTGGGTCTGCCCACAGAGATGCACTTTCAATTTTTAAAGCGTGGAGCTCTCCTATCACTTGTAGCAGCCTCCCAGCATGGTGTTAGCCCCCAGTGTGGGCTCAGTATTGGTGTCTGGGGAGGTCCTGCTCTTCTGAATGGAAACAAAGTACTGCTTTTTGGATGAAATCCCAGGCATGCCATGGCCAGTGAGCTTCCTACCAAGACGAAAGATAAAGGTGTGCATTTTTTTCCTCCAGAAGGAATAGCATTTATCTTATCTTTAATTCCCAAGTATGCAGCAATTTCACAAGGAGTACTTACCAGCTTTCCAATTTTTCAATTGATCAGACCCTGTCATTACTTTGCCTGTCTGTGTGTGTATTTATAGCAGTGTAACACTAAACCAGGTTTGCCTTTGTTTGTGTGGTTTATGCATTTTTTTTCTTGAACAGGAAAACATTCATTATCAAATGTTGTGAGAACAATACAGTGACTGAAGGTTATTTTATATGAAAATATTGTTGATTGTTCCTCCCCTAGAAATCTCTCTTGGCAGTTCACTTCCTGCCAAATGAATCAGCAAAAGCTGCTCATGGAAGTTGTTAATATGTAATACAATCACCCAGCACCGCACTTGCTCCTTATCTATAAAGTCCTTTTGTGATCAATGATTCACATCACCTTTTGATTACAGTCTCTGAGCACAAACAGTTTCTTAATATAAATTAATGGCCTTGGAATTTTTAAATAAACATTCCCTTTTGTTTAGCATCATTTCCTATTTTCTTACCAAAACAGAGTCTTGTTGTAATTGTTCAGTTTTCACTGGAAAAAGTGTTTGTGGACTGGAATGTTCTCCACAAACAAGTGGTTCCTTTCAGAGCTAATAGTGTTGATTTACAAGGTCTAAAATGCAACGTTAATTGAATATAGCTAGGAAATATTACAAAAAAACGGCTAGTGTGGTGTGATATGGTAAATAATGATTCTTGTGCTCGTTTACTGGAAAAGAGATTTTCTCTTGAAGTATAGTACTACTTGGCAATATTGTTTGGTTGGTTGGTTTTCCTTTTTCTTTCACAGTAATAAGGCCCAACTTATCTAAGCAGCAGGTAGTCAAAGTGCTTCCTTTAAGTATTCTGATTACTGTTAACACAGCTAAATAGTTAGGCGTGGGCCTAAATTAATACTGAAGATTTCCTCTGGCCAGATCTGACTAGTAGGACAATTAAAATACCACCCATCACACAGTGGTTAGCTAATGTTACCTGCTCCCTCTTACAAACTTCAGTGAAGCACGAGTGGAGAATGTAGCAGAAGAATAAGCCTGATCTGCACAGAACTGGTACAAAAAACTATCTGATAGTACTCCTTTTTAAAGGCAGAGTTATTTCACTTAAATCAATTAGGTGGAGTTCTAACTAAACTGAAATAAGAACCTGAGAGACTGAAAATGCCTATAGAGATATTTAGTTTAATTAATTGTTAGCTAAAGTGATTCAAGCCTATATTCAGACCAGGTTGTTTCTTTTTTTTCCCCAAAGCATTAAAATAATATGGGCCATGATAAAAACGATCAAACTTCTGAGTGGGTTGTTCATAGTGGTTTCAATTAAAGCTTTTCAGTTTGCAGCCAGAATAGACTCAGACTGGGCACGGTGTCTGTCACTCAGTGTGGCTCAGCTGACAGAGCAACTCATCAAGCTGGGATCATTTGGCCATCACCAGTCAGATGTCCATCATACACTCATCCTAACCTCAAAAGTAATTTTAATTTCTGACTTGTTCATACCCCAAACTAGAACAAGGTCTGTTTTTCTCAGGAAAGTTCTCCTGGGTTACATAAGGAATTTAAATGCCGTGGCTATCTAAGACTGGATACTCTTAAATTGGGGAGAAAAAAAGCCCTCCTGCTCAAGGAAAACAATGTCCTCCAGGACAGCATCCATAACAGAGCTCCTCACTGCCTACAAGGAAACAAAGCCCTCGGGCTCTCATGGCACATCCTTACTCAGGGTTTTAGTTGATGCCTGTTCCTTGAAAGCACTAATAAGCAGGGAGAAAACTTTTTATGCATCAGTGTTTTGTTCTGTAGAATGATAAAGATGCTACTTTGTAGGTTATTACCCAATATTATTAAAGTGTCTCTTTCAAACAGGAAATTCAAATACTGTACTAAAAAGTATGGTTTGTATGTTGCAATGAAAATGAAATAGTACTTGTTCCTCAATGGCACCCAGCATTACATAAACAGATATGATGACAGTGACTCTCCTCTCCTTCCCAATGCAGTCAGACAAGAGGGCCTCTGTTCAGCCAGTAGTTTTGATGCCTTTATTGACTCTTACAAAGATAACATCAACACCAGCTGAAGATCTCCCCAGATATTTTTAGGCACTTGTAAGATGTCAGTGAAATGTCAAAAGTAGTTAGTGATGCACTGCCCTCCTAATGGGAGAGATGTGTATTGTTTTGACAATTTATAATAAAAAAAAACCCAGTGTAAACATGCAATAGAATGTTGTTTAGTTAGTATTTTGGTGAAGATATACACTGTCCAATTCTTAAATCCAGTGTAATTAAAACAAAAAATAATGTATTTATGATTTTGACTATAATTCAAGAATTCACTTTGATGCTCTGAAATAAAGGAAGTAATTTCTCTACTGATACTTCATATACTGGTAGTATATTAGGGAAAAAGGTAAAAGACAAAAAATGTCAGCGGTAATTTCATTGTCTCCTTATATGCCTATTTTCCCCAAGAAAACATTTGATAGGGTTGTTGCCACCATGCTTCATCTGAGAGGCAGGCAGAAATGGGTCTGGCCATCAGAAAAACAGGCACAAGGGAAGCAGGAGCAGCCAGTTCAATTTCTAGGGAGATTGAGCTGGTTTGCAAGGGTCCAGTTCGGGGATGAGCCCAGGAAAGGAGGCAGCAGCAGAGCAGGAGATGCCAGAGAAATGACTAATAGCATTGTTGTCCTTTTGGAGGGATGTAAAGAGGAGATATCTGGGCAATGACCAATGAAGTAATTTGTTATGGATGGCATTGCATGTGAAAATTATCTATAGTAATCCCATTTGAGGGTGGATATTTTCCCCCTTCTCTCTTTTCCATGAATCATTCAAAATGGATTCCAATCCAACTGGGAAAGAAAATTAAACAGACTTGAATTTCATACCCAGTAGGGACTCTTATTCTACAGCACATTACACTTTTTGTAATGGTCTTGTGGGTAAAGTGTGTTTTTGAAGTATCAACACAGGCAGGCAAGATTTAAACCAGCAGTTCTTGGCCCTCTGGTATCCCATTAGGTTTAGGGAAGAGTAGGAATTACAGAAGGAAAGGGAGAAAGGACGTGGTGAAAGTGGTTTTGCTCTAGATAAGCCTCTGCATCCTGTTTCACAATCTTGTTGATATTTGCTTCAATTTCCCCTCTTGCTCTATACGGAGCTGTGAACCGTTTTTACACCTTCAGCAAGAAACAGGTGCTTTGGTTCATTTTTTCAAAGGAAAATCTTGGGCTGATTGGAAAGATGTAAGCAGCTGTCTTTACAGGGCCTGAAGTTTCTGCCTGTCCCAACAATGAAAAACTTCCTTCACAGAAACAGCGTGAATTTAACCAGCACAGAAAAATCTTCCCATTTTCTGCCAGGGATTTCTAGCAGATTAATACTTTCTCATACTTCTTGACCTGGTTAAATCTGAACCAGTCTAAGTATAATACCTCAGAAATAACTTCTACTCTCCTTTTCTGCCTGGTGAGTACCATAAATTAAAAAACCTTAGCAAACCAAAAACCTTAGCATTGTCTTTGCCGATAATCTATTTAGCTGCAGCCTCTGTGTATGTTATGTGTAGTTGTGAAGTAAAGATACACTGTTCTGCCAGGAGCTGATGTCATGTGCCTATACTGAATTTGTCCTTTTGTCTTTCTGCAGAAATACTTTATTTCCTTGAACAAGGCAGTTCCCTAAAGCCTTTTGAGAGTGGCCCTGAGCTCAGATGGAAAAAGCAAAAGCTTACAGATGACTGAAAGATGTAGGCATTGTACACATCTGATCAGCACAGGGATTATGTTGGGGAGGGGCACAAGACAAAAGTGGAGAAGGGGAGCACAGGCTGGACAGACAGCACAGGGAAGAAGTAGGGTCATCTGCAGCAGAAAGGCCTTTTGGCAGGTGTTAATGTACTCCTGCCCACAGATCTGAGGTCAGATACAGATCCACTACTGTACATTAGATCCTTCTCTGGATGTCATGGTCTTAGTTCAGTGGGGGTTTAACCACTCTGGAGAGCTGAGCAGCCAGGCCTGGTGCAATTTGGTCTGTATAGAGATTTGATCCTGTATAGAGAACCAAAACACTTCAACATCCACTGCCACAATCAAAGAGTCTGTAATATCTGCCCATTTCTTGGTCATTTACCTTTGTTTGCTTGTTTTTACATTGTTTTCTTTGTTATTAAACATATTTATTTCCATGCAGTTGTGATACCAACAAGAACATTTGCACAGAGTCCAGTTTATTTTGGTTGCTTGATTTCCTAAAGCAAGCGTCTCTTTAAATTTTTGGGAAAGAAGAAAGAAGAAATTGTACCCAAAGCCTCTAAGTATCAAACTAATTTAAAATCACACAAATACATTGATAAAAGCACTTTGTATAAATCGTCATGCTTCCATCACTGCATTCTATTTTTATTGCCAGTCACAGTGGGTGATGGCCGGGTGTGGATGTCTGAGGCTTCTCTGGTTTACCTGCCCTGCCTCTGCTCTGCCACAGTGGCAGTAGATGTACTTTCTTCTATCACACAAATAAGCTTAAGCTTATTATAGTAATATTTGCAGTTTGCTTTCACAGTGTCACCTCATAATTGTTAGATTAATACTGAATCCAGTAACTGTTAAGATTAGAATGAGTAGTTGCAATATTCATCCTTTCATCTGCGTTTGTGTGACATCCAGTGGCTGGATGGGTCAATCACAGGCTCTCATTTCTTGTGCAAAATGTAAAAATTACTCACAACTCTATAAAACCTGAAAGCAGGAAATGTATTGCATAGTAATGCTAACAAAGCAGTTGCTTAATTTGGTTAAAAAATAAACTGGTGGCTAAAGCAGCTTGTTCAAGGGAACACGTTGCAAATTTGTATGTAGCCTTAACTCACTGTAGCCTTTAGAGTTCTTTCCAACTGCTACTGACGTGAACTCATCCCCTCAGTGTTCCCACTGGGCACAGAAAGTGAATAAACAATATATCACCCTGCTCAGAAATGAGTAATCTCTGTTTCCCTGAATTTAACTGTTGATGGCACCATGAGTGTCTGGACTCTCATCAATTTTGTCAGGAGCAGTACTAAGATTAGGAGTCAAATTTTGATTAAAACCCTTGAAATATTTAACACCCCCCCCAATATTAAGATTATAAAAATAATATTGAATTAGGCTTCTAAAAAGTTGTTCAAATTGAAAGATCTAGAACTCCATGCTCATGTTTGAAATAAATGCCTGTGATTAAAGTAATTTGTGGCGGTTGTGTGAAGTATTTTCTTTGCCATCATCACAATGAAATGACATGACAGCAGCACTTTTCTCAACATTCGTTTATTAATTTTTTTCCATGCAGGTAATAAATTTGTAACATACAAACATACAAACATACAAAAACATGCTCAGACATACAAAACCCACAGTTATCACAGAGCATTTTTTGCAATTTGTTATTATAAGTAGGAACTACTAATGCTGAAAAGGAAAATTATGAAAACATGGAAGTTTCTCTGTTTCTCTAATCTGCTTTATAAGATCCATAAACCTTTTTCATAAATCCAGCTAAGTCCTTGTGAGCAAGCTTTTTATATAGCAAAAGGAAAATAGAATATTTAAAAAAATATTTTTAATCTCATAAAACTTCACAGAGAAATTAAGCATTGATGTCTAGTGACTGAAATTCCTTTAAAATTATGTCTTCAAAATTACTAAATTTCAGGTTTAATACTTATTAATGATGAGATATTTCAAGGATGTAACAACATTATTTTGGCAGTAAATTTCTTGTTAAGATAAATAAATTGGACACACACACAAAAAAGACTGTGCAGGCCTGGGTACTGCATACAAGGCAAATGATACCAGTAGACAGGAAAACAGCAGCTGTGCACCATTCTTGGACACAAAGTCCTCAGGAGTCACGAGGTTAGCACAGGATCTTTTTTTTATGCCTGGTTTTGCTGACTGCAGAGTCACTTAGTCAACTATAATAATCAGAATAAAAGTCCTCTCCTAAAGTTAGATTTGTTTTATGCTATTCTATGGCAAGAAAAAGCAAGTCAAATCTGTCAGAATTGTATCTAGAAGAAAACAAAGATCAGATATATGAAAATGCCCTTGCTGAGATCCAGTCCTTTGAGCTGCCTCTTGGAACCACCCTAAGGTATGCTTCTTTTTGATAATATTATACTCTTCATGATGGATGTGTTCCATTCTATAGCAGTGCTTTTTGTCAGCACAATGTATTAGAAACTTTGTTTTCCTGACCCTGAAACCCACAGGAAAGTTGAGTTTAATTTCAATGTGACTGTCCCTAAGTGAAAAAATACAAACCAAGGTCACCTACTCCCCTCTTTCTTTTCACCAGGACAAAGCAATCTGTTATTGATGGCTGGCTACAGATTTGTAAAAAAAATAAATTGCTCTTAAAAATGAAAACAAGGGGAAATGTTCTGTTCTGTGTAGCAGTGTTTTTAGGTCAAAGTTAACAGCTACATTTTTAAAGAATTGCTTTTTATTCCTAAATTTTTGATAAATTCAACTTTTATTTTAATCACTAAAGACACAACTACTTAAGTTTTTACTACTGATATTTCTGATTCTTTGAAGTTTTTTTTTTTCATTTGCACCTTAGGTAAAATGTTTAACAGTAAAAGTGCAACTGAAAAAATTTCCTCTGCATATTTGTCCTTAAAAAAAGCAATACATAAAAGATTATTATGTCATTTGTCTAAGTATATTGTCAGTATTTGTAGAAGAGTTTTAAAAATAGCCTGGCTGGCACTGTAGGCATCAGGTTGCAGTAACGATCAAGCTAAAAAAAGAAAATTTAATTTACCCTGAAAAATGTGTCAATCTGTAACTTCAGTATTTTGGTGATGGGGAAAAAAGGAACGTGGGGAGATTGTTACTGCATTTGAGTGATTTCTTCAAGGAAATACTACGAGCACTAGGATTTTTCCTATTTTCTTTTTGCATCATGCACTTTTGTAGGCACTGTCTACATTTGGAACAGTCCTTGTTGATTTAGTAGGTGTCATTAATAAATTGATCTGAATCAACACTGAATATGCTAAAGGCACAAGCTTAGACAAGATGTGCATAGTCTTCAATGCCATGTACAGATGTAGTTGCACCAGGGCAGGACAGATGATAAGCTTGATAACAGTAACTGGAAGTGTCAAATGTAATTGTAGACCCTGATGCATTCACAGTTGTGAAATGCTGTCAGCTCCTCACTGGAAAAAGTAGCTACACATCACCCTGAAGTTTTACATATCCGGCCTGTTTCTTTACACGGGCTTCCCACTTGTGTGCAGATAGCTTTGCCCAGAAAGCAGGTGCATCCTGTCTCCTGAGCATGCAAAACCCAAGGATCAGTTAATCTTTGGCCACAGGCCACAAAGTGTATAATTTAAATAGAAAATAGCCCATTCCTCCTTCATTGACAAACGTAGCTTTGCTGTACAAAGCACTAGGAAACAGTATGTCAGTTTCTAGTGAAACACAGCAAGCCGCTGTGTGTAAAGGTGCACTTGTTTGCTTTGGTTTTGTTGTATTTTTACCTCGACCCCCAAATTTCTCTCATTTAAAGAATAGAAGGAATTAAGCCGGTGACACGACCTAAAAGCAGAACCCCCGCAGAGCCTCCGCCTCAGGGGTCGGTGCCTCCCTGCTGGGACGGGCACGGCCCTCCTGTGTGGGAGCGGTTATAACAAAACAAACCAAATCAATTACAATAATAAAACAAGACCACACCGTTAAACAAACCAGAACTATGCCAGTGGAAAAGGCCGTGTTGGACCCTGTAAGCCTTCAAGGCGTCTCTGCAGCACGGCGCACCGGGGCGGGCAGCCGGTCCGTCCGGGAGAGGGGCCGCGTTTTGGGTGACCCTCGTTCGTCACAGTGTGCTGAGCGGGTCGGAGCGGCTGGTGGGGGCAGACGCAGCTGCCCGCGGTCTCTGCCGGACACCAGCGTCCGCAGATGCCCAGGGGACGGAGGGGCTTTGCGGAGCTCGCCGGACATCCGCGGCGCAGCCCTTCCCCTAACGAGGGTCGCAGGGCACGGCCGAGCTAGGGCGAACCGGGCGGGCACGGCCCGGCGTGACCTGCGCCTCCTCGCCGCCGCCCTGCGCCCCGTCCGCACCGGGAAATCCTCCCCGGTGGTTCCCGCCGGCCCCCGCCCGGCTCCGCGGCCGCTCCTCCCTCGGCACCTCCCGCAGCGGCGCGGCCGCCGGGTCCCTCCCATCCAAGATGGCGGAGAGTCTTCCCGAGCATGATCGGATCCTGCAGGAGAT